>CM044979.1:20555947-21006728 GCA_024586325.1 Stellera chamaejasme
GCTAGCTTCGTAGGGATTAGGAGTGACCGATTTGTGCGGACTCTGTTTGGTCTGAAATGTCTCAGTTTGGTTAACACGCGTAGACAGCGTGTTTTGGTACCGGAGGCGGGATCGAGATCCCACACCTCCGTGGAATAGGATACGGGTTCAGCGTAACCCAGGGTCTGAACAACCACACTCACCGCCCCGAGGTTTAGCGGTCGTAGGGACCCCTCTCTGATTTGGTATTACCCGCCAGCCTAGCTAGTTTAGGGGCGGCAATAGGCAGGGGAAGATCTGACTATGCCACAGTAAGGGCATTTTGATCAAGTGGTGATAGCGAGACATTAGCCACTGCTCGCCACAGCTTTGGGATTGGTATGTGAGTGACTCCGAGGAGGATGGTCACTACGACACCTAGACTTCTCGTCGGTCCTTTTAACGACGGGAGATTCGAGGCACCCGATCAGCGAGGTCAGACTTCTGGAGAGGTTTCAGAGTTTGAACCCCCCCGAGGTTCAATGACCGAGAAGGGCCAGAAGTAAGAGATTTGGTCTGCAGGAGTTGATAAACTCCTGGGGGAGGCTACATTTTCCACTAGCAGTGCAGTGGGGATGTAGCCAGGAATATGTGTCAGGCACAGTTGATGAGTTTCATCGGGGAGACAGGACTGTCGGAGAGTATGAGTGAGAGTTTGATCGGCTGGTTTACTACGTACCGTAGTACTATGGAATGGAAGAATAGAAGGCCAAGAGGTTTATTCGCCGACTGCGCCCCGAGTTCAGGTGGGCTTTGAGACCTTTAGACATTACTTTGTTTCGGGAAGCGGTTATTAAGGCTGAACTCCTCGAGCAAGAGGAGGTTGAGAGTTACCTCACCTCACGGCGAGGTTAAGGGTGTACGAGGGCTCTACACAGCGGGGACCCGGCAGATTTCTGGACGGCCAAATAGGCACAGGCGCTTTGTAGAGGCAGAGAGGAGCACCACCGGCACGACCTTGTCCGATTTGCGGTAGGTATCACCCGGTTGACTTAGTTACCGGCGGGAGGGCCGATGTTTACGCGACGGTCGACACTCACTGGGTGCAGGATTGCCCTTTGGCGTAAGACGGGGTTTTTGGCGATTATTAGCATCCACGGTCTCGGGCACGGCCCAACGCGCCGTGAGGGCGTGGGTTTCAGCAGGTGGCCCGAGACCTCGGTAGCGGCAGCAGCTTCAGCCATCCCCTCCACCACGGCAACCAGAGCGGGACGAGTTTTCCATTTTACGAGGAGGCCCTAGTCATCATGGAGAACCTAGTTAGCGGCGAGGCACTAGCCAGCGGGGAGGCTTGAGTCGGCGGGAAGTTACGTAAGGTACTATATTTCCGAATGAGATACCGGTTCATGCGTTATTTGATACAGAGCATTTGTTTACATTGTAACACCGAAATGTGTTACATTTACGTATCTGTCTGTTAGTACCTAGCCTCAAACGCATTTAGTAAAAGCTGCGGGAAGTCAGTTTTTGTTTTCCAATGAGATGGTTCGGGGTTGCACGATATACGTAGGCGGACATGATAGTATCGGATCTGTTGGTTTTAGACACGCCGAACTATGATGTTATCCTTGGGATGGGCTGGCTATCCAAGAATTCTGTGCACATTGATTGTGCAAACCGTACCATTATGGTTTACGGAGAGGTACTACCTCTCACGGCTTCGATGGTTTAACTATCGCACAAAGACAAGAAAGAGTTCTGATTACGGATCAGCTATCGATAGTTGGTGTAGGGGAAAGCTATGATCTGAATGAAGCTGGTATTAGGTTGAAGTTGGATGGTTTACCATTGGTTCGAGATTTTCCGCGGTATTTCGGAGGAGTTGCCGGATTACCACGGGAGCGGAAAAGCGTGTTTGAGACCCACTGCAATCGGGTACTGCTCCGATATCTATTCCTCCTTATCGCATGTTTATTTCTGAGAGGCAGGAGTAGAAGAAGTAACTTGAGGAATTACAGCAGAAGGGCTTCATCCGACCGAGCACTTCAGCGTGGGGTGCTCTGGTCTTTGTTTGTTAAGAAGAAAGTTGAGACGCTCCGACTTTGTATTGATTACAGGTGGTTGAATGCTCTTCTTGTGAAGAATAAGTATTCGTTACCGAGGATTGATGATCTTTTTGATCAACTTCGGGGTTCGAGAGTTTTCTCGAAGATTGATCTCCGATCTGGATACTTTCAGCTTAGGGTGAAGGAAGAGGACATACCTAAGACTACTTTCCGCACCCGATATGGACACTTTGAGTTTACGGTCATGTCATTTGGGCTGACCAATGCCCAGCGGCATTCATGGATCTGATGCATCGGGTGTTCCGACCGAACTTGGACTCATTTCTGGAGGTTTTATAGATGATATTCGATATATTCTCGGGATGAGGATTCGCATCGGGATCATCGAGGTAGTTCTGCAGACACTTTGGGAACATCAGCTTTATGCTAAATTCTCAAAGTGTGAGTTCTGATTCGGGAGGTCACTTTTCCTGGGACCCGTTATTTCGAGCATGGCTTGTCTGTGGATCCGAGAGAAGGTGAGGGCACTTCGGGATTGGAAACAACCTACCACGATGCGGGAGTTCAAGAGCTTCACAGGGTTAGCAGGATTTTATCGAGGTTTGTACCAGGTGTTCTATCTGGCATCTCCGCTTACGTAGTTGACCAAGAAGGGTCAACCGTATTTACAGTATGATAGGTGTGAGCAGAATTTTCAGGAGTTGAAAGCGGTAGTTGACTAAAGCTCCGATTCGACTCTTCCAGATCCGAGCTTACCGTATGTGATATATACGGATGCTTCCACATCCAGTTTGGGGTGTGTGTTGGTGCGGGAGCGTTTTGTGGTAGCTTATGGGTCAAGGCATTGCGACCGCATGAGCTGAACTGATCGACACATGATCTAGAGTTGGTTATAGTAATCATGTATTTGAAACATTGGAAGCAATATCTGTTTGGTAATAAATTCCAGATTCTTACCGACCATAAGAGTCTGAAATATCTGGTTACACAGAAAGAGCTTAATATGAGGCAGCGCAGATGGCTCGAATACATTAAGGACTATGGTTGTTGTATCGAGTACATCTCGGCAAGGGTAACACGGTTGCCGATGCTCGAGCAAGAATTATACCGGGTTGGTTAAGGGAGGAGATGTTGGTGACCGATCGAGGAGAGTGTTTTGATATGCCTTTGGCACGAGGGCAGCTACGGGAGCGTGCTCGGGTTTATACACTTACTATACATTCCGAGTGGCTTGACGGGATGCGCGAAGCGCAAGGTAGAGATCCGGGGTTGAAGAAATTATCTAAGGAAGATAAGGGTTTCTTTGTTACCGACGTTGCGGTATGGCGAGGATTGCTATACTTCGAGACCGCCTTTATGTACCAGAGGATCGGGAGTTACGGAATGAGATTTTAGAGGAGGCACACTCAAGCGGTTTGAGCATCGAAAGCGGCGAGACATGCAGACTTTGCCCATTCCGATGCGGAAGTGGGGTAATGTTACTATGGACTTTCGATTGCCTTTGCCCTTGACACGGTCTCGCCATGACGCGATCTCGGGTTATTGTGAATCGGTGACAAAGTGCGCACACTTTACGCTTATTCGGGTCATAGACCCTCCGGAGAGGCTTGCGGCTTTACATCGAGGGAGATGGTACGTTTACATGGAGTACCAAACTCCATTGTATCGACCATGATCCGCGTTTCACGGACGGTTGCGGAGAGCTTATCATGAAGCTTTGGGCACGCGCTCCATCGAATCTGACTTATCACCCACAGACGGACGGGCGATCGGAGCGGTGATTACGATCTTGGAAGATATCTTTGCGAATCTGTACTTTGGATTTTGGAGGAGATTGAGACCAGAAGATTACTTTGATAGAGTTCTCATACAACAATTGCTTTGAGACTACGTTTGACATGGCACCATATGAGGTGTTATGCGGGAGGAGGTGTATGACACCATCTTGTTAGACAGATGCGTCTGATGGGGTTAAGCTGGGACCCGAGCTTTTTGAGGAGACTACGCCGAAGATCTGATTGTTACAGGTGCGGATCAAAACCGCGAACGACCGCACCCTGCTTATACGAACCGCCGCCGTGGGCTCTGGAATCGAGATTGGTGACAGAGTTTGGTGGAGGTAGCACCTATCAGAGTGACAGTAAGATTTTATAGGCGGGGCGTGTTACCCCGAGTTATATCGGTTCTTATGAGTTTCCATAGTAAGTTGTTAGGTTGGTTTCCCCCCCCCCCAACTGTTTCTGTTTTATGTGATATCTTCGGGATAGCCTATTACGGATCGGTTAGATTTAGGTTCGATGTATGCAGGGTTGTCTGGTAGAAATACGGCAAGCGACTCGGGTGCAATAAGATGCACCGGAGGGTGGGACGCCGTGAGGCTCTGTATGGTAGTCTAAACTAGCACTCCCGCCGCATACGGTGGTCCGATTGTTACAGGTTAGAGGAATGTTTATATTTTACGGTTGGTAGCGACACCTGTTTGGTTGGTTCAGGCTACTCTTGGAGGACCAAGAGTTCTAAGGGGGGGAGAATGTTACGGTCACCCCGAGCGGGTTGCGACCGGGTGACCCGGGGCTCCGGTTTTGGCCTGCGGGTCACGTTTTTCGGCGTTCAGACGGCTCCCGAGCCCTATCCGAGTATCATTTTGGCGAACCCTTCCGTATTTGAGGTCGTGTGGGTCCCCCGGACGTTTCCGCCGAAAATATTTTTCTGGCGCCGGGGGGTTGTCGGGGTCGCCTCGGGAAGTACAGCGGGCTCGGTAGCACTCTCGAGATCTCAGTTTGGGAAGCCGTTTGCAGTTTTGTATTCGTGGAGACGTCCCGGTGTTGTTTGTGGAGTTTAATATTTGGGGCGGGACGTTCGGTTCAGGCGACTCCGGCTCGGGACGGGAATCCCGGGGCTTGGGATGGAAATTTTCTGACGGCTTTGGGGTAAGTTGTGTTATAATTTAAGATGGAATTTATGGGTATTTTTATAGAATTTTGGAGTGACGGAATTTCGGTTATGGTTGACACGCTCGCACGTCGGGTTTTTGTTCGGGTTCGTGAGCTCGGTAGGACACTCCGAATGGTAAATGAACTTCTGAAATATGTTTTGTGAATGTTATAATATTCTAAGGGTTGTGTCCAAGTTTCGTTAATTTTGGAATTCGGTAATTATTTTTGGGCAAAAGAATTGGAACTTTCGGAAAAATTGGGAGTTAATTTGCAATTGGGTGCAAAATTAATAAAAATCAGCATGGGCAGCCTTTGTTTCTTTCGGCAGCATTTGTGTGAGGATTAGGGACACTTGGCCAATTTCTATTTAAGTGTAGGAGTATGTGTGAGGATTAAGACATAATATTTTCATAAAATGAGTTTATCTCATTTCTTTTCTTTTCTTCTCTTCTTCTTCTTCCTTTCTTTGCTGCCGACGCCACCATTGTTGATCAACTCCAAGCTTGAAGTTCTTCTTCTTGGTAGAAATCAAAGAGGAATTGGATGCTTTGAGTGGTAAGCATCCTTCCTTCTCCTCTTTTCTTGTTGAAATTGAAGATTAGTGAAGAAATATGGATTTATGGTGAATGATGGGTTTGTTCTTAGCTATAAGCTAGGATGATTTTCTTCCTCCCATCTTTTAGTATGTTGTTCTTGGGTTGTAGGAGAGTGTTGGATTTTGGAAAAACACATCTTGGATGGAAACCTATGTTGGCCGAATTTTTGGAGATTTTCCAAAATGATGTGTGTTTGTTATCTTGGTTCATGCTTCAAGTATGTTAATCCTAGCATGATTCTAAGCTTATGTATGGATTCAATTTGATGGAAAACAAGTTGAGGTAAAAACCCCCTTTTGGCCGATTATTTAGGTGTATGTTCAATGTTGGATTTTGTTGTTTGGATGCAATTGGATAGCATGCTTGGTTTAGAAGTGAAATTGGTGGTTGGAATGGTTGTTTGGTAGCTTGAATGGATTGAATTGGAAGTTGGGTGAAATGTTGGTTAGGAACCGAAATGTTGGAATGATTCTTTTTCAATGTTGGAGGTTCATTTTGGTTGAATTGAATGTTAATATGGTGTTGGGGTTGAATTTAGGAGTGGATGGAAGTTTGAAACGTTGAATTCGGTTAAGAAATGGAAAAGTTGCAATTAAACGGGATTATCGGAAAATGTTGGGTAATGAAGGGTTTTAAGGTTGGTTTGGTCGGTTCTGCTTGTTGGATGATGTTTGTCAATGTATAATCTTGCATTGTCTAGGTTGGTTCTGAATTCTGAAGTTTCTGTGGAAATCTGGAATTTTACGGAAATTCTGCCGGATTTTCGGTTTTGGGGTCGGGGGTGTAGTTTGGTAGTGTGATTGGTAAGGTTGCTAATTCAACTTGGTTTGACAGATTCTGAGGTTCGGAGGGTAGAAAAAGAGAGGTTTCTGAGTTTCGGGTCGTAGTATGGAAGTTGTCCAGAAGCGGTCTGATACTCTGGACTTGTGAGGTAAGGGTTTGGTTCTGCTATTTTTGGTAAGATAGGTGTATGTTTAGGTTCACTTTCTGTTGTGCAAGTATTTCAGTATTATATGCCTAGGGCATATTCTGTAGTCTGTAGGTGTATGTGTTGTTGCATACATTTTGCGGTATTTGGAAATTTACGCTAAAGGTACGTTACGTAATTTGTAGGAGTATGCCTTATGGCATACTGTCTGCATTAACCCTACGACAGTTGAGGGTTCGCTACCCCAGCTGGTGCACCATGCTTCTGTAATAGCTTCGGCTTCTGACTCCCTTAAAGGGAGGCTGTCGTTCCGATTGATTATAAGGATTTGTGGCGATTTAGAATCGCACATCCTTGGGATTACGATCTGTTTTATTACATGCACGATATTACGTATTACTGTTTCATATATTACGTATATTGCATTCTTTCTATTTTGCGGGGTTACATATACTTATCTTACCCCAAATCCCTTACGGGTCCTTTTAGGACTCACCCTTTTGGGTTACTGTTTTGGATTTGGTAGGTGCAGTAGCGGCCAGTAGGTAGGTTTCCATGAGGCTTACGCCTTGGTTGGGTTGAGCGGCATTTGCACCTTGCGGGCCGGGATTTTGTCTACTTGGTCTGAATCCCGCGAGGTATTTGTTGTTTAGGCCTAGGGTTGGCTCTGTAGTTGCATGTGCATATTTTTCGATTAGTTGTGATGATTGTGTATTTGTAAATATACTTATATATTACATTACGTACATGTTACGGCGCTTGGCGCTTGCTAGACACCCTAGGTTCTCGTGAACTCGTATATATCTATGTTTGGTGCGTAAGCACTCGTCCACGGAGGGCGGGCTTACTCTGTTGCTAATGCATGAATTGTATGTTTGGACTTTATTTTAGTTATATGTACGAAATTTTTGTTAGGTTGCTTCCATAATCCTTTCGCTCTTTGGGTCCGCTACGCGCGGCGGGTCTCGATGGACCTGCCATTCCTATTCATTCCGGCTTCCGCTTCCGGCGCCCCCGCCTCCGCAACCGGGCTCGGGTGGCGTGCGGTGACATGCCTCCTCTAAAATCTCATTCCGAACTCCCGATCCTCTCGGTACACAAAGGCGGTCTCGGAAGTATAACAATCCCTGCCTATACTGAAACGTCGGTAACAAATAAACCCTTATCTTCCCCAGATAATTTCTTCAACCCCGGATTTCTACCTTGCGCCTCGCGCACCCTATCAAGCCACTCAAAATGTATGGTAAGTGAATACCCCTGAGCACGCTCCCAGAGCTGCTACCTGTGCCAAAGGCATGTCAAATCTCTCTCCTCGGATCGGTCCCCAACATCTCCTCCCTTGACCAACCCGGTATATTTCCTGTTCAGTGCATCGGCAACCGTGTTGCCCTTGCCAGAGATGTACTCGATACAACAATCATAGTCCTTAATGTATTCGAGCCATCTGCGCTGCCTCATATTAAGCTCCTTCTGCGTAAACAGATATTTCAGACTCTTATGGTCGGTAAGAATCTGAAATTTATTACCAAACAGATAATGCCTCCATTAATTCAGCGCATAAATCACTACAGCCAACTCCAGATCATGTGTCGGTTAGTTCAACTCATGCGGTCGAAGCTGCCTCGGCCCATAAGCTACCACATTACACTCCTGCACCAACACACACCCCAAACCGGACGTGAAAGCATCCGTATAAATCACATACGGTAAGCTCGGATCTGGAAGAGTCGAGAATCGGAGCGTTAGTCAGCTGCCACTTCAACTCCCGAATATTCTACTCACACCTATCGGACCGGATATACGGTTGACCCTTCTTGGTCAAGCTGCGTAGCAGAGATGCCAGAATAGAAAACCCTGGTACAAACCTCTGATAATATCCTACTAACCCCAAGAAGCTCCTGATTTCCCGTACCGTGGTAGGTTGTTTCCAATCCCAAACTGCCCTCACCTACTCTGGATCCACAGACAGACCATGCTCAGATATAATGTGTCCCAGAAAAAGTGACTTCCCGAATCCAGAACTCACACTTTGAGAATTTAGCATAATGCTGATGTTCCCAAAGTGTCTGCATAACTACCCTCAGATGCTCCCGATGCGAGTCCTCATCCCTAAAATATATCAGAATATCATCGATAAAATCCGCCAAAAAAAGAGTCCAAGTACGGTCGGAACACCCGATGCATCAGATCCATGAATGCCGCCGGAGCATTGGTTGGCATGACCGTAAACTCAAAGTGTCCATATTGGGTGCGGAAAGCAGTCTTAGGTATGTTCTCATCGTTCACCCTAAGCTGAAAGTACCTAGATCGGAGATCAATCTTTGAGAAAACTCTCGAACCCCGAAGTTGATCAAAACGATCGCCAATCCTCGGCAACGGATACTTATTCTTCCCAGTAAGAGCATTCAACCGTCTGTAATCAAAACAAAGTTGGAGCGTCCCATCTTTCTTCTTAACAAACAGAACCGGAGCACCCCACAGTGAAGTGCTCGGTCGGATGAAGCCCTTCTACTGTAATTCCTCCAGCTGCTTCTTCAACTTCTGCATCTCAGAAATAAGCATCCGATAAGGAGGAATAGATATCAGAGCAGTACCCGACTGCAGGTGGCTCTCAAACACAATTTCCCGCTTCGGTGGTAATCCGGGCAACTCCTCCGGAAATACCTGCGGAAAAACTTAAACCACTGGTAAACCATCCAACTTCAACCTAGTACCAGTCTCAAACAGATCATAGCATTACCCTACACCAACTATCGGCGGCTGAATCCAAAATCAGTAACTCTATTGTCTTTGCGCGATAGTCAAACCCGATCGGAGCCGTGAGAGGTAGTACCTCTCCAGAAACCATAATGGTACGGGTTGCACAATCAATGTGCACAGAATTCTTGGATAACCAGTCCATCCCAAGAATAATATCATAGTTCGGCGTGTCTAAAACCAACAAATCCGATACCATCTGATGTCCGCCTACAGATATCGTACAACCCCGAACCATCTCATTGGAAAACAGAAACTGACTCCCAGCAGTTTTTACTAAGTACATTTGAGGCAAGGTACTAACAGACAGATGCAGAGATGTAACACATTTTTGTGTTACAATAGAAATAGATGTTCCTGTATCAAATAACGCATGAACAGGTGTATCATTCAGAAATACAGTACCTTGCAGAACTCCCTGCTGACTCTGGCCTCCCTGCTGACTGGTGCCTGCCTGCTGACTAGGTCCTCCCTGACCTCCCTGATGACTAGGGCCTCCCCTCACAATATGGAAAACTTATCCTGTTCTGAGCTGCTGTGGTGGAGGGGGTAGCTGAAGCTGCTGTCGCTGCTGAGGTCTCGGGCCACCCTACTGAAACCCACACCCTCGCTGCGCGTTGGGCTGTGCCCGAGACTGTGGACGCTGAAAACTGCCGAAACCCCGCACGCAGCAGAGGGCAATCCCGTATCCAGTGAGTGTCAGACCCGCAACGTAAACATCGGCCCTCCTGCCGGTAACAAAATCGACCGGGGTGATACCTACTGCAAACCGGATAAGATCGTGCCGGTTGGTGCTCCCTCTATGCCTCTACTAAACTACCCAGGCCTGTTCGGCCGTCCGGAAATCTGCCGGGGTCCCTGCTGTGTGGAGCCCCTCGTACTCCCCTGACCTCGCTGCGAGGTGAGGTGACTCTCAACCTCCTCTTGCTCGAGGAGTTGAGCCTTAAGAACCGCCTCCCGATACAAAGTAATATCTAAAGGTCTCAAAGCCCACCTGTACTCGGGATGCAGTCGACGAATAAACCTCTTGGCCTTCTAATCTTCCATTCCATGGTACTACGGTACGTAGTAAACCAGCCGATCAAACTCTCACTCATACTCTCCGACGATCCTGTCTCCCTGATGAAGCTCATCAAGCGTGCTCGACGCAGATCCACAGCTACATCCCCGCCTTCTTTGGTGGAAAATGTAGCCTCCCCCAGGAGTTTGTCAACTCCTGCAAACCAAGTCTCTACTACCCCTGGCCCTTCTCGGTCATTGAACCTCGGGGGGGTTCAAACTCTGAAACCTCTCCAGAAGTCTGACCTCGTCAGACTGGTGTCTCAGATCTCCCCATCGTTAATAGGACCGACGGGAAGTCTAGGTGTCGTAGTGACCATCCTCCTCGGAGTCACTCACTTACCAATCCCAAAACTATGGCGAGCAGTGGCTTAAGTCTCGCTATCACCACCTAATCAAAATGCCCTTACAGTGGCATGATCAGATCTTCCCCTGACTACTGCCGCCCCTGAACCAGCTGGGCTGGCGGGTAATACCAAATCAGAGAGGGGTCCCTACGACCGCTAAACCTCGGGGGCGGTGAGTGTGGTTGTTCAGACCCTGGGTTACGCTGAACCCGTATCCTATTCCACGGAGGTGTGGGATCCCAGTCCCGCCCCTCCGGTACCAAATCACGCTATTCGCGTGTAGTACACATTTCCTTAAACCAAGTCCAACCAGAAAAACCAATTTATCCCAAACCAAATTTCCAAACCAAATACCAACTCAACCCATAACCAACAGTCCAAACCCTATCTCTCGGAGGCGTGGGATTACGATCCCCTCCCTCCGGTCGCAAATCACGCTGTCTACGCGTGTTAACCATACCTGAAACATTTCAGACCAAACAGAGTCCAGACAAATCGGTCACTCCTAATCCCTACAGAAGCTAGCAGCAGTTTTCTAAGGCTCTGTAGTGCAATGCAGTACTTGACACAGAAGTTATTTCCCAGAATGCTAAAATCATGTATTTCACAGAATCACAGAAGCAGTTCATGCTTATTTCACCAAATCTTTTTCCTAACACACAATTGTACGTACCCGGATCTTTTCCACAATCCCTTTCTCGTAATAGTTGTACCAAAATCCAGAAATTCTGGATTCCGTACTCTGCAACTACCAGGATAACTTGAAGGACCAAACTTTGTTTCACAATTTTATTTTAAAGTGGTTCAAGTAAGGAGGTGGCCAATCTCCGTACCAAACCATTCTAAAACAAAATGTACAACATTAGTTGTCACTACAAGTCACCACTGACGACCAATATGGTCACTTACCTGCTCTGATACCAACTTGTCACCGTCGCCACCCGAGCCCGGTTGCGGAGGCGGGGCGCCGGGACGTCGGAAGCGGAAGCCGGAATGAATACAGAATGGCAGGTCCATCGAGACCTGCCGCGCGTAGCGGACCCGAAAAGCGAAGCGATTGTGGAAGCAACCTAAAAATTTCATACGTATACCAAATAAAATCCATGGTGAGTCTCGCCCCTCGGAAACGGACGAGCACATCACCATCACCAAACATACAGTTCATGCATAAGCAAGAAAGCGGGTACTTACGCACACAACATAGATACATACATAGTTCCCAGAACATGGGGTATCTATCAAGCCCTAAGCGCTCAGAACATGCAACAGAACAGAATATATGTATATATACACAGTCCTCAAATCAGAAACTAGTCATCACAACCAGAAAGTATGCATGTGCAGCTACAGAGCCAACCTAAGCCTAAAAGTCAGATACCTTGCGCGGGATACAGATCAAAACCGCTACCTCTACAAAAACCCGTCCCGCAAGGTACATCTAAAGCTGCTGCTTACCAGGTTTACCTGAAACCCAAAGACAGAACCCAAAAAGGGTGAGTCCTCGAAAGGACCCGTAAGGGATGTTACGGTCACCCCGAGCGGGTTGCGACCGGGTGACCCGGGGCTCCGGTTTTGGCCTGCGGGTCACGTTTTTCGGCGTTCAGGCGGCTCCCGAGCCCTATCCGAGTATCATTTTAGCGAACCCTTCCGTATTTGAGGTCGTGTGGGTCCCCCGGACGTTTCCGCCGAAAATATTTTTCTCGCGCCGGGGTTGTCGGGTCGTCTCGGGGCGTACAATGGGCTCGGTAGCACTCTCGAGATCTCAGTTTGGGAAGCCGTTTGCAGTTTTGGAGTCGTGGAGACGTCCGGAGGTGGTTGTGGAGTTTAATATTTGGGGCGGGACGTTCGGTTCGGGCGACTCCGGGGCTCGGGGCGGGAATCCCGGGGCTCGGGATGGAAATTTTCTGACGGCTTTGGGGTAAGATGTATTATAATTTAAGATGGATATTATGGGAATTTTTGTAGAATTTTGGAGTGACGGAATTTCGGTTCGAGTTGACACGCTCGCGCGTCTGTTTTGGTTCGGGTTCAAGCGAGCTCGGTAGGACACTTTGGAATGGTAAATGAACTTCTGAAATATGTTTTGTGAATTTTATAATATTCTGAGGGTTGTGTCCAAGTTTCGTTAATTTTGGAATTCGGTAATTATTTTTGGGCAAAAAGAATTGGAACTTTCGGAAAAATTGGGAGTTAATTTGCAATTGGGTGCAAAATTAATAAAAATCAGCATGGGCAGCCTTGTTTCTTTCGGCAGAATTGGAAAGGGGGAAGGGACACTTGGCTTGATTTAATTTAGGAAGAGAGGTATGGGTTTAAAGTAAGGAAAATATATAAGGCTTAATATTTCATAAAATGAGACTTATCTCATTTCTTTTCATTTCTTCATCTTCTTCTCTTTGCTGCTGCTACTGCCGACTCCATCTTTGAAGCTCACCTCCAAGCTTGAAGTTCTTCTTCTTGGTAGAAATCAAAGAGGAATTGGATGCTTCTTGTGGTAAGCATCCTCCATTTTCCTCTTTTCTTGTTAGAATTGGAGATTAGTGAAGAAATATGGATTTATGGTGAATGATGGGGTTGTTCTTAGCTATAAGCTAGGATGATTTTCTTCCTCCCATCTTTTAGTATGTTGTTCTTGGGTTGTAGGAGAGTGTTAATCAAGTGTTGGATTTTGGAAAACACATCTTGGATAAGGAACCCTATTATGGCCGAATTTTTGGGAAAATTCCAAAATGGTGTGTGTTTGTTATCTTGTTTCATGCTTCAAGTATGTTAGTCCTAGCATGATTCTAAGCTTATGTATGGATTCAATTTGATGGAAAACAAGTTGAGTTAAAAACCCCCCTTTTGGCCGAATTTATGGGATGATGTTCATAATGGATTTTGTTGTTTGGATGCAATTGGATAGCATGCTTGGTTTAGAAGTGAAATTGGTGGTTAGAATGGTTGTTTGGTAGCTTGTTTGGATTGGTTTGGATGTTGGGTGAAATGTTGGTTAGTAACCAAAATGTTGGAATGAAACTTTATCTAGGTTGGAGTTTCATTTTGGTTAAATTGGATGTTAATATGGTGTTGGGGTTGAATTTAGGAGTGGATGGAAGTTTGAAACGTTGAATTCGGTTAAGAAATGGAAAAGTTACAATTAAGCGGGATTATCGGAAAATGGCGGGTAATGAAGGGTTTAAGGTTGGATTTGATCAGTTCTGCTTGTTGTAGTATGTTTGTCAATGTATAATCTTGCATTGTCTAGGTTGGTTCTGAATTGACATTTACGTGGAAATCGGAATTTTACGGAAGTGCCGGATTTTCGGTTTTGGGGTCGGGGTATAGTTTGGTAGTGTGGTCGATAAGGATGCTAATTCAACTTGGTTTGGCAGATTCGAGGTTCGGAGGTTAGGAAAAGAGAAGTTCTAAGTTTCGGGGCACGGTGTAGGAGTTGTCGAGAATCGGTCCAATACTGGATTTTCGAGGTAAGGGTTTGGTTACATTATTACGGTAAGATAAGTATATGTTTTGGTTTCATTTTCTGCTCGCTAGTATACTTGGAATTTTATGCCTATGGGCATATTCTCGTAGTTGGTAGGAGTATGCCTTATGGCATACTGCTGCAGTAACCTTACGACGATTGTGGGTTCGCTACCCGGTGGTGCACCATGCTTCAGTATTAGCTTGGCTTCCGACTCCCTTAGTGGAGGCTGCGTTCCGATTTGTTATAAGGGTTATGGCGATTTAGAATCGCACGTCCTTCGGGACTCCGATCTATTTTACGTACATGCATGTTATTCCGTATTACATTGCATATATTGCTATCTTTACATTTTGCGGGGTTACATATACTTACCTTACCCCATATCCCTTACGGGTCCTTTTAGGACTCACCTTTTGGGGTTGTTTTTGGGTTTGAGTAGGGCGATAAGCGACTGCGGAGTAGGTTTCCGTGAAGTTTCTACCTTGGGTGTATTTTTGCAGCAGTTTGCACCTTGCGGCCGGGATTGTCTTTTGGATCTGAATCCCGCGAGGTATTTGGATACTTAGATCTAGGGCTGGCTCTGTAGTTGCATATGCGCACTTTCGTATTGCTCGATGATTGTATATTTGTATATACTCGTATATTACATTACATGCATGTTACGAGCGCTTGGCGCTTGCTAGACACCTTAGGTTACTGTGAATTCTGTATGTATATATGTTTTGGTGCGTAAGCACTCGTCCCACGGAGGCGGGGCTTACTCTGTTGCTAATGCATGAATTGTATGTTTGGATTTTATTTTCAGTATATGCACGAAATATTTGTTAGGTTGCTTCCATAATCCTTTCGCTCTTTGGGTCCGCTACGCGCGGCGGGTCTCGATGGACTGCCATCTTATGTTTTCCGGCTTCCGCTTCCGGCTGCCCGGCGCCCCGCCTCCGCAACCGGGCTCGGGTGGCGTGCGGTGACAAGTTGGTATCGAGCCGGGTTAGTGACCATATTGGTCGTCGGTGGTGACTTGTAGTGACAACTATTGTTTTACATTTTATTTTAGAATGGTTTGAGTACGGAGATTGGCCACCTCCTTACTCGAACCACTTCAAAATAAAATTGTGGAGCAAAGTTTGGTCCTTCAAGTTATCCTGGTGGTTGCGAGCACGGAATCCAGAATTTCGGGACTTTGGTAAAAGTGTTACAAGTAAAGGATTGTGGAAAAGTTTCAGGTACGTAAAATTGTGTGTTAGGAAAGGATTTGGTGAAATAAGCATGAATTGCTTCTGTGATTCTGTGAAATGCATGATTTATCATTTTGCAAAATAACTTCTGAGTTAAGTACTGCATTGCACTACAGAGCCTTAGGAAGCTGCTGCTAGTTTCTGTAGGGAGTAGAGGTAACTAATTGTTTTGGACTCTGTTTGGTCCGAAATGTTTCAGAATGGTTAACACGCGCCGGCAGCGTGATTTACGACCGGGGAGGGGACCGTAATCCCACGCCTCCGAGGGATAGGGAGCGAGGCGGGATTACGGGCCGAGGCAGTACATACCCCGCCACGGTTGTACAGCAGGTCGTGGGTCTACCACTGCTTTGGTTCATGTCTTGGAGCGAGTCCAGTGATTGTTGAGACACTAGTACCGGAGCGGGTTCAGTGCAGTCTCAAAGTGCGGGAGGATTCGGTCGTGGCACCGTCTGTGCATTCTCGATGGGAGGGTGAGTAGCCACACCCGGACTACCACCCACACTCATGTACGGGCCCGATCTCGAGAGTGAGTTCGAGGAGGACGCGGAGCGCAGGAATCGCGATCACGGAGGATACGACGAGCGTAGCTCGCGGCTCGCTCGATCGTTCGACCAGAGACTTATCAGCCCCTCGGCGGCGGCGGAGGATTATTGAGCTGGATTCTCGATACCACCCGTCGGACCCACCGGCGCGGGGAGGTTCGGGGCATCATTCGACTCGATGATGTTCGGTTGTTGGAGAGGTTCCAGCGGTTGAACCCTAGGAAGTTTGATGGCGGGGAGGTCGAGGCGGCGGAGACTGGTTCATGGAGATTGACAAGCTTCTTGGGAGGTTACACCTACCTTCTACGGTGATGGTATCCCTTGCCACGTTCAATCTGCAGGAGGAGCGGATCATTGGTGGAGGAGCCTTGTGGTAACTTCGAGGGCGAATGCGGGGCTAGCACCCGATCGGGAGTTGGATGTTACACGGGAGCGGTTTACAGTGTTCCATCGGAGGTTTATCGGGGCTGCGGCTAGGGATCTGCAGCAGGCACGGTTTGATGAGCTTGGCGAGGAGACAGGCTGTCGCGAGTATGAGCGTGAGTTTGTGAGGCTTATCCACTACGTACGCGGTACCACGGTATGGAGGAGGAGAAGGCGAAGAGGTTTATCCGTCATTGCGCCCAGTATAGATGGCTCGAGGCCGTTGGATATTACTACTTACGGGAGGCGGTTCACAAGGCTCAACTCCTCGGCGGGAGGATGTTGAGAGTCGCCTCACCTCGCGAGAGAGGTCGGGGAGTTCGAGGGGTTCCACACGGCGGGGACCCGGCAGAGTTACAGGACGGCGAGCAGATCCAGGCGATCTAGCGGAGGTAGGGGAGCACCATCCTCACGACCTTGTCCGACTTGTGGTGGGTATCACCCGGGTAGACCTTATTACCGGCGGGAGGGCCGGTGTTTGCGATGCGGGTCCGATACTCACTGGGTGCAGGACTGCCCCAGGACGGTAGGGCGGGGCTTTGGTAGTCTTCGGCGTCCGCGATCTCGGGCACCGCCCAGCGCCGCCGCGAGCGTGGGTTTCAGTGGGGTGGCCGAGACCTCGGCGGCGACCGCGGCTTCAGCCACCCCTCCACCGCGGCAGCCTAGGGCTGGGCGAGTTTTCAGAATAGAGCGAGGAGGTCCTAGTCGGCGAGAGGCCCTAGTCATCGAGAGGACCCGGTCGGCGGCGGGCCCGGCTAGCGAGGAGGCTCGACTCGGCAGGAGTTTTGCAAGGTCTTGTATTTACGAACGATACATCTGTTCATGCGTTATTTGATACTGAGAGCGTCTATTTCTATTGTAGCACGAAGTGTGTAACATCTCTACACACTGTCTGTTAGTACTTTGCCCATGATGTATTTAGTAAAAGCTGCTGGAAGTCAGTTTTGTTTTCCAATGGGATGGTTCGGGGTTGTACGATATACGTAGGAGGGCATCGATAGTATCGGACTTGTTGGTTTTGGACACGCCGAACTATGATGTTATTCTTGGGATGGATTGGCTATCCAAGAATTCTGTGCACATCGATTGTGCAGCCCGTACCATTATGGTTTACGGAGAGGTACTACCTCTCACGACTCCGCTTGGTTTGACTATCGCACTGACATAGTACTGAGTTGCGGTCTGGACCCGGTGTCGGTAGTTGGTGTAGGGAATGTTTTGATCTGAATGAGGCGGATACTAGGGTGAAGCTAGCTAGTATACCGGTGGTTCGAGATTTTCCGCAGTATTTACGGAGGAGTTGCCGGATTACCACCGGAGCGGGAAATTGTGTTTGAGATCTACTGCGGTCGAGCCTTTGCTCGATATCCATTCCTCCTTATCGGATGCCCATTTCGAGATGCGGGAGTTAAAGAAGTAGTTGGAGGAATTACGGTAGAAGGGCTTCATCCGACCGAGCACTTCGCCGTGGGGTGCTCCGGTTACATTTGTAAAGAAGAAAGATGGGGCGCTCCGACTTTGCATAGACTACGAGACGGTTGAATGCCCTTCTTGTGAAGAATAAGTATCCGTTGCGAGGATTGGCGATCTTTTTGATCAACCGGGATTCGAGAGTTTTCTCGAAGATTGATCTACGATCTGGATACTTTCAGCTTAGGGTGAAGGAGGAGGATATACCTAAGGCCGCTTTCCGCACCCGGTATGGACACTTTGAGTTTACGGTCATGCCATTTGGGCTGACCAATGCTCCGGCAGCATTCATGGATTTGATGCATCGGGTGTTCCGGCCGTACTTGGACTCATTTGTGGTGGTCTTTATTGATGATATTCTGATATATTCTCTTGATGCTTACTCGCATCTTGAACATCTGAGGGTAGTTATTCAGACACTTTGGGAACATCAGCTTTATTCTAATTTCTAAAAGTGTGAGTTCTGGATCCGGGAGGTCACCTTTACAGGACACGTTATTTCGAGCATGGTCATGCTGTGGACCCGAGAGAAGGTGAGGGCGATTCGGGGATCGGAAACAACCTACCACGTGTACGGGAGATCGGGAGCTTCACGGGATTAGCGAGGATATTATCGGAGGTTAAATGCAGGGTTTTTATTACGGCATCTCCGCTCACGCAATTGACCAAGAAGGGTCAGCCGTTTATTTGGACAGAGAAGTGTGAGCAAAATTTTCAGGAGTTGAAGCGGCAGTAGACTAACGCTCCGATTCTGACTCTTCTAGATCTGAGCTTACCGTATGTGATCTATACGGATGCTTCCACATCCGGTTTGGGGTGTGTGCTGATGCAGGATCGTAATGTGATAGCTTATGGGTCGAGGCAGTGCGACCGCATGATCTGAACTATCATACACACGATCTGGAGTTGTCTTCAGAGATCTATGCGCTGAAACAAAGGATGCATTATCTGCTAGGTAACAAAATTCACATACTTAACGACCAAAAGAGTCTGAAATATCATTTCTGTGAAGGAGCTTAACATGAGGCAGCGCAGATGGCTCGAATACATTAAGGACTACGATTGTAGTATCGAGTACATCTCTGGCAAGGGCAACACGGTTGCCGATGCACTGAGCAGGAAGTATACCGGGTTGGTCAAAGGAGGAGATGTTGGTGACCGATCCGAGGAGAGTGATCTGTCATGCCTTTGGCACAGGTGGCAGCTACGGGAGCGTGCTCGGGCGTACACGCTTACCATACATTACGAGTGGCTTGACGGGTGCGCGAGGCGCAAGGTAGAGATCCGGGGTTGAAGAAGTTGTGCAGGGAGGATAAGGGGTCTTTGTTACCGGCATTTCAAGTATAGGCAGGGATTGCTATACTTCCGAGACCGCCTTTATGTACCGGAGGATCGGGAGCTCGGAATGAGATTTTAGAGGAGGCACACTCGAGCAGATTGAGTATTCATCCCGGAGTGAGAAGATGTATCAAGATCTGCGTACTCAATTATGGTGGCCTGGGATGAGGACGCACATTGCCACCAATGTGTCTAGGTGTGCCGTTTGTCGGCAGTGAAGATTGAGCACCGTAAACCGGCAGGACACTGCAGACTTTGCCCATTCCAGTCGGAAGTGGGGCAATGTTACTATGGACTTTCATTGCCGCACCGCCCGACACGGTCTCGCCATGATGCTATCTCGGGTTATTGTGGATCGGGTGACAAAGTGCGCACACTTTACGCCTATTCGGTCACGGACCCTCCGGAGAAGCTTGCCCGGCTTTACATCGGGAGATTATGCGATTACATGGAGTACCGGACTCCATTGTATCGGCCGTGATCCGCGTTTTACTAAGACGGTTACGGAAGGCTTTTCATGGAGCGTTGGGCACGCGACTCCATCCGAGTACTGACTTATCACCCACGAGACGAGGCAGGCGGTCGGAGCGGGTGATTCGGATATTGGAGGACATCTTTGCGAAGGCTGTACTATGGATTTTGGAGGAGATTGAGACCAACGGTTACCCTTGATTGAGTTCTCGTACAACAACGGCTTCAGGACTACGATTGGTATGGCACCATATGAGGCGTTATGCGGGAGGAGGTGTATGACACCACATTCTTTGGACCGATGCGTCGATAGGGTTGAGTTGGGACCCGAGCTTATTGAGGAGACTACGGCGAAGATCAGATTGATTCAGCGCGGATCAAAGCCGCGAGCGACCGCACCACTACTTATGCGAACCGTCGCCGTAGAGACTCTGGAGTTTGAGGTTGGGGATAGGGTTTGGCTCAAGGTAGCACCTATCCGAGGGACGATCGGATTCGGGAAGAAGGGCAAGTTGGCCCCACGGTATATCGGCCCATATGAGATTACGGAGCGGATCGGTAGGGTGGCATACCGGTTGGCATTACCTCCTAGTCATGCTGCTGTGCACAATGTCTTCCATGTTAGCATGTTGAAGAAGTGCATTCGGATCCGACTCGGAGCGATTCCGGTGGAGGAGGTGCAGTGGAACCCGATCTTTCTTATCGGGAGGTACCGGTAGCCTTTACGGATAGGGATGTCGGGAGACTCGTAGCAAGTTGATTCCCATGGTCAAGGTTCGGTGGTCACATCATGCGGCCGAGGCGACTTGGGAGGCAGAGAAGGACATTCGGGACCGATACCCGAGCGATGGCCGGTTGATACAACTCTTGGAGGACCAAGAGTCCTAAGGGGGAGGATGTTACGGTCACCCCGAGCGGGTTGCGGCCAAGGTGACCGGGGCTCCGGTTTTGGCCTGCGGGTCACGTTTTTCGGCGTTCAGGCGGCTCCCGAGCCCTATCCGAGTATCATTTTAGCGAACCCTTCCGTATTTGAGGTCGTGTGGGTCCCCCGGACGTTTCCGCCGAAAATATTTTTCTGGCGCCGGGGGGTTGTCGGGGTCGCCTCGGGACGTACAGCGGGCTCGGTAGCGCTCTCGAGATCTCAGTTTGGGAAGCCGTTTGCAGTTTTGGAGTCGTGGAGACGTCCGGAGGTGGTTGTGGAGTTTAATATTTGGGGCGGGACGTTCGGTTCGGGCGACTCCGGCTCGGGGCGGGAATCACAGGGCTCGGGATGGAAATTTTCTGACGGCTTTGGGGTAAGATGTATTATAATTTAAGATGGATATTATGGGAATTTTTGTAGAATTTTGGAGTGACGGAATTTGGTTCGAGTTGACACGCTCGCACGTCGGGTTTTGGTTCGGGTTCAGCGAGCTCGGTAGGACACTCCGGAATGGTAAATGAATTTCTGAAATATGTTTTGTGAATGTTATAATATTCTGAGGGTTGTGTCCAAGTTTCGTTAATTTTGGAATTCGGTAATTATTTTTGGGCAAAAAGAATTGGAACTTTCGGAAAAATTGGGAGTTAATTTGCAATTGGGTGCAAAATTAATAAAAATCAGCATGGGCAGCCTTGTTTCTTTCGGCAGAATTGGAAAGGGGGAAGGGACACTTGGCTTGATTTAATTTAGGAAGAGAGGTATGGGTTTAAAGTAAGGAAAATACATAAGGCTTAATATTTCATAAAATGAGACTTATCTCATTTCTTCATCTTCTTCTCTTTGCTGCTGCTACTGCCGACTCCATCTTTGAAGCTCACCTCCAAGCTTGAAGTTCTTCTTCTTGGTAGAAATCAAAGAGGAATTGGATGCTTCTTGTGGTAAGCATCCTCCCTTTTCCTCTTTTCTTGTTAGAATTGGAGATTAGTGAAGAAATATGGATTTATGGTGAATGATGGGTTTGTTCTTAGCTATAAGCTAGGATGATTTTCTTCCTCCCATCTTTTAGTATGTTGTTCTTGGGTTGTAGGAGAGTGTTAATCAAGTGTTGGATTTTGGAAAACACATCTTGGATAAGGAACCCTATTATGGCCGAATTTTTGGGAAAATTCCAAAATGGTGTGTGTTTGTTATCTTGTTTCATGCTTCAAGTATGTTAGTCCTAGCATGATTCTAAGCTTATGTATGGATTCAATTTGATGGAAAACAAGTTGAGGTAAAAACCCCCTTTTGGCGAAATTATGGGTTGATTTTCAATGTTGAATTTTGTTGTTTGGATGCAATTGGATAGCATGCTTGGTTTAGAAGTGAAATTGGTGATTAGAATGGTTGTTTGGTAGCTTGTTTGGATTGGTTTGGATGTTGGGTGAAATGTTGGTTAGTAACCCAAATGTTGGAATGAAACTTTATCTAGGTTGGAGTTTCATTTTGGTTAAATTGGATGTTAATATGGTGTTGGGGTTGAATTTAGGAGTGGATGGAAGTTTGAAACGTTGAATTCGGTTAAGAAATGGAAAAGTTACAATTAAGCGGGATTATCGGAAAATGGCGGGTAATGAAGGGTTTAAGGTTGGATTTGATCAGTTCTGCTTGTTGTAGTATGTTTGTCAATGTATAATCTTGCATTGCCTAGGTTGGTTACGAATTGACATTTACGTGGAAATCGGAATTTTACGGAAATTCTACCGGATTTTCGGTTTTGGGGTCGGGGTATAGTTTGGTAGTGTGGTCGATAAGGATGCTAATTCAACTTGGTTTGGCAGATTCGAGGTTCGGAGGTTAGGAAAGAGAAGTTCTAAGTTTCGGGGCACGGTGTAGGAGTTGTCCAGAATCGGTCCAATACTGGATTTTCGAGGTAAGGGTTTGGTTCATTATTACGGTAAGATAAGTATATGTTTTGGTTTCATTTTCTGCTCGCTAGTATACTGGAATTTTATGCCTATGGGCATATTCTCGTAGTTGGTAGGAGTATGCCTTATGGCATACTGCATGCATTAACCTTACGACAGTTGTGGGTTCGCTACCCAGTGGTGCACCATGCTTCAGATAGCTTGGCTTCCGACTCCCTTAGTGGAGGTCGTCGTCCGATTTGTTATAAGGGTTATGGCGATTTAGAATCGCACGTCCTTGAGACTCCGATCTATTTTACGTACATGCATGTTATTCCGTATTCATTGCATATATTGCTATCTTTACATTTTGCAGGTTACATATACTTACCTTACCCCATATCCCTTACGGGTCCTTTTAGGACTCACCCTTTTCGGGTTACTGTTTTTGGGTTTGAGTAGACTGATAAGCGACTGCGGAGTAGGTTTCCGTGAAGTTTCTACCTTGGGTGTATTTATTGCAGCAGCTGCACCTTGCGGCCCGGGATTGTCTTTTGGATCTGAATCCCGCGAGGTATTTGGATACTTAGATCTAGGGCTGGCTCTGTGGTTGCATATGCGCACTTTTCGTATTGCTCGATGATTGTATATTTGTATATACTCGTATATTCATTACTGTGCATATTACGAGCGCTTGGCGCTTGCTAGACACCTTAGGTTCTGTGAATTCTGTATGTATATATGTTTTGGTGCGTAAGCACTCGTCCCACGGAGGGCGGGGCTTACTCATTGCTAATGCATGAATTGTATGTTTGGATTTTATTTTCAGTTATACGTACGAAATTTTTGTTAGGTTGCTTCCATAATCCTTTCGCTCTTTGGGTCCGCTACGCGCGGCGGGTCTCGATGGACCTGCCATCTTATGTTTTCCGGCTTCCGCTTCCGGCGTCCCGGCGCCCCCGCCTCCGCAACCGGGCTCGGGTGGCGTGCGGTGACAGATTTGGGGTAAGATAAGTATATGCAACCCTGCAAAACAGAGGTTAGCAACATACAGAATATATATAACAGAATACAGAATATCGTGCATGCAATGGAAATAGATCAGAATCCCGAAGGATGTGCGATTCTAAATCGCCATAAACCCTTATAACAAATCAGAACGACAGCCTCCCTCTAAGGGAGTCAGAAGCCGAAGCTATTACAGAAGCATGGTGCACCAGCTGGGGTAGCGAACCCACAACTGTCGTAGGGTTAACAGACAGAGTATGCCACAAGGCATACACCTACAGACGTAGGGTTAACAGACTGAGTATGCCACAAGGCATACACCTACAAATTACAGAACGTACCTTAAGGCACAAATTTCCGAAATACCTGCAAAACAGAAGTGCAACAACACATACACCTACAGACTACAGAATATGCCCTAAGGCATATAATCCCGAATTACTTGCAGAACAGAAAGTGAAACAAAACATACACCTATCTTACCAAAATAACAGAACCAAACCCTTACCTCACAAATCCAGAGTATTTGACCGATTCTGGACGACTTCCACACCGCGACCCGAAACTCAGAAACCTCTCTTTTTCTAACCCCCGACCTCGTAATCTGTCAATTCAAGCTGAATTAGCAACCTTACCAACCACACTACCAAACTACACCCGACCCCAAAACCGAAAATCCGCGAACTTCCGTAAAATTCCAGATTTCCACGAAACGTCAATTCAGAACCGACTTAGACAATGCAAGATTATACATTGACAAACACAATTCAACAACAACTGATCAAATCCAACCTTTAAACCTTTCCTCCCCGACACTTTTCCGATAAACCCGCAATATGGTAACTTTTCCATTCCATACCCGAAATCAATGTTTCAAACATCAAACCACACCTAAATCCAACCCCAATACCATCTTAGCATCCAATTCAACCAAAATCAAACCCCAACATGGAAAAAGAATCATCCAATAATTCGGCTCCTTTGCCAATTTTTACCCAACTTCCAAATCAATCCATTCAAGCTTCCAATTAATCATACTAACCACCAATTACACTTCTAAACCAAGAATGCTAACCAATTGCACCCAAAACAACCAAATTCAACATTGAACAACAACATACAATTCGGCCAAATTGGGGTTTTCTTACCCAACTTGTTTTCCATCAAATTGAATCCATACAAAGGCTTAGAATCATGCTAGGAACAACATACTTAAAGCATGATTCAAGAAAGCAAACACACACCAATTTAGAATTTCACCATAAATTCGGCCAAAAGGGGTTTCTCATCCAAGGAGTTTTTTCCAAAATCTAACACTTGATTATCACTCCCCTACAACCCAAGAACAACATACTTGAAGATGGGAGGAAGAGAATCATCCTAGCATGTAGTGAAGAACAAACCCAAAATTCACAAATCCTTCTCTTTTCCTTCCAATCTTAATTCCAATAAGAAAAGAGAGCTTAGGAAGGAAACTTACCCAAGATTGAAGCTAAACCCTTGATGAATCAAGCCAAGATGAAGAACTTCAAAGCTTGAAGAAAGCTCCCATGGAGGCGGATAGCAAGTGAGGAAGAAGAAGAAGAAATGAGATAATTCACTTAAGAAATTAATAGCCAAATATATATATATCCCTTTCTTTTTTCCCATACCACTCCACTTAAATAAGAAAAATCCATGTGTCCCTTATTGACTCCACCCCGCCGAATTAAACTGCAGCCCATACCTTGATATTTTTGTTTTGTGGCCAAAAACAAATTAACCTCCAAACTTTTCCAAAAGTTCCCATTTTTGACCCAAACGCTATTACCGAACTCCAAATTAAACGAAACTTGGACACAATCCTCAGAATATTATAAAATTCGTAAAACATGTTCCAAAAGTTTATTTACCAATCCAGAGTGTCCTACCGAGCTCGCTGAACCCGAATGAATCCCGACGTGCGGCGTGTCAACCTGAACCAAATTCCCGTCACTCCAAAATTCCACAAAATACTCATAAAAACCATCTTAAATTATAACATGACTTACCCCAAACCGTCAGAAAATTCCATCCCGAGCCCCGGGAGTCGCCCGGAACCGAACGTCCCGCCCCAAATATTATCCTCCATAAAAACCTCCAGGACGTTCCCACGACTCCAAAACTGCAACCGGCTTCTCAATCTGAGGTCTCGAGAGCGCTACCGAGCCCGCTGTACGTCCCGAGACGACCCCAACAACCCCGGGCGCGGAAAAATATTTTCGGCGGAAACGTCAGGGGACCCACACGACCTCAAATACGAAAGGGTTCGCCAAAATGATACTCGGATAAGGCTCGGGAGCCGCTGAACGCCGAAAACGTGACCCGCAGCCAAAACCGAGGCCGGGTCACCCGGTCGCAACCCGCTCGTGGTGATCGTAACACACTACGCACAACGTAAAAGTCGCACTGTTTGCGTGCGGTAAATAAGACGAAAGGGCAAAAACGATACACGCTCCAAAGGAATCACGAGCACAACAGACTCGACTCCACGTAACAAATACTCAAGGCGATTGCAAGAAAGCTCAAATGCCGGAAGCATCAAGAAAGAAAGCAAAGAAATGCGGCGAAAGATGAACAGTTTCTCATCTTCTCGGACACGCTTTATGATGTGATCACGGGGGGGGGTAAGTGATCACGCGTTCGGATCTAGCTTGAAGGAGGTAGTTTCCAGCAAGAATGGAAACGAAGTACAGAGGAAGAACAAGGAAACAAAGTCGGCCAAGGGAACCTCCGCACTACGAGGTGAGGCAATGCCCTTGAAAATGCTCGGGAAGGAAAATGGAACCTAGAACCTTCGATTACTAGATCGAGACAATGCTAGGTATTATATTGGATCCTCTCGCATGGATCACTAAAGGATTGATGGAGCAAGATTTGAGACCCCAAGAAGAACAAACCGTGTTCTTACAATATATGAATTCTCTCAATATATGGGTTCTACCTAATACTTAGGTTACAGCTTCCTTTTATAGAAGGGAAAAGAAAGAAGGAAATAATAAAGAATGATTTGCCAAGGGAACATCTTCCTCGAAATACGGTAGGCAAAGCGTGGGGTGGCAGGTGATCTGACATTGTAGGCTACCTGCTTTTGCGGCTCCCAATTCCCCATGAATTGCTTTCGGCGGGAAAAGGGAAGAAGAGGGCCTCTGCACAAGTTGAAGGGTTCGCCTGACTTGTGTATGGAAGCCTCTTCTGCTTGGCGAACACCTGGGCTTCGCTTGTTTCTGGAAATGAGGCACAGGGTCTTCGCCAACAACCATGGGGGTCGCAAAGAGTCTTGGTTTTGCAAATGGCCTTGAGTTCGCCCAAAAGGACCATGGGTTCGCGAGTCAATGGGCTCGCCAATAGCCACGGGTTCGCCGTTGAGCCTTGGCCTCGCCAAAGGCCAAGGGTTCGCCAATGGGGCATGGGTTGGCCAAGATCCTTGCGAGCGCGGCTCGGCCTCGAGGCTTCGCCGGTGCCTAGAATGCCACTTCTTCTTTATCCGTGTCTTTGCCAAGGGCCTTCTAGACCCTCTGGATGAATGGTCGCGCCTTGTCACAAAAATGGGGCTGATGTCCACATCATACCCTCCCTCTTCAGAAGAATCCGTCCTCGGATTCATAAGGAAATTGTCCCTACAAATCTTAAGACACCACAACAAACTTGAAGAAGCATCAAGGGTTAGTGAACTAAAAGCGTTAGACATCAAAGTTCCCCTAAAAATAGACTGAAGGAATGAGATGGACAATCCGCCCTTTCTCTTCGCTTCACTTTTATACTTAGCCTTAAAACAAACCCACATAGTTATTCCGGGATCAAATATAAGCCTCGGCCACTTATGGGCATGGTCCCAATGTACCGGGCCTAAGGCATATCCCAAAACAGACATGGGATCGCCAATTATGTCACCCAAATCATACTTAATGTTGAGAAATGAGAGATTAGAAGCACAGTTACCCATGTTCGCTCTCTCCCTCTTGCTCTTTCCTTCTTTTCCGAGAGGGGGGGACACTTCCTTCCCGGATTGTTGAAGGCTTCCTTCGGCCTTTCTTTCCACAGCGATCTGTACATTCAAAGAAGATAAACAAGGGGGTTGCAAGACAGAAATTAGTGGAAAAGTTGGGTCTGTTGAAGGCATGTTTTCCTCACTTCCACTATTTTGGCACATGGAGCTTCCCTCTTGTTTTCCCTCCACTTTCTTCTCATTCTCTTCTCTCGGATCGCTCTCTTTCTTGCTCAAGGTCTCTTGGACCGACGTACTTTTCTCTCTTTCTTCTCTTTCTTTTTCCCTCGTAATTTCTTCTTTCCTCTCGGTTGTTTTCCTCTCAACCTTTCCACCGATTGCAGCTTCCTCCATGTGTCCTTGTAACATCTGGTCCTGGACCATAAGTACAAGTTGTTTTATCTCATCAATGATGGTGGAGGGGCTGGGTCTTTGAAGCACTTCTGGTGTTGCCTCGCCCTGTTGGTCAGACGGTGATTGGCACGACAAAGCAAACTTGTGAGTGGGGATCCTCGTTGGCTTTCGGTTGGTGGATGGGGCACCGCGATTGAGAGGTTGCTCACAGCTGGGCGTCGTACAGCTAGGATACGACAAAATGGGAAAGTAATACGAGTGTGAGGGGTGGCGATAGCGAGGGGGGTCATCTTGGCGATGGCAAGGGTTCGCCACCAATTGTTCAGGCTCTGACCCTGAGTAATACTCATATGCAGCAGGGTTTGGAAGGTCAAATTCAGAGGATGGGGTTGGTTCGGGCCAGGTTTCTTGGCCAAGGGGGTACTCTGAATAGTTCCCTGAGTATGTATGGCCAAGGGTTTCTTCCGCCCAGAAGTCAGATTCTTGATAACAAGGATCCGATTCCGGGTAGTAGTCCTCTTCCACATACTCCATGAGACTCAAGTTCTGCACATGTGGACAGTGTTGTAAAGCCTTACCACTCTCCCTTAGTGTTTACACTCTTCCCTCGTGTTTAGAACACAACAGTTCTTTCAAGCCTCAAAACTTACCACCAATCTCGATTAAGACCAAATGCAAACACACAAGGAGTTTCCAATAAAATCTTAGCAATATCCGAAATAAGCAACGCACAAAGCTTCTAGTTACTGGAACTAGGGTCTTGAGGTTGGTCGGTGGTTGAAAGAAGTTGGGAGTGAGATAGAAAAGCCTTTCACAAACACAAAGTTCAGGTTTTCGAAATTATTTTCGATCTGTGAGTACTGTTTACTTTGAGTTTCGGATGAACTCTTCAAGAACACTTAGAACTTTTTCCCAGAATTTATGAACTGATTTGAATATTTCTTTTTCTGTAAACTCTTGTTCTTTTACACACAGGGAAACTCTTTTCTTTTTCCAATCCGAAATAACTCACAGATTTATGAACCTTCAAGAACTTTAAACAAGGGTAACAAATATTCGGTTTCTCTCAAGAGATCATTAACAGATAACTTTTCTTAAAGTTTTCGAATAGAACAGCACAGGTTTTATCTTGAAGAAAGTAAACAACTGATACGGTAAGATACCTCCGACAAGCGCTTTGGCTCTGATACCAACTGATGTGATCACGGGGGGGTAAGTGATCACGCGCTCGGATCTAGCTTGAAGGAAGCAGTTTCCAGCAGGAATGGAAACGAAACAGGGGAAGAACACAAAGGAAACAAAGTCGGCCAAGGGAACCTCCGCACTACGAGGTGAGGCAATGCCCTTGAAAATGCTCGGGAAGGAAAATGGAACCTAGAACCTTCGATTACTAGATCGAGACAATGCTAGGTATTATATTGGATCCTCTCGCATGGATCACTAAAGGATTGATGGAGCAAGATTTGAGACCCCAAGAAGAACAAACCGTGTTCTTACAATATATGAATTCTCTCAATATATGGGTTCTACCTAATACTTAGGTTACAGCTTCCTTTTATAGAAGGGAAAAGAAAGAAGGAAATAATAAAGAATGATTTGCCAAGGGAACATCTTCCTCGAAATACGGTAGGCAAAGCGTGGGTGGCGGTGATTTGACATTGTAGGCTACCTGCTCTTGCGGCTCCCATTCCCCAGAATGGCTTTGGCGGGAAAAGGGAAGAAGAGGGCCTCTGCACAAGTTGAAGGGTTCGCCTGACTTGTGTATGGAAGCCTCTTCTGCTTGGCGAACACACAGGCTTCGCTTGTTTTGGAAATGAGGCACGTGGTCTTCGCCAACAACCATGGGGGTCGCAAAGAGTCTTGGTTTTGCAAATGGCCTTGAGTTCGCCCAAAAGGACCATGGGTTCGCCGAGTCAATGGGCTCGCCAATAGCCACGGGTCCGCCGTTGAGCCTTGGCCTCGCCAAAGGCCAAGGGTTCGCCAATGGGGCATGGGTTGGCCAAGATCCTTGCGAGCGCGGCTCGGCCTCGAGGCTTCGCTGGTGCCGAGAATGCCGCTTCTTCTCCGCCCGTGTCTTCGCCAAGGGCCTTCTAGACCCTCCGGATGAATGGTCGCGCCTTGTCACAAAAATGGGGCTGATGTCCACATCACTTTATAAGCCCACGGAAACAAAAAGCGCTTTTAGCGTAATCGACTCTGAGCGCCACGTGCCAACATCCTAACGGTTAGTAAACCTTTCGCATTCCGTTGATATCTCTCCTGCTTTAAAATGCTGGGCCACCTCCCTGCTTCCAGTACACTTACACGGTCAACAACCGGCGCAACGCCCCCGCAAACTACAAGACATTGGATTACAATAGAGTACGGGACCCTGCCCATACTCTCCCTTCAGGATGAGGCATCTTGGTACACTACCCAAGCACATGCCCCCTCAAAAGCTCACAAGGATCATGAAGGATCCAACACGGAATATCAGACCATAAAAGGTCATCGCGCTCCACACAAACTCGGTTCTGTGGCTGCTACTGCCCTCAACACGATATTTTCAAACAGTATTTTCAACACGGAGTACAGGACCCTGCCCCTACTCCGCTCTCAGGAGGAGGCATCTTGGTATACTACCCAAGCAAATGCGCCCTCGCATCGAATCAGAATCAGACAAGGCTTCGCGAGTCTCGCCTGCGCGAGGTCTCGCCCTCACGGTCTTCCAGCTCACCTTAGCGAGGTCTCACCCTCGCGGTCTAAGTCTCGCTTGCGCGAGGTCTTGCCCTCGCGGTCTCCCAGCTCACTGCGCGAGGTCTCACCCTCACGGTCTCCGTGTCTCGCCGCGAGGCCTCGCCCCGATCCCCCAACTCGCCTTCGCGAGGTCTCACCCTCGCGGTCTCAAGTCTCGCCTGCCCGAGGTCTCACCCTCACGGTCTTCCAGCTCGCCTTCGCGAGGTCTTACCCTCGCGGTCTTAAGTCTCGCCTGCGCGAGGTCTCGCCATCGCCAGATCGCAGGTCTCGCCCTTGCGGTCTCACTCGCCCTCGCGAGTCTCCTGGGCCTTCGCGGGTCACCCTCGCGGTCTCAGGTCTCGCCTTCGCAGGTCTCGCCCTTGCGGTCTCGGCCGCCTTCGCGGGTCTCCTAGACCTTCATGGGTCTCGTCCCCCAGTCTCAACCCGCCTTCGCGAGGACTCTCATGCCTAAACTGGTCCTGCCAGACAAGGCCCTTGCACTCACGGTTCGTGCGTCCCTTATACCTTTATTGGCTTCGCTTTATCTGGGCTTTCGCCCCTTTGCTGGCCTTCGCCCCTTTGCTGGCCTTCGCCGCTACTTGCTCAACTAAAGGAAAGACCACTTGGTCATTTGACATTAAACGACCAATAAGGAGGTCAGCACGAGCCTGAGTGATCTTCACCAGATTCACACGCCATTCTCTGACAAACGAATCACCTAAGGCGGTTTGCTGAGATATTCATCATCACAGCCACCTTATCTCCAAAAGTTTGACAAACTTGTCTCACAGCCTGGCTAAGGCTTTAACTGGGGGAGGCTCCTCCTTGCATCACCCTATAAATAGGGCGATGTTCACCTTAAAATGGGTAAGCTACTTCACGCCTCCCCACTCCTCTCTTGCTACTTCGAGTGCTTTCTTCATCCTTTACAGATCACTCAAACAAAGATGCTTGGAGCCTTCAAGAACACAAAGACCATCAACAATTCAACTAAGAGTCCGCGTCTGCCTCGGGAATGCGACTATCAATAGTGTCACCTCCGCTTCGCACAATCAATTTGTACTCCATTTTTAGCTAACCAATCCATTCCCAAAACTACATCAAACCCCGAAACATCCAGAACCAAGAAATCACCAATCTGATGTTTCCCCAAATCAATCATACAATATCGAACCATATCATTAGAAAACAACCACTGGCTCCCTGCAGTCTTAACTAAAGCAATGCGAGGCATAAAACTCACAGATACATGCTGAGTCAGAACAAAATCTCTGAGCCACTATAGACACAGAAGCACCTGTATCGAATAATACAGTAGTAGGAATGTTATTTAACAGTATGGTACCTTTAAGGGCACCCTGTCGTGCCATTTCTCCTTCCTTTTGCTGAGTTGCCTCCCGCGTTCAATTTGGAATACTCTTCCCATTCTCGATTGCGGTGGCGGAGGAGGTGGTTGCGGTCACGAAATTGCTGCTGGCACCACCTCGTGGTGCCCCTGTCGGTTCGGAGGTAACCCAAATGGAGTCCTTGGACCATGGCCGACCTCCCTTCTCGATGCGGCTGGGACAATCCCGGACCTGATCTCAAGAACCACATCCCAAACACGACTGTCTCTCGATAGCATGCTCGCTGCTGGTGAGAACGTTGACAGTCAAACAAATAGTAGCGGAGGATGAAGCTGCTCCCTTCCCTCTAGCGCTCGGGTTAGGCTGGGGTGCCCTCCCGGCGTTTTGAGAGAAGCCACGGAAACCAGCACCCCTTCCCCGTCCAACGGTCTGCTGAGGTATGAGTCTACTCTAAACATCCTCTTGCTCAATCAGTTGAGCCTTCTGTGTTGCTTCCTGATAAAATTTGATGTCCAACGGTCAGAGCGCCAATCGAATATCAGGTCGCAATCCTCGATAAACCTCTTTTCTTTTTGCTCCTCCATCCCATGATACCGTGGGACGTGGCGAATCAATCGATCGAACTCGTGCTCGTAGTCCAAAGACGCCATAGTACATCGAGTCGATTATCAAAGCGTGCCTCGCGCAGTCCCGGACAGCATCACTCACATAGTGCTCGTGGAACAAGCGAGTAAATTCGCCCCATGCCATATCAAGATCGGGCTCTCCGCACGGACTGTTCCGCTCGGCGCCTGCTCCTCACACTTTCGCACCATATCAAAGCTCTATCATCCAGGTTGTACGTGGCTAAAGATACCATTGCAGTAGGTGAGAATTCTAACCTTTCGAACATGGAACTGATCCGTCAAAACCGGACTTCCGCCGCCTCAGGTCCACCCTTCCCACTGAAATGAGGTGGATTCGGGCGTTGGAATCGCTCAAGCATCCTGCTAGGGCACTCATTTTCTCCCCGTTGTCTCTTGGGTCGATGTGACCCTTCGACTTCTTCAGATTGTCGACGATGTCGTCGACCACTAACACTTCCTTGAGACGGGCCATGATCATCATGATCCTGTCTTCCAACAGAATCAATCTCTCGGCGCACCCTCCTACCTCTAGGATGTCATCGCTCGTCATCTGTACTAGCCTCCTCCTCATTCTCAGATGAGGATGGGCTATTATCAGACACAGTATGGGGTCCATGACGCCCCGTTCCACTTCCATTTGCACCTTGAAGTTGTTGCACCGTCCTTGAATCTGACGGTGTTTCCTGTGATGGTGCCGGCAATATCTGTGCCAAACTATCCCGGATCTGTTCTAAGACCCGCACTAACTCAGGGGAAACTTGTGGTGCCCGTCCCCCTGCCGCTTGTGCTATCTGACGAGGTTCGGGACCTTTGTCCCGCCTCCCTTGCTCATTAGCTCCCGGTCTTCCCCGGGTGTTTACCATTTTCTGAGAGTCATTACAGACACAATTTTACGGTAACAATCAAAACTTAGCAGCAGCAGTATTCCAATTGGCTCTGTATATGTACATGCATGATGCAATGAAATGCAACCTTAACTTCACAAAAACCCATTCATAACTAGGTAAACCTGCTCTGATACCAACTTGTCACCCCACCCCCGCCCCTCAGACCCCGCACGCGCGGAAGCACACGGAGAACGGACCAAACCGGGGAAGAAGGGGGAGGGGGGGCGACGGTTCGCTCACAACCCTATCACAAGAACAATACTAACGAGGCAACCGCCCCTTGAGATCACCCAAATTTTTCCTTAAACCATTGCATTAATGCTCAACCAAGTCCCAAGATGCTTACCTACGCAAATGTGGTTCAAAGGAACCAAAACCTCCAAACTCATGGTCCAGGCGACCGCCCGGCTCAAGCCCGGGTCGCCTGAACCTTCGCCACCTGCTACCCGAAACTCGAGGAGCCCGGGCGACCGCCTGAACCGAGGAGAGGGTTGCACTGGTCTCTCGCCTGCCCAGGTGACCGCCTGCTCCAAGGGAGGGGTCGCCTGGCCCTCCGCCCGACCGCCTGTATCCAACGAGAGGGGGGTCCAGGCGACCGCCTGCTCCAAGAAAGGGGTCGCCTGACCCACGCCTACTCCCCTGTAACCTATGGAAGGTGTCCAGCGATCGCCCGCTCCAAAAAAAGGGTCGCCCAACCCTCCGACTGAACCCAAAACCTGAAAATTCCAACGCCAAACAAACGGTTTCGAACCTGAACTTAACACTTGTTCAAACCATACCATAAACACATCCCAAACCTTACAAAACAGAACATGCATGTTATGAACAATATACAGAGCCAAAAACAGATTCGGAATACAAAAACCAACCAAGTCGCGGTCTCTCGGAATCCAACCACGCTACTTGATGATACTGCCTCTAGTCCAAAACCCTCAAACTAGCAACCCCGCCACTACTCGGCGGCTTGCTTTTCCTTTCCTTTTCCTGAAATGGTAGATGTAAGGGTAAGTTCTCGCAAGAACTTAGTAAGAGTACAGGTATAGACATGGTGCAGATTTCAATATCATTCGATACAATGTACCTGCAATCGAAAACAGAACGAACACAAGATACACAAAGCAAACAACCAATCATATGCTCAAACAATGCAACGCAACCATATGCAATGCAATCGATCAATCACAATCACAATCAATACACAATCGAAACGGTAATGCCCTTGGCCCGGCCAAGGCATATCAGTCACAAACAGTCGGTAGAGCATGGTGCACAAGGAAGTGCCGGAACGCTTAGGAACCAAAGAATCACACAAAGGAGCATATTACACTATTCACTCCAAAATTCAAATGCTCCTAACTTGCAAACTACACTGATTCTGCCAAAACAGACTTCAGATTATTGATCTACACAACTCAATGAACGATTTGAGTACCTTACCTCGAAATTTACTCACAAAACGATGAAGATCAGTGGCGGAGCTCAAGCTTCAAAAATGGAGGACTTAAGGGAAGGAGAGAGAGAGAGAGAGAGAGAGAGAGAGAGAGATACGGTTGAAGAAGAAGGAGAAATAGGAGAGATAACCAAAATACTCCCTTTTCTTTTTACTTAAGAATATATATGTATTATTACATATATACTCATACATTTCTCCATAAATCCTTTCCTTTTCTTTTCTCCTTCAACCAAGAAGGGACACTTGTCCCTTCTCTCCTCTCACCAATCCGCCCCATCTCTTCTTTTTACCAAAAAATGTTCAATTTCAATTATCTCACACACAAAACAAAATTGCAATTTCGTTCAGCCCGAAAATGCAACTTTTTACCAAACTTATTCCTATTGGAACGAAACTTTAACCACATACTCAGGACATCATAAAACCCATAAAACATATTTTTCTTCCCCAATTATAAGTCCCGAGTCACTCAGAATCACAATTCCCGGAAATTACGCGTAGCCGCGTAATAAATTCTAAATCCGTCCCATAAAGTTGGTTGCCCAGAATTCACCAAATCAAATCCACAATACCAAACATGCAAAGCGAGTCCCAAACCCGGTAATTAAACTTAAACGCGTAATTAATTTAATTACGTATCGGGCGTGGTAATACGAGCGCCGTGCCGGTTGCGGAGGCGGGGCCACCAGCGACGTCGGAAGCGGAAGCTGCGACGGAAACCGCGGAAACGGTCCAACCGAAATCCGTTACGTGTAGTGGTCCCATGACCCGGTCCGCAAAGTCTCGTTCTCGAAGGTCCGGTGCCTGGGAACACTTTGCTCACTTGTAAACTTATTGGTCGTGTTACGACCTGCAACCTACAAAACTCAGAGATGGCAAGTATACGATATAATCCTAACTATCCATGGTGAGCCCCGCCCCACTGAAATAGGGGCGCACCCCACCATCACCAAACATGCAGTTCATGGAATTATGATTCATGAGTCACAAACATCCAGAATACAGAACCCATCCGATATATATAACAATATGAACATACCTTGGGTCACGCCTCCACCGAAATGGGCGAGCCCTCCAATCAAATGTAAGTACAGTACCAGTATGTATCCAAATTACACAACATGATCTGATCTAAACATGCATGCACATACATCTACAGAGCCGCCAAAGAAAAACCCTAGAATACCTAGGTGCGGAATCTGGAAAACTTCAAGATCAGAAGATTTTCGCACGTAGTATCGCCGCCGCTAAAACACAAACAAGAGAGAGAAGTTAGTTAATCGCAAACCTATATGCTATACTTAGCATCGTAATGTAAGTCTGGAAAATGCATCGTAACCTCTACCGAGACCACCCTATAAACTTAACAAGTTCCGTATTGGAACCGTCGATACCTGATTCCCAAATGTAAAGCACCGCGGATCTCTAGTCCGCCGGCCGCTTGTCGACCGACCTGAAAGGTGGTAAATAGAAAGGGTGAGTACTCGGGAGGACCCAGTAAGGGCTGAGGTAAGATACAGTTTGCATAAAGTGCTAAGTGCGCGGTACCAGCAAAACAGAGAAAACACAAAACACATATATACAAATAGTTATAAGTATTGATCAGAGTTAGTCAGAGTCCCGAAGGACGTTCCCGAAAGACGAGGTTAGACAGTAATCCCAAGGATACCGTGCATCGCTAGAATGACCTTAAAATAAAAATCAACGAACGACAGCCTCTCCAAGAGGTCAAATGTAAGCATGGTACCAGCGGGGTCGCGATCCCCATAATCGCCGTAGGTCACGGAATATACCATTAGGTATACAGTAATATCAGCACCCAAAGGCCGATACAACAATCCGAAAAGAACCAGTGGTCTGCAAGACCATCCTGGGCCTAGGCGCAGAACAGAATATATACTGTAGGGTATATACAGAATATCAGCACCAAGTGCAGATATACAGAACAGATAAGGAACCCAAGGTCTCCAATACCATCCCAGGCCTTGAAGCAGAACAAACTGTAACTTACCATGTGATCGGCCCCGGATCACCGGATCACCGTCCTCAACCCGGAACCCGCCTCAACTAACCCCAATATACATGATATACCTCCTAGAATGTATAACGAGAGAAGTTGAACCCTTACCTCACTAAAACCGCTCCGCGGCTAAATCCCGAGAAATTCTCGGCGCCCGGCCCAAAATGCTGTAGTGTGACTTCTGAAGTCCCGCACTACTCCACCACTACTGAAACAAGCTGAACAACCACACACAAGTCAGAAATCACCAATCCAAACCCCCGGGAACCAATCCCGCACATACCCGCACTTTCCCGCAAAATTCCACAGAAAGCTCGGATTCTCAAACCGAGCTAGAACATTGTTACTTATACTAACATAAGCACAATCAAACATTCAAATCCCACTTTCCCACATTTACACCGTAAACAAGCAAGTAGGTCGGTATTGTCTACAGTTCTAGAAAACGACGTTCCGAACCTCGTTTGTTACCTACTTCCATTCCCGATACCAAATCACTACCAAAACATTCCCAAAACATAGCACAATCATAACACAATCAAAACATTCCTAATGATGCGAGATGCGATGGCATCGCGGTCCGTATCCTTGTTCACTTATTACTCTGGATGACGCGAGGGGCGTTTGCTTGGGTAGTGTACCACTTCTCTCCTGGAGATTATTCCACTGCTAGCACAGTGTCAGAAGAGAAGGGCTTCTACGACATCTTGGAGGTTGGTGGTCATTAGACAACGGAATTTGCGTGGATACACATAGAGAGCAGTGATTTCAGTGCTTGATTGTGACGGAAAGCAACCAATTGATGTAAAAAAATTTAAACACCTATTCTGCTCAGTTCTACATGGATCATTGTGAGGAATTTAATTATTTACGTTGCGTTTGTTTGTGACCCGGAACACCACCAATCTTGAAAATGAGGAAACATCTACGCAGCCAGCGGGCCCAGGCAAGCCCTAACTGCCGCGCACGGAGGAGGCGCTGACCCATGCCTGCGAGAGGTGAGAGAGGCCCCACCAGCAGTCGCCTGGCGGTGCTTCCGTGAACCAAGAAGCCAAAGCTTAGGCCCGGCGCCGGAAAGACATTCTCGCCCCTGAAAGACGGAGCCAAAGCGATGCACTGGTTCCGCAGATCCGTTAGAACCCGGCGACAGCTTCGCTTTAAGTGTAATAAACAGCTCGCAAGGAATGAACCAAGGCGCCAAACTACCACCTCATCGTCAATTGTGGAGGCGGAGTAAAGCATATTGAAGCGAGCAAAGGAGGGAGTTTTGGACGAACCGTGGTGGAAGGCCAAACCACACGCCGGCAGCAACGTCAACTTTGTGGCTTGGCGGTGCCAGTAGTAACGAGAAAAAGAGGGATTTGCCGAGAATCACCGGGAACGGCGCCGGCATGTGAGCTAGCAGAGGTGGAGCGGACGCAAACCCTAGAAAAATCATAAGGGAAAATCTTCATGGTTTTTCTTTCCTTCCGACACTAGATCATATTTAACCATATTGATTTTTTCAAGTATAATGTTGTATTTTATTTAAAAGTTGAAGTGTAATAATTTTTAAAAGCAATTTGAACTAAATGAAGAAATATTTTAAATATTTTTTATCCATTCAAATACTAAGGATATTCTTTTTTTTATTTCGCAAAAAAAGATATTCTGATTTTATAAAATACTATATACTATTTTTTATTTAATAATGACTAGGCACATTATAAATATTTAAGACTTATTCTTAATATTGTATCAAAATTTTAATATAAAATAATCAATTTTATCACTTTAATTGAAAATAGCGATTCAAAAATAATGCATAATTGCAGGATCCAAAAAGTAATTTATCAATCTTTTATTCCTCCTAGAACCCTAGCTCATGCACGCAGCTTGTATAATTTTAGTGGAGCCACGTACCTGGCTATTTACACCATTTGTTGGCCTGTTTCTCTAAAAACGTGTGGTATATGGATTTCTAGAGTTAGATAAAATGGCAATGACGTGGCGCTATCCTATTTGGCAGTCACTCACTACTTTCTCATCATCCAGATAAAGGCATGGATTTATCCATGATGCATGTGTCCGCCTGTATAGATAATACCAACAAAAAATTCCATGAAGTGGAGAAGAGTATCATTGAAATGGCTCTTACTCTCTCATTCTCCAACTCATTACTATTAACCTCGACCCCTCAGTCCAGGCTAAACCTTAGGAGCTCTAGATTCACTCTGCATGCCAAGAGGTCTCCTTTCCAGCTCGGGAAGGTGAAGGAGGAAGACACAAATGAACCACCGAGTCCCGGCTTTTTCCCGTTCGATCTCGGTAAAGTTGCTGATCTCAAGTCGTTGGTTAGCGATTCGTCTTCTGGGCTTTCATTTGGAAGCCCAAGAAGGAAAGACCCAGGCACGGTTTTCGTTGCTGGTGCGACCGGGCAGGTCGGTGTCCGCGTTTCCCAGACGCTGTTGCGTGAGGGCTTCAGTGTACGGGCTGGCGTTCCTGACCTCGGTGCAGCCCAAGAGTTGGCCCGTCTTGCTGCCAGTTACAAGGTTAGTAGCACATCCGTACCCCAAAATGTGATACTCCTCCCTTTTCTGGATAAATCGGTTTAATTTTCAACATTTGTCTATAATTATTTGTTCCAACATTTTAATAGGGTAGTCTGTAAATTGTAGATCGAAGTTTGTTATTTCTATTTTCTTAAACAAAAATTCAACAAATTTTCCTAACAGTAATTTGGTTCAAACATAAATTTTAAAGCCAAATATGCAAATTGTTTTGGTGACCAAGCCTTTGATTAAAGGGGAAGATAGTGTGATTGATTTGTAGCAAAGTTCCTCCTGACGTTAATTTGATTATTTTTTTTTAAACAATAACCGATTTTCGACTACTTCTAATTTTGGCTGAAAACAATAAAGTGGTCCTATAGCACTTATTCAATTTGTGTCCGAAAGGTATCACTTTTTTGCATTTTTTAAAACTTGCTGAAACTTTAATGGAAGCCCTAGGCTCGCTTTATATTGCTCAAAAGTAATTGTCTGTATAATTTTCTCAATATAAACTTTCAAGATATATTTTTTTGATTTTTTTTCATATTTATTTTAATAAAATTTTAAGTTAAACACTGCAACTTAAAATGTTAAAATCAAACACAATAATTCTTAGGAGATGGAGTGAGTAGCTCTTCTCCCAATTAGCAACATAAGGAGTACTCATTTTAGCCGTCAAACGTTTTGTGTTTTTACCATGTAAGGAGATCAATTACCATTTAAGGCTATAAGGTTATAGCCGGAAAAAAAATTACTTAATTTTTTATGATGTGTAAAAAGTTAACTTTAACTGTACGCATTTATTCATGCTTTTTTTGTTTAGTGAAATAATGCTACAGTTTTAAATTTTTACCCTTACTTGGTGAAACGCCTAAGTTTAATCGCTCAGGTGGTATATGGTACAAATTTTAAAAATTCCCAAGGTCTTTCCAGAACAGTTTTTCGTTTTTTTTTACCTTAGATTGTGTTTCTTTCCGGTAGGAAGAATTTATTGAAAAAAATTGGGAAGTATTTGGAAATTTATAAAAGGAAAATAAACGGTTGATTTTATGTTTTTGTGGAAGAAAATATAAGGAAAAGATTGCAAAAGAATGCACTTAAGAAGGCTAAATCGTATCCATTATTATGAGATGTATTTTTTTTTTTACACATGAGCTTTGCAATTCTAAATCAATTTAGGCCCGTAAAGCCTAGTTCTTTAAGCCGAATACGTTAGCCCGGTGTCTACCGAACCCGACGCTCATTTTCGAAATTACAGCTAATATCCAACGAAGAATCGCGCCGCCTTAACGCAGTAGAATCGACCTTTGATGAGCCGAAATCAATCGCGAAAGCGATCGGGAACGCTGCTAAGGTCGTCGTGACAATCGGTCCGGCGGAAAATGGCCCAGCGGCGGAGGTGTCAACGATCGATGCCTTACAAGTCATCAAGGCCGCGCAACTGGCCGGAGTCGGCCACGTCGCGATCATCTGCGACGGGAACACATCCGGAGCTTCGACCTACAACGTGCTCAACGGACTCACGTCATTCTTCAATAATCTCTTCTCTCAATCTCAGCCGTTGACAGTGCCAGAGTTGTTGCAGGAAGTAATCGAAACGGACCTTAGCTACACCTTTATCAAGACGAGTTTAACCGACGATTTCTCGCCGGAGGGTGGCTATAACGTCATCGTTTCGGCCGAAGGAAGCATCGCTGGTCCAACCGACTACAAAGTAATGTAATGTATGCGAGTATATTATCTGTTTCCTTTAATTGAGCTTTGATTACTTTCTTTACCGGTTGTTTGCTTGATTTTTTTTTTCTCACTTTGTTCTGTCAGGTGGCCAAGTCTAGGATAGCTTCATTGGTGGCTGATGTTTTATCAAACACTACCGTGGCTGAAAACAAGGTACATTCTGCGTTGTACGAGCGTTTTCCTTGTATTCTCTATCCCAATTAATTGCTCTATAAAAGTGGAGATAAACAATTAAAATGCATATGTAGAATTTACATTGTTAAGATAGATTGAAAATCCGCTGCCCACCCTAAATCTAGAATACGCCATTTATAATTTGGGCTAAGCCATATGGCTCACATGAAGGCCTTAAGCTCATCCACTTGGAACATGACATATCCCACATTGCCTTAGAAATTCTACGAACACCCATCTTCAACATTATGAATACCCACAATGGATTCCCATTTTCTCAATGTTAAGCTTAGCCTTAACATTGGCGTCGTCCGTGGGAATTCGGACAAAAGATCCATTGGATACCTGTTTTTATTTTTTTCTAGGCTTTTCTTCTCTTTCTTGAACCAATCTTTTGGCACACTTTTTCGTTCACCTTTCAACAAACAACACCCTTTTTATCATACATGTGTTTCGCGGATTTGGCATGAACAATTACAACTTTTTTTTTTGAAATTTTCGACAAAGAACATGAAATTGAAAGTTGTGCTCCTCTAGGATTCGCAACTTTCAAATAACAAAGCAACACAACAATGACGGAAGGTAGGTATAGAAATGGATAGATCCACAAGGATGATAAACACATAAATAAAGCTTACTTCAAGAAGAAGTTGGGGTTTTACCTTGAAGAAACACAAACTTAACTCCAACAAGCATCTAAGCTCCGATACCATTTAATATGATCCTTGTTAAGGTAGAAGATACCTGAATGATGAGTATCCAAGTGTTCATATAGTAGTCATGTGGTAGCCTTCGGAAGGTATTGATGGTGGATTAATGGGGGAGTAATGGGAGTTAATCCCTTTCCATTGTAGGGATGCCATATTAGGCTAGTTGTTGACTTGATAGGGTTACGCCGAGCTTTGCTCAGGCCTAGGCTTGGTTGGCTAGAGCCTGGCTGGATTAGACCATATGTGCCAACCCACAAAGATTAATTGTCTTATATGCTTATTTTATTTTATTTTTTATCGTGGAGTATTGCGCCCTTTAATGTTCGCTTATGGCCAAACGTACAATTAATATGGGATGGAGGGAGTATTATCCTATCTTGTCAAACTTTACAATATTCTTGGAAAGAAGTAGATTGCAAGGTTGTTATTGGGTGTTTGGTTTCTTGTTTGATTTGGGATCACGTTCGGCTTTAGCCTGAGTGATTACAATTCTTGTGTTTTGTTTCAGCGGTTTTATATTGACCCTTACATATTATCCAAGATGTTAGAGCTGATCCAAAAATTCTTAAACATGACTAGTTACTTGTATCCTTTTCTTTGTCAAATTATTAATATTGTTAAATTGAACTGTTTTGTTATTGCTATATATAATCTATATGCCACTAGATTGAGTGAAGTATAGATGCTTATATTTCTCTACGCAGGGATCAGTACTATATTCTTTTTCGATTCCATTCCTTCTTCCTTCAGCTTCCCAGGGATATTTTCTCATGTGCTGCTATAAAATGGCTTAGGTTGTTGAAGTTTTCACTAATCCATCAGCACCCTTCAAGCGTGTGGATGAGCTTTTCAGGTAAGCATATAAAGAATAGATCTCAACTGTGTAACTTATGTAAGTTGATTTGGTTTCCAATGGAAGTGTCTCTCATGTATATCTTGTGGTTGTTAAGTGCCATTCCTGAGGATAAAAGAAGGTCCACATACACAGAAGCAAAAGCTGGAGAAGAAGCTAGAATAGTTGTGGAGAAGGCAAGGGAAGCTGCTGAAGCAGCGACAAAACTAGAAGCTGAAGTGCAAAAGCTATCAGAGCGAGAGGGCAATGAGGCACAAGAGGAGACGGATGCTGTTGGGGCTTCCGTCATGGCCGCTGTGCCCAAATACGCATAAAAGGCCTAACAAAAGGCCCACGGACAAGCCCTAACAAGGGCCCCATTAAAAACTTATAATCCGAATAAAGATTGAGAACGTTTCCCGAACTACACTTCCCGAAGTGCATGTAGGACCTAAAACGAATAATCACCTTACATTGGGATATTACAATAATGCCATCAAACATGGGACTATAAATACATTCACTATTCATACCGAAAGGGGTAACTTTTAACAACTACTCAACGCGACTCGTCAAATCACATCGAGAATCTCTATTCCTCGACAACCGTGCCTCAGCGCACAAAATCGACCTAATGGCTTCCACAATATCGTAACGCCGCAAGTCAAACCGAACGTGGCAATCACGCGCACCGATTTGCCACCAAATGGCGCCGTCGTGGGAAAGGCGGTGGTCCCCAAAATCAGATTGAACGTGGGGCCATTCCCGCTCCCGATCACCTGTGCCGGAGGGAGAAGGTTCCACCAACGGCCGCACGGCCGATCCCAGCTACAGGGGTTCCCTGAGGAATCATCCAATGGAGCCACCTCCCTACGCCCTACCTCCAGCCTACCGTCAAGTGACATCCGGCACTTGGACCCCGATCTTGTCCAAGCTGCGGGTGGTCCTTCAGAAGAGCGAAGAAACCGTAACGTGCATACCGGTCAATCTCGCCGGCCTCGCGATAGGCAGATATCACGGCCTAACCGATCGGGCTATGATAGCCAGCAGAAGGTTCACAACAAGTTCCATCTCCGGACCGCCAAAGCCGGCAGCGCCGAGGTCCCCAAGGGAGTACAAGAGGGACCGATCGCCAAGGCCGGAGAGATCGGTCCGCGGTGATCCACGGACGATGTGATCAGGCAATCACATCGCCCGGAGCGAAGTCGAGAGAAACTCGGGCATTCCCGAGCCCAAATGCGAGGACATCCCCGATGAAGGACCGTTCACAGCCAGGATTCGGGACGCCAGATGCCCCGAATATTCAACTTGCCGCATCCCTTGGAAGTTTACCAAGGTTCGTGAGACCCCGACGCTTTTGTCCGCAAGTACAAGAGAGCAATGGAGCTGAAAGGAGCCAACGAGGCGGCCTTGTGCAAGTGCTTTGAGGTAGCTCTAGGAGGTCCGGCCTCGCTTGGTACAACTCGCTCCTCCCGAACTCGGTGTCATCGCTCGGGACTGCTACCAAATTCGCAACACACTTCATCGGATGCAAGAGGTCAGCGAAAAGGGCCATTCAGATGTTTGACATCAAGCAAAGACCGAACGAGAGTATTCGGGAGTTCGCCGAGAGGTTCAACCGAGAAGCCGTACACGCTCCGATCTAACGGACAACATCCGGATCATGGCATTCACAAAGGCTCTCATCCCGAACTCGCTACCGGCTTACGAGTTGTCCCTAAGAACTTCACCAGGTAGAAGAAATGTACGCTGTCACCCAGAGCATATGATTGCTCAAGAAATGTTGTCTCAGCGTGAAGGAAAGCAGACACTGTGGATAACCGAGAGCCGAGGAAGGATAACCCGAGGAGCCAGCCGGTCAAGCAGCCTGTGGAGTTTGGGAGGACAAGAGGACTTTCGAGAGAAGTTCGGCTTCACCCCCTTAATACGCCCCGGCTAGTATCCTCGCGGCACTCCAAAGACAAGGCACCGGGAGTATTAATCGCCTGTGGCCATGCCGGAAGGGGCGAGGCGTGATTCGCCCAAGTACTGCTGGGCCACAGAGACACCGGGCATGAAATCGAATAAAGGCTACCAATCAAGAGGTATATAGAGCACCTCATCAAGAAAGGCTCTCGGGAGAGTACTCAAGATGCCTCGGGCGAGGAAGTTTCCCGAGGCAAAGGGAAGGCTGAAGAAGATTCATCAGGACCGAACAAGAAGGGCAAGGAGAAGATGGTTCCGCCGCAGCCCACCGGGATCCTGAACACCATAACAACCACGCTGGGTTCGAATGCAAGGAAGAGGAAGGCGAGGGAGATAGCCTCGCTAAGCTACGGAGATCCGTCTTCAAGAATCAAACGAGCAGATGGGTCCGGCGCGTCGCCGCATTATGACCCACTCATCATCACCCTACGGATCGGGACCATTGACGCCAAAAGGGTTCTCGGCGACGACGGCTCAAATGCGGATGTGCTGTTCAGAAAGGCGTATGAAGGCCTCAAGCTTAAGTCAAGCCGATTGAACCCCGCCAAGACAAAGAACCTACGGTGTGGGCCCGGACGAGATACCAGCTTTAGGCTCCATCGAGCTTCCTCGCGATGTTCATCGGGTCGGCCCCAAGGCCAACCTCGATACACCACGTTGATGGTCAAATGGCTCGCCCTCGATGTCCCCTCTCGCGCACAATGCTATCATCGGGAGGGAAACCTGTAGCTATTCACATGAGGATCGACGTGAAATTCCCGACCATCACGCTCGCTACGGATGAGGGGGACGCCGATCTACGTGAGCCAAAGAGAGGCCAAGGATGTCATGGCGATAGCTCAAGAGTCCCACTCCGGGTTGCCCGAAGGAAAACGATGAGGAAGCGGGTATGTAAGACGTTGTCCCGGAAGGAGATAGGACAACGAGAATCGCGAAAGACTTGCCGAGGGCGAAGCAAAACCTTGTAAACTTACTTCAATGAATAAAGACTTGTTCGCTTACTCTCCGAGTGACATGCCCGGATTAACCCAAGGTAATACAACACACCGCACATCAATCCTAGTTCCGCATCGATAAGGCGTAAGAAAAGAAATAATGCCCCATTCAAAAGAGCCTTCATCAAAGAGCAAATTTCTAAGATCCTCGATGCGGGGGTCATAAGGGAAGTATCGTATCCCGAATGGCTGAGCAATCCCGTGGTGGCGACCCGAGAGGATAGCGACAAGCTGCGCATGTGCATCGACTTCACTAACGTAAATGATGCTTGCCCGAAGGATTCGTATCCAACTCCTCCGATCGATAGGCTCGTGGACTCCACGGCCGGACACGCGAGGCTCTCTTTCCTCGACGCTACAAAGTGGGTATCATCGATAAGGATGGACCCGGCCGATGAAGAAAAACATCTTTCATAAGCGACGTTGGAACGCATTGTTATACGAGAATGCCCTTCGGCTGAAGAACGCCGAGCAACCTACCAAAGATTGATGGACAAGGTATTCTCCGAGCAGATTGGAAGAATTCTCGAGGTTTATGTTGACGATATCATCATCAAAAGCAAGGAAGAAGAAAATCTAATCCGCGATATTGAAGAGGTGTTCGGGCAGATCCGAAAGTATGGATTACGGCTGAATCCGGATAAGTGTGTTTTCGGGGTAACGTCCGGGAAATTTCTCGGGTTTATGGTGTCCGAGCGCGGCATCGACGCGAATCCCGCAAAGATCGAAGCACTCTTGAACGTGAGGACACCCTCATCGATAAAGGACGTGCAGAGACTCCTCGGGAAAATTACGGCCCTCAGTCGTTTTATATCTCGATATGGAGACAAGTGTCGTCCGTTCTTCAAGCTTTTAATCAAAGAAGGCGCGGAGCCAGCCGAATAGGCGTACGCAAAGGTGAGAAAAATCTAAGGAAGAAAACGCAAAGGAAAGAGCTAGGTTCAGTTGGAATCCCGAATGCCAAAGAGCCTGGGAGGAAATCAGAGCCTACCTACTCGAAATGCCTACGCTTCGGCAACCGACCGAGGACAGACCCCTCATTGTGTACCTGGCAGTAGGTGAAAAGGCCGTCAGTTCGGTACTTGTTCAAGAAGACGACCAAGGGAAGCAGTGGCCGGTCTATTACGTAAGCAAATCCCTGCACGGAGCCGAACTGAACTACCCGATGATCCAGAAGGCGGTATACTCTCTGGTCCTTTCAGCCATAAGGTTGAAACCATACTTCCTCGGGTTTTCCATCATTGTTCGAAGTAATGTCCCTATCAAGGACATCTTAAGACGGGTAGACCACTCCGGAAGGCTATCAAAGTGGTGCGTCGAGCTAAGCGAGTACGAGATCAAGTATGAACCCCAAGAGCGATCAAGGCACAAGCATTAGCTGATTTTATCGCGGAATTGCCCAAGGAGTCCGAGAGTGCGGATTCTTTGAACGAGGATAGTCCGGTCTGGACCCTACACGTGGATGGAGCTTCGGGATCGGACAAGCAAGGTGCCGGACTAGTACTCAAGGCCCGTAAGGAATGAAGGCCACTAAGTCAATCAAGTTCAATTTCCGGTAACGAACAACGCAGCCAATATGAAGCCCTCATTGCTGGTCCGGAGTTAGCCAAGAAGGCGGGAATCCGATCACCGAAAGCATGCAAAGTGACTCAACCTTCTCGCTCAGCAGATGAACGGGAGTACGAGATCAAAGAACCAAGTCTTAAGAGGTACGCCAAGTAGCTAAAAGGTTGGCAGCGGATTTCGAAAAGTTATGCATCGAGAAGATCCCGAGGACGCCAATTCGGAGGCTGACCAACTTTCAAGTCAGCTTCTACGACGAAGAAAAAGTGAACCTTGCATCGACTACTCCCGGATAGGCTGCATTGCTTCGGGATGGAGGTCACCTTACCGGAAGTACCTCGATGAAGGGGTGCTCCTGACAACCCAACCGATGCCGCAAACATCAAGAAAGGCCAGCAAGTTTGTCATAATTGGAGATAGTATGTACCGTAAAGGATTCTCTTCCCCGCTGCAGAAATGCGTCGGTGAAGGAGGCACCGAGGACATTCTACGGGAAGCTCATGAAGGCACCTGCGGGTCGCACGTTAAATCGGACGCCTTAGCTGCGGTCATACTAAGACAAGGGTTCTTTTGGCCTACTCTCAAGGAAGACGCAAGGAGGCTAGTGAACAAGTGTAAAGGTGTCAGAGCACGCCGAATACAAAGAGTTCCTCGAGTATGTATCATCCTCGGACTACCCCATACCGTTCGCCGTGTGGGGAATCGATCTGATTGGAGCTTTGCCCACCGCCCCCGGAGGACTTAAGTATTGTGTGGTCGCCGTGGATTATTTCACCAAGTGGATAGAAGCCGAACCCTTGGCTACTATTACAGCTGAGAACATCCGAAAGTTTGTTTGGAAAAGCATCATCTGCAGGTTCGGGTGCCCGAAGGTCCCGGTTGCCGATAACGGAGCTCGGCCACTGACGGTGGATTCCAAGATTTCGCCGAGGAATTCGGGATCAAGATTCATTTTGCTCCGGTCGCCCACCCGCAGAGCAATGGCCAAGTTGAAGTATCCAACCGAACGTTGAAGGATGGGTTAAAGGCCAGACTTGGAAAGGCGAAAGGAAAGTGGCCCGGGGAACTCCCTCACGTTTTATGGAGTTACCGGACTACGCCCCGAAGGTCAACCGGAGAAACCCCGTTCTCCCTGACATACGGGACCGAGGCGCTAATCCCGATTGAAGTAGCAAATTCATCCTCGTAACCGAAGTGTTCAAGAAGTAGCGAATGAGCAAGGTTTGAGAGCAAACTTAGACTTTCTCGAAGGAAGAAGAGATGAAGCAGAGCTTCGAAGGAAGGCTTTTCAACAGAGAACCGCGTCTGCAGCAAACTCAAAAGTGAAGGCAAAAAATATCAAAGTGGGTGATTTGGTCTTACGGCAAACCAAACTAGGATCCCGAAGACCAAAAGGGGGCGCGTCGCCCGAATCGGGAAGGCCCTTCGAGGTCGTCGCCAAGAACGGAAAGGAGTTTACAAGTTATCGATCCCGAAGGACGAGAATTAGCAAATTCTTTTCATTCCGAGGCTTTGAGGAAATACTTTGTTTGATCGGGAAATAATAAAGTGAATCCAGAGACAAGTGTTGAACCAAACCTTGAATGTTTTCATTAATAATGCCCGAGGTCGGATTTACAAAAATGGATAAAAAGAAGTAAAGCACATCACTCAGATCGGCAAAATCATCAGCCATCGGTTCGGGCGGATGCGTAAATTCGCCCCGTACTCACTGGGATCCTCTTCGGGCTCCTCACGCCCATCAAGTCCGGACAGTCAGCATGAGGGTTGCGCTCAACTATCTGCTTTTCTAGCCAAACAAAACCCGAAGGTATATTTGTTAACGGCCAGATCCATCGCCTCACTTAGCACCTTCTCGGTACTTCGGGATTTTGGCTTGGAGCGCGCGACTTCATCCCGAAGTCTCGATTCTCCTCATCCTTGACCCGCAGCCTCCCGCTCAAGTGCTCCTTCCGATTGGCGAGGTCCACTTGAAACCTCTCCTTTTCAGCCTTGAGCGATTTAGCTTCTTCCCGAATAGCGTCCTCGTAATGGCGGCGCTCTTGACCGCGCCAGAAGGCAACCTCAGCCAAGGCGAAGTCATCAGCCTCACCGGCCGAGGTTCTCCCGATATGTGAGCTGGGAAGCTCGAGCTTAGGAGTGGTACGGGAAACCCGCAAAGAATCGCTCAGAGTGATGGACTCGCTGGATCAGCTTAGCCACCACAGCTACGGCTTTAGTCGCCCGTTGTTCGGCCTCGACCGGATCCGGTGGGACGCTTGGGTGATTCGGGAAATCCACCCGCCCATTGTGGCCACCGGACAGATTAAGACAGATTATTTTCCCGAGGTGCGAGCATGAGAAACCAAGACTTAAGAAATAAACTAACAGATGCTAACCTCGGTACCCGAGGGCGGCCACTTTGGAAGCGGCGACGCCCATGTCGGGTAGAAGTGCTCTAGGCACTCCATTGTTCGGGCGGTGGTGGTCCCGTTGAAAAGCTCGGGAGCCATGTCTTTGACGCCCTCATCGCCGAGGACATTTTGATCCTCATGGATCAGCCACCCGGCTCCCGGGAATAAGATTATCCCCGAACCGAGCCAGCTTTTCATCCCGCAGCCGCCGCCTCTCTTCGGGCCTCCTCCAGTCCGGACCTAAGGTACAAAAATGAGATCGAACCACGCCATGCAGCTGGTTCACTAAACATTCGGGAAAGATTCCCGAATAGATTCCAAAACAGAGATTGCGTAATTTCACCGATTGATTACCTAGCTGAAACTCGATGGGCTCGACCTCGGGGCACTTTGCCCGGTCACCCCGAAGCCGTGAACTTCCCCCTTGTCCTTCTAACTTGTTCAGGGGAGGTCCGCAGCATGTCATAAACATCATCCCGAGTGGGATGACCTTCCATATGGACCGGGGACGGAACTTCCCCGGCAGGCTTCTCAGCAGGCTGGCCCGCAGCCTCAGCATCTACCGAAGCAGCTCTTTTCCGCTTTCTTTTCAGCCGCGGGCCTCGAAGTACCGGCTTTAGAGCTCGGTTTCTTCTGCTGCGCATCCCGAAAGATGGCGCCAAGATCAAACTCGGGCTCCATTTCTGCAAAAAGGGGAAGAATTAGTTAATATCAAACGAATGCATCTATGAACAGAAGAACGATATAAACCTTTCTTGAAGTCCTCGAAGGACGTCTCGCCCAAGACGATGCACCAAGGCCAGGTCTCGGTCGAAGGGGGAGATTCCCGGATGCCCAACTCCCCAAGTCCCTCGAATAATACCCAAGTGGGAAAGGACCCTTGGGTAATCAGCCTCCAGTACAAAGGAAAGGGGAGGACTTCCTTCGCCCATCGCCGCACCAAGGAGCAATGGTCCGGATTTTATTGTCAAACCGGTCATAGTTCTCCTTGGCAGCAGCTCCCTTCAGTAGCCGCCGAGGACTCGCACATCCGGCAGTCCTCCTACCTTCGCGCCGCTTGCAGGCCCCATGACACATCAAGGCTTCATGAAGAAGAATTCCCGATGCCATCCCTTGCGGCTGGTTGGCGATTCCAAACAAAGTTGAATTTTACAAGTAGGAGGACCCCGGCATCGAAGAAGTAGAAACAGTTCCTCGGGACTACGTTTACTTTATAGTACCGGAGGAAAGTGGATATGGTTGGCTCTATCTCGAACAGAGCACGAGAGGATGAGATAGGCATTTATGTGGCAATAGGTGTTCGGGCTAAATTGGTTAACGGCTAACCCGTGGGATTCCGCTAATCGCCTAACAAATGGGTGCGGGGAAAGCGGAGCTCGCATAGCAGCTGATCCTTGAAGATCACCAACCAGCCTTTCCTGTGCTCATACGCCCGGCATTCAGAGACGGAACCCGAGTACGGACCGTCATCGGGACGAAGTAAGTGGACTGCCACTCCTTTATTAACTCCGAGTCGCCTTACTCCGGTAATTTTCAATCTCGACCACCAACCTCGGGAACCTCGCCTTGGTCTCTAAAAGGCAACCTGAAGGGCGAAACAGAGAAGGTGAAGGAAAAGTAGGGGCCATTCTCATGTACCTCGGGTAAATGGCCGGAGGAAACACGGACGGCTCGCCGGAAGAAGACTAAAAGACGGGCTGGTAGCAGCAAGGCCAACAACCCGACGGTGGAGCCGGTAGAACTGATGGTCGGCGGACTAACCTTTGTAACCGTCTGGTACGGTGGTTTCTCCAAGGAAAGGGGGGAAGAAGTCTTCTGGATTAGGTTCTTCAACGGTCCTCCACTTCTTGAAGATACTAACAGCCTCCTGGAGCGTGGGATTGTCCGTCGTGAGTTTATTGTGAGAAGAGAAGAGCTTGAGAGATGCAAAATGAAAATGAGGCCCATCACACTTATAGAAAAGATCGGGCAGATGAATCGCCAAACAGCACATGATCTCCACCGTCGATTCAAAAAGTAACCGTTGGGAATATCAACAGATCCCGAATATGAAAATCCCAGAAACGATTCAGAAGCCCGAACATTGTTCGAGACAAATGGAGGACTCCACAGGAACATCATAGTACGGGAACGATTCAAAAGCCCGAACATTGTTCGAGACAAATGGAGGACTCCACATCCTCGCTTCCCGAACATCATAGTACGGGAACGATTGAAGCCCGAACATTGTTCGAGAAATGGAGGACTCCACATCCTCGCCCGAACATCATAGTACGGGAACGATTCGAAGCCCGAACATTGTTCGAGAAATGGAGGACTCCACATCCTCGCCCGAACATCATAGTACGGGGAACGATTCAGAAGCCCGAACATTGTTCGAGAAATGGAGGACTCCACATCCTCAGTTTCCCGAACATCATAGTACGGGGAACGATTCAGAAGCCCGAACATTGTTCGAGAAATGGAGGACTCCACATCCTCAGTTTCCCGAACATCATAGTACGGGAGACGATTCAAAAGCCCGAACATTGTTCGAGACAAATGGAGGACTCAACATCCTCAGTTTCCCGAACATCATAGTACGGGGAACGATTCAAAAGCCCGAACATCGTTCGAGACAAACAGGATTTCACATCCTCGCTTCCCGAACACAATAATACGGGAAACGATTCAAAAGCCCGAACATCGTTCGAGACAAACAGATTTCACATCTTCGTTTCCCGAACACAATAGTATGGGAACGACTTCAAAAGCCCGAACATTGTTCGAGACAAAGGGGACTCAACATCCTCAGTTTCCCGAACACAATAGTACGGGAAACGATTCAAAAGCCCGAACATTGTTCGAGAAAAGGAGAATCCACGTCTTTAGATTCCCGAACACACTAGTACGGGAACTGAATCAGTTACCCGAACACAAGAGAAGCCACATGCCCGAACAATGTTACCCGAACAGCAGACGAATCAGTTACCCGAACACAAGAGAAGCCACATGCCCGAACAATGTTACCCGAACAGCAGACGAATCAGATACCCGAGCAAGGAACATATCCCGAACCAAGTAGTTCCCCGAACATGACTAACAGATTTTCTAAAATGAATCTTCAAGAAAAGAACTTTGGACTCCTTCTAGTCGGCCAAAAGGGCTTGGGGGGGGACTTGATGGCCGCCAGGCCCAAATACGCATAAAAGGCCTAACAAAAGGCCCACGGACAAGCCCGGAACAAGGGCCCCATTAAAAAACTTATAATCCGAATAAAGATTGAGAACGTTCCCGAACTACACTTCCCGAAGTGCATGTAGGACCTATAAACGAATAATCACCTTACATTGGGATATTACAATAATGCCACTAAAACATGGGACTATAAATACATTCACTATTCATACCGAAAGGGGTAACTTTTTGACAACTACTCAACGCAACTCGTCAAATCACATCAGAGAATCTCTCTATTCCTCGACAACCGTGCCCCAGCGCACAAAATCGACCTAATGGCTTCCGTCAATATCGTAACGCCGCAAGTCAAACCGAACGTGGCAATCACGCGCACCGATTTGCCACCGCCGTGCCTCTACACGGCTCGATGTCCTATGGGCTGAGGTTTCCCTTGCCTCCCCTTGTCCAAGACTTGTGTACTTTGTGGGGTCTCCCACCGTCGTAGCTTGGACCAAATACCTTCATCCACATCGCCGGGTTCATTGTGGCATTTCGGATGGCTGGGGTTGAGCCGTTCGCGGACGTTTTCCTGCGGTTCTACCGGTTGGACTTGCGGATAGGGGGCAGTTCTTTCATGTTACCCCCCTTAGTGTTGGGAGGAACAACTCTATATCTTTCGGTATTCCACTGAAGTCTCATCATGATTAGCAAGGTGGTTTCTTCTTTGTTTGTAGGGATGAGTCCTGGAGGTTCCCGGTGGCGAGGACCACAGTGTGTGGCTCCAAAACCGGTTCTGCACACGGATGGGCGGAGGTGGCGCGAGTACCCTCCCGCAGCTTGACGAAGTCAACCTTAGGTGGGCCGGCGTTAGCACAGGCCACCTACTGGAACCACGAGTGCCCCCACCTTATGAAGGTTGGGCACCCGCGCATCGCGGAGAGGTGGTGGACGCCCTCCGTGCCGCCCTCGCGGGGCCAAGAGGTACGCGTTGATTAGCTGTCTTCTTATTTCCCATGTGTACTGAATCTTTATGGTATCCAGATGCCCCTGACCGTCCTGTTGAGGAGAAGGGAAAGAGGGGGTCCATGTGCGCCACACTGCAGATTCATCTTGCCTGTGCGTATAGGCAAAATGCCCTTCCTGCTGCGGAGAAGGTATTGGGTGTCATCGAGCCCCTGCGAAGGAAGAGACCAGCCACTGGCATTGGCGCGCCGCTCTTAGGCGAGGCGAAGAGGAACAAGGTTGCAAGCGACGCGGCGCAGCTCTGTGCTGAGAGGACTTCTCGAGAGTCAGGTCAGGCGAAGGCGCGGGGGTCTCTTTAGGGGGAAGTTCCCAATGCAAAAGATGTGATCAGGGGGGAACTTCTGGAGACACCCCTGGAGAAGAGACAGTTCGCGAGACTTCTGTGATGGAGACCACTGGCCCTTCTCATGCAGATACGGCGGTAGCGGTGGCTGTAGACACCAGGTGTCTGGATGCCTTTGTTTCTGGGCTGCTGGCGAGCCCCACCAGGGCGGGTGGCGAAAGTGACCATGAGCGAGCGTGCTTCTGCGGTGCAGACCTCTCCCCAGATGGCTGTTTCACCATCGAAGGGGATAACGTCGGCAGGTGATCTTCTGCTTTCTATGAGAAGGAAAGCCAAGCTAGCCTACGAGAGTCAGCAGCTCTGTTGGAGAGAAGGTGGCAGCGGCCCCTGCAGGGAGTGGAGCACCTGTCCTGGTTGATACATAGCCAGGGGTGACAATTGAGATTGAGGGAGCTTCCCCAACAAGCAGCCAGGCTTCCCAAGGGGAAGGGGCTCCAGAGGGGGTACCCCCAAGTATCACGATCACCCCGCCCGGTTGCGGAGGCGGAGCCGGCAACGACGTCGAGAACCAGAACCTACGGCGGAAAGCGCGGCAACGGAGCATCGAGCTCAATAACAAACAGCCAAGTGGCAACTAGTAACCTAGATACTCATACAAGGCAAGCATACTAGTAAATCCAACTTCTACCAAACATGCAGTACATGGTGTCAAACATCAATCACCGCCACAACACGAAACACCAAATCCATAATACAACAACAATTCCAATATAGGCAAGTCGGCTCCGCCTCGACTCGAAGACAACAAAGTCAGATATACATTTATACCAGAATTTCCATCACACAATTTCAAGATCGATAAACATGCATGCAACTACAGCTACAGAGCCATCAAACTAAAACCTAGATGTACCTAAGTACGGAATCGGAAACCTTCTCGCTCAGAGATTTTCCGCACACGTACTCTGCTGCTGCTGAAACCCAGAATAACAGCAAGCACCGCGGACCTCTATTCCGCCGGTTGCTTGTCAGATCACCCTGACAGGTGGTAAACATCTAAGGGGTGAGTCCGCGGGAGGACCCGATGGCTGAGGTAAAACGTAGTTTGCCCAAGCGGCAACAAGTGAACTCGCAAAATGTAATAACACAAGCATATGCACATATATATAAATAAACATAAAATATAAGGTGAGCCGAATCCAATCATATGCGGTCCAACCGCCGAACGATCCAAGACGACAGCCCTCTCACGGAGGTCGAATATACTGTAATGCATCGTAATGTAATGTAAAGCACGGTACCGGCCGGGTCGCGATCCCCAAACCGCCGTAGGTCACGAAGTATATCGGCACCCCAAGTGCGGATATACGCAGAATGTCGGCACCTCCGGTGCGGACACGAACGAAGTATCGGCACTCACAGTGCGGATACGCGAATGTAACCAAGGAGCACCGTGGCCCCTTAGACCATCCGGGTCTCGTCACAGAATAGAACATATAGTAATAATAATGCACAAATATAAACAGAAATATCATCACCTGATATGCAAATACAGAACAGAATAGGAACCCGGGGCCTCCAAGGCCATCCGGGCCTTGAAACAGATCAAACATACGTTTTACCAAGTGACGGGTCTCGGGATCACCGAACCACCGCCCTCACCCGGAACCCGCCCCAACTAAACCCGATATACATCAAATAACTCCCAGAATGTATAACGAGAGAAGTTGAGCCCTTACCTCAGCAACACCGCTCCGTTGCACAATCCCCGGGAAATCCCGGCTCCCGGCCCGAAAAGTCGCAACTTGCCTTTTACGGTCCCACGCTACTCCACCCACACAGAATTAAGTCAACAATTACAATTAAGTCGAACACATCCAAAAACCCCGAAACCAATCCCCGCACAATCCCGCACTTTCACGCAGAAATCCACGTAAAGCTCGGTTTTACGAACCGAGCACGAACATTGTTATTCATACACCCACAACCCACATTCCAACCTTTAAACCCGCATTCCAGACACTTTCACCCGCTATTAAGCATAAAGGTGAATTTTGCTACCATTGCCCGAAAACGACGTTTCAAACATCAAAACGAACCTACTTCCATCCACAATGCCGAATTACCAACCAACACAACCAAAACACAACCCTAGCATGGAAAAGAATCATCCATCAATTCGGCCTCTTTACCAAATTTTACCCAACTTCCATTTCAATCCAAACAAAGTTCCATTTGCTCTCTTTAATCACCAATTACATAACTTAAGCAAGATTACCAACCAATTACACCTAAATCAAGCAAAATCAACATAAACCCTAATTGTACTATTCACTCAATTTGGGGCTTTTCTACTCAATCAATTTTCCACCAAATTGAAACCATAGAATGCCTTAGAATCATGCAAGGAACAACATATCCAAAGCATGATTCAAGAACACAACTCTACACCATTTTAGAAATTCCAACAATAATTCGGCTAAATATGTTTCCCCCATCCATGGTGTTCTTCCAAAATCTAAACATAGATTCTTACTCCCCTCAAGCCCAAGAACAACATACTAAAAGATGGGTGAGAGAGAATCACTCAAACTTGTAGACAAGAGTAAATCAAGAATTCGGTTTTGCCCTCTTTTCTTCACCAAATCTTGCTTTCAACATGGAAAGAAGATGGAAGGAAGAGACTTACCAATTTTGGAGTTTAAATCCTTGTAGTTCCAGCAAAGAAGGATGAAGAACATGGAGCTTAGAGAGGGAGAGCAATGGCGGATGAGAGGTGAAGGAAGAAGAAGAAGAAAATGAATTAATGTCTTTATGTAATAATAATAATACCCCTTTTATAATTATCTTCCTTTTCCATCTTTAATACAAATTTGACAAGTGTCCTCCCACATGCTGCAGCCGACCTTGACCCAAATCTGGCCCAAAATGTTATTAACTTTTGGGTTAATAACAACTTAACCCTCCAACTATCCAAATCTTTGAATTTAAACCCAAAACGTAAGTTTCGAATTCCAATTAAAACAACACATGACCTCAACCCTCAGAATATAATAAATTACCCAAAACATGTTTCCAAAGTCCATTTGGAAAATCAGAGTGTCCTACCGAGCTCGCTGAACCCGAATAAGTCCCGACGTGCACGTGTGCTAACCCGAACCGAAAATCACGCCACAACCAAAAATCCACAAATATTACCATAAATTCCGTCTTAAAATATAACATACCTTACCCTGAAGTCGCCGGAGAAATTCCTTCCCGAGCCCGGGATTCCGGCCCGGGCCCGGAGTCGCCGAGACCGAACGTCCCCACCCAAAAATTATACTCGTAAAAAGATCCGGGGACGTTCCCACGATTCCAAATATGCAAACGGTTTCTTATTCCGAGGTCCCGGGAGCTCTACCGACCCCGTTGTACGTCCCGAGACAACCCTCAGCTCCGAAAAATATTTTCGGCGAAAACGTCCGGGGGACCCACACGACCTCAAAACCCGAAGGATTTCCAGAAATAATGCTCAGATAAGTCCCGGGAGCCATTTAACCGCCCAAAACGTGACCCGCAGGCCAAAACCGGAGTTTCGGGTCACCGGGTCACAACCCGCTCGGGGTGACCGTAACATTCTCCCCCTTAAAACTCTTGGTCCTCCAAGAGTAACTTCTTTGGGCTGTAGTTGCGAAATCCTGACACTCGTCTGCACAACTCTTACCTTTCTTTCCCTATCATACTCGGACCACCGTGCTGGTGCGGCGAGAGTGGTAGTTTAAACTACCATCCTGAGCCTCTCAGCGGCGTCTCATCCCTCAGGGTGCATCTCTTTGCGCCCCGAGTCAGTTGCCGGTATTTCTACCTGGCAACCCCAGACAGTACCGAAACTATACTTAACTGACCTTTTACAGGTCATCCTGGAAGACGTCACATGTAACAGACAAAGTCGGGGGGGTGGTAAAACCAACCTATCAACCCGCTCTAGAGTCTCATGAGAACCGATATACTTTGGGGTAACTAGCCCCGCCTACTAAATCTGACCGTCCCTCAGACCAATGCTACCGCCAGTCAAACTCTGTCATCAACCTCAAATCCCAAGTCCTTGCGGCGTTTAACCACGTACGAGGTGGTGCGGTCAAACGCATCGCCATCCACGCCGAATCATCCTAATTTGAGTGTGTTTTCCTCAACAATCTGAATCATCCGCTCCGATTTCCCATCGGGTTGAGAGTGATAAACTGTACCCCGATGGAATAGCGTGCCCCAAGCCTTATGAAAAGTACTCCAGAATCGTGCCGTACAACGCAGATCACAATCAGACACCATGGAGTCCGGTACTCCATGTAACTGCCCAATCTCTCTGATGGACACACACAGCCCAATCTTCTCCAGAGGGTCTGTCACCCGCATCGGCAAAAACGAGCTCAAATTACCTCTTCCAGAGCCTCATCCCGTAGTGCTTGATCCTCTAGTACATACAACCAATTCCCAAAGTATAACGATTCCCGCCTGTATTGAGATGTCGGTAGTAGTGCTCCTTTGTCCTCTCCAGACAACTTCATCAAACCCGGATCCTTCTCTTGTGCCTCACGCACCCTATCCAGCCTCTTTGAAAGAGTGATCAAAGTGTTGACCTGAGTGTGCTCCCAAAACTCCCACTTGTGCCAAAGGCACTTCAACCATCCTCCTGGGTCTGATCCTCAGCGCCACCTTATATTCAGTTCCTTATCCCGCATACTTAGGTTGGCTGTCTTCAATCCTGCACTACCTTAATTCTCTCGGATTCCGCTGATAACCCATGTTCACCGATGATGTGTCCCAGAAAAGCAGCCTCTCGAATCCAGAAATCACACTTCGGAACCTTAGTGTAAAACCAACGTTCCCAAAACGTCTGCAGAATAACCCTTAGATGCTCCTGGTGCGAGCCTTCATTCCGAGAGTAAATCAGAATATCCTCTTTCTTTATCCAAAACTAAAAGTATCCTGATTGCAGATCAATCCTGGAAAGGATCCTCGTACCTCCCAACTGCTCAAAAAGGTTAACAGTCCTGAGCAGTGGGTACTTATTCCCTATAGTGTTGGCATTCATCCGCCTGTAGTCAATACACAACCGGAGTAACCCACCTTTTCCCTTGACAACCAGAACCAGAGTACCTCACGGCGAAGTGCTCAGCGAATGAAATCCTTCTCCTGTAGTTTCTTCAACTGTTTCTTCCAGCTCAACCATCTACACTATCGATCTCCGATAAGGAGGAATAGAAATTAGAGTGAAATCCAACTGCGGACGTATTTTAAACACAACTTCCTACCATGTTGGCATCCCAGGTAAATTCTCTGGAAACACCCGCAGAAATTACCGAACAGCTGGAATCCTATCCAGCTCCAACCGAGTATCTGTCATGGGCAGATCGTAGTACTTCTCCAAATCCACTATCGGAACCTGATCCAGAACCTGCAACTCCATGCTGCTTCTTACCACCTCTACCCCATCAGAACCCATGAGAGATAACAACTCTCCAGAAACCATAACACTATGGTTAGCACAGTCAATGTGCACGGAATTCTTGAACCGACCAACCAACCCAACAATAACGTCATCCTTCGGTATATCCGATACCAACAGATCTGACAGAATCCTGTGTCTGCCCAAAGATAGCACACAGTCCTGTGCCATCTCATAGGAAACAAAACTGGCTCCCAGCCGTTTGTACCCGAATCATTTGGCAGCTCACTGCTAGCCAAATGCAGAAGTTCGGCACACTTCTGTGCCGAAACCGAAACAGACTCTGCAGTACCAAGTAAATCACGAACAGGGATGTGGAGCTCAGAAACAGAATACCTTGTAATGCCCATGCTGCAAAATGCCTCCCTGCTCACTCTGGAAAACACGTCCAGCTCTGGGTTACTGTAGCGGAAGGGGTGACTGGAACGAAAGTCGCTGCGGTGGTCTCGGAACGCCCTCCCCCATGACTCGTACCCTCAGAGTGTGTTGGGCTGGAACCGAGACTGCGGACGTAAAACACTGCTAGATCCCTATCCCAGCGTCGGAAAGCAATCCCGTCTCCAGTGGTTATCTGCCCCATATCACAAGGGCTTCCCCTCCTGCCTGTAGCATGGCCGGCCGAAGTGCTGCCTAACAAACTCAAACAAATCTGAACTATCACGGTCACCCAGCTGTCCCTGCCACTCTGCCCAATCCTGCCTGCCTTACTCGTAAATCTTGACAAACTCTGCTGTGCAGAACCTCTCTCGATCTTGTGATCGGTGGGGGACGCACCAACTCTCAATCTCCTCTGCTCCACATCTTTGTGGTACTGTGGTTTGTAACAAACCAGCCGGTCAAACTCTCGCTCATACTCTCCGACAGTCATGGTACCCTACTCCAGATCATCAACTGCGACTGTCGGAGATCCCTGCCTGCATCCCCGATGTACTGCTGATGAGAGTAATAGGCGAACTGCTCCCAAGTAAGGTCCAAATCCTGTCCACCTTCCCATGATGTTTCAGCTCTCAGCTGGCCCTGCAAACTACTCAACCAGTGATCTGCACTATCCTGCAGATTAAATGTCGCCAGTGAGACCATAACCTCAGAAGGGAGGTGTAGTCTCCCAAGGAGCTTGTCAACTCCCGCAAACCGGTCTCTGCCGCCTCAGGCCCTCCTCGGTCGTTGAACCTCGGAGGGTTCAAACGCTGGAACCTCTCCAAGTGTCTGACCTCATCAGACTGACGCCTCTGCTCTTCCCGTCATTGGTGGGACCGACGAGAAGTCCCAGTATCAAACTGATCGCCCTCCTCAGAATCACTCTCCTGCTGATCCTGAACACTGAGGTGGCTACTGCCCACCTCCCGATCCGAATGCCTCTGCTGTGCTCCGACCGGACCTCCCGTGCTGCTGCGGTACAAAGGTACCCAACAAGCTGTTGTACGACCCAATACTGTATCACATCAGGAATGGGTCCCTCGACCGCTGAACACTCGGGGTGAGTGTGGTTGTTCAGGTCTGGGGTTCCTCTGAACCCGTCTTCTAACGCTCGGAGGTGAGGGATCCCGGTCCCGACCCTCCGGCATAAGCCCACGCTGTCGGCGTGTGGTAACCATACCTGAAACCATTCCAACCCCAAAACCATATAATCCGACAGTTAACTCTCTCTCTCTCTCTCTCCCTAGTAGAAGCAGCAGCAGTATTCTAAGGCTCTGTAGTGTAATGCAATGCATGATGCAAGGATTCTTTTCAGAATCACTCAAACAATTCTCAACCTTAAACACAGAATCAGTTCATGTTCATAACACGGAATCATATCATATCACACCAAATAATATAGAGGTACCCGGATTATGCCGAAGTCCACACCCGAGCTCTGCACCTCCACGACCCAAACCTGCCCGGAGTACCCCAAACTTTCCAGAGTGCTCCAAAGAACCGCCCGCTGCTCCACATCCATTCCATAGTGGTTCAAATAAGGAGGTGGCCAGTCTCCGTACAGAACCGCCCCAGAATGAAACGTAGAACCAGTGGCTTGCACTTCGAAGTCATCTCTCACAGAACTTACCCATGAACTAGCATGACTTACTCCAAAAGTCCACTCCCGAGCTTGTATACTTGCCTTCCACAATCCACACTGAAACTGATCATACCTTACCTCTTGGGTCACACCGACCCGACCTGCTCTGATACCAACTTGTCACAGCCACCCCGCCCGGTTGCGGAGGCGGAGCCGGCCGCGACGTCGAGAACCGGAACCTACGGCGGAAAGCGCGGCAACAGAGCATCGAGCTCAAATAACAAACAGCCAAGTGGCAACTAGCAACCTAGGTACTCATTCAAGGCAAGCATACTAGTAAATCCAATTTCTACCAAACATGTAGTTCACGGTGTCAAACATCAATCACCGCCACAACACGAAACACCAAATCCATAATACAACAACAATTCCAATATAGGCAAGTCGGCTCCGCCTCGACTCGAAGACAACAAAGTCAGATATACATTTATACCAGAATTTCCATCACACAATTTCAAGATCCGATAAACATGCATGCAACTACAAATACAGAGCCATCAAACTAAAACCTAGATGTACCTAAGTACGGAATCGGAAACCTTCTCGCTCAGAGATTTTCCGCTGCACGGCTGCTGCTGCAGAAACCCCAGAATAACGAAAGCACCGCGGACCTCTATTCCGCCGGTTGCTTTTCAGCTCAACCTGAAAGGTGGTAAACATATAAGGGTGAGTCCTCGGGAGGACCCAGAAGGGCTGAGGTAAAACGTAGTTTGCCCAAGCGGCAACAAGCTGAACTGCAAAAGCAGAATAACACAAGCATATGCACATATATATATAAAAATAAACATAAAATATAAGGTGAGCCGGAATTCCAATCATATGCGGTCCAACCGCCGTAACAACCTAAGACGGCAGCCCTCTCACAGAGGTCGAATATACGTAAGCAGATCGTAACGTAACGTAAAGCACGGCATCGGGCTGGGGTCGCGATCCCCAAACTGTCGTAGGGTCACAGAAGTATATCGGCACCCCAAGTGCGGATATACGCAGAATGTCGGCACCCCTCCAGTGCGGACACAGAACAGAAGTATCGGCACTCCTGGTGCGGATACGCAGAACAGAACCAAGGAGCACCCGTGGCCCCTTAGACCATCCGGGTCTCGTCACAGAACAGAACATATAGTAATAATAATGCACAAATATGAACAGAAATATCATCACCTGATATGCAAATACATAATAGAATAGGAACCCGGGGCCTCCAAGGCCATCCGAGCCTTGAAACAGATCAAACATACGTTTTACCAAGTGACGGGTCTCGGGATCACCGAACCACCGCCCTCACTCGAACCCGCCCCAACTAAACCCGATATACATCAAATAACTCCCGAATGTATAAAGAGAGAAGTTGAGCCCTTACCTCAGCAACACCGCTCCATTGCACAATTCCGGAAATCCCGGCCCCTCCCGAAAAGTCGCAACTTGCCTTTTACGGTCCCACGCTACTCCACCCACGCAGAATTAAGCTGAACAATTACAATTAAGTCAGAACACATCCAACAAACCCCAGAAACCAATCCTCGCACAATCCCGCACTTTCACGCAGAAATCCACAGAAAGCTCGGTTTTACGAACCGAGCCTGAACATTGTTATTCATACACCACCAAACCCATTCCAACCTTTAAACTCGCATTCCAGACACTTTCACCCGCTATTACGCATAAAGATGAATTTTGCTACCATTGTCCGAAAACGACGTTTCAAACATCAAAACGAACCTACTTCCATCCACAATCCCGAATTACCAACCAACACAACCAAAACACAACAGTAGCATGGAAAAAGAATCATCCATCAATTCGGCCTCTTTACCAAATTTTACCCAACTTCCATTTCAATCCAAACAAGGTTCCATTTGCTCTCTTTAATCACCAATTACAATTCTTAAGCAAGATTACTAACCAATTTCACCTTAAACAAGCAAAATCAACATAAACCCTAATTGTACTATTCACTCAATTTGGGGCTTTTCTACTCAATCAATTTTTCACCAAATTGAAACCATAGAATGCCTTAGAATCATGCAAGGAACAACATATCCAAAGCATGATTCAAGAACACAACTCTACACCATTTTAGAAATTCCAACAATAATTCGGCTAAATATGTTTCCCCCATCCATGGTGTTCTTCCAAAATCTAAACATAGATTCTTACTCCCCTCAAGCCCAAGAACAACATACTAAAAGATGGGAGGGAGAGAATCACTCAAACTTGTAGACAAGAGTAAATCAAGAATTCGGTTTTTGCCCTCTTTTCTTCACCAAATCTTGCTTTCAACATGGAAAGAAGATGGAAGGGAGAGACTTACCAATTTTGGAGCTTAAATCCTTGTAGTTTCAGCAAAGAAGGATGAAGAACATGGAGCTTAGAGAGGGAGAGCAATGGCGGATGAGAGGTGAAGGAAGAAGAAGAAGAAAATGAATTAATGTCTTTATGTAATAATAATAATACCCCTTTTATAATTATCTTCCTTTTCCATCTTTAATACAAATTTGACAAGTGTCCTCCCACATGCTGCAGCCGACCTTGACCCAAATCTGGCCCAAAATGTTATTAACTTTTGGGTTAATAACAACTTAACCCTCCAATTCTCCAAATCTTTGCAATTAAACCCCAAACATAAGTAACGAATTCCAAATAAAACCAAAACTGACCACAACCCTCAGAATATCATAAAATACCCAAAACATGTTTCCAAAGTCCATTTAGAAAATCAGAGTGTCCTACCGGGTCCGCTGAACCCGAATAAGTCCCGACGTGCACGTGTGCTAACCCGAACCGAAAATCACGCCACAACCAAAAATCCACAAATATTACCATAAATTCCGTCTTAAAATATAACATGACTTACCCTGGAGCTGTCGGAGAAATTCCTTCCCGAGCCCCGGGATTCCCAGCCCGGGCCCCGGGAGTCGCCCGAGACCGAACGTCCCCACCCAAAAATTATACTCCGTAAAAAGATCTGGGACGTTCCCACGATTCCAAATATGCAAACGGTATCTCATTCCGAGGTCCCGGGAGCGCTACGAACCCGCTGTACGCCCCGAGACAACCCCGCCTACCGAAAAATATTTTCGCGAAACGTCCGGGACCCACACGACCTCAAAACCCGAAGGATTTCAGAAATAATGCTCGAGATAAGTCCCGGGAGCCATTTAACCGCCCAAAACGTGACCCGCAGCCATAACCGAGCCCCGGTCACCCGGTCACAACCCGCTCGGGGTGACCGTAACAACCAAGTATCCCGGTTACCATTGCCAGCAATGCCTTGGTGGCGAAGGAGGTCCCAGAGAAGGCAAGTGCCTGGGATGTGGCTGGGAGTGGCAGCTGGGTGAAGCCACAATCCCAGCCATCGATTGGTGAGATCGCCATTGCCCTGGACCAGGGCCCTTCGCGGGGTAAGTGTCATTCTCATGAGCGGTTGTGTTCAAGTCTTTCTCAGTTGCACTAATGAGTCGTTTGATGCAGGGAAAGTGTCTTCCGGCTTGCGTGGAAGCATTCGCCAAAGCGTGGTGGATTTGGGGGAAGCAGTGACCATGCTTGAGGAGACCGGGGTTTGGTCGCACTTACTTGAGGGGAAGCGCGTTGCAGCCCAGAAGACCCCCAAGTGGTCTGAGGACTCTGCTGCGCTAAAGTCCCTGGGGGAGGAGCTCATGGCGAAGGTCTATCAGGAAGAGGGCATGCCCCTGGAGGGGGTGTGGGACCCTGTTTAGCTGTTAAACAACAAGTCTTCCTTGTTTAGGGAGTTTATTGATCGCAGCTTGGACCCCCAGTCGAGTTCATGAAGGAGGCTGCCAAGCACAACTTACAGGTGAGGCATCTCCCCTACTTTCTTGTGCCATTTCTCTGATTTCTATACTAACTCCTTTCGATGAAGGCTGCCATCAACGAGTACGCCAGTCTCACCCAGTGGCACAAGTTCCTGAGTTACGGGAATTCGAGGGATAGCGCCCAGGTCGCCAAAATCACCTACCTGAAGAAGGAGGCTGAGGCTGAGAGGGCGAGTCAACGAGTAGCTGAGCTGGAGTCCTGTTCTGCTGTCCTCACCCAGGAGAAAGCGGAGTCTCGCTTGGAGCACTTGCAATGGGACATTCTTCTAAAGATGCTCCAAGTTTGGTATCCCCGGCATAAAGAAGAGCTGGCGAAGAGGAGGATGAGCTCAGGGAGAAGGAAATTGAAGTTGTCATGAAGGCGGCACTTTCTTCATTGAAGTCAGAGGCAGATGCTGCTTTCTCCGCAGTGAAGGCAGAGTCTCAGGCTCTGAGGGACGTTGCTGCTGATACAGAGAAGGTGGCAGCTGCCCGTCTGGAGGATGTTAAGGAGAAGATCCTGGACGCAGAGCTTGGTGCAAAGGAGATTGTAGAAGAGCACGTCAATCTGTGCACGGACCTCATGTGTGTACTGGAGGAGGTTTTCCAGCTCGAGAAGCACCTTGGGCTGGAGCTGTTTCCTGGGGAGGGCCTTGAATATGCATCATCCTACATGGTGAAAATCTACGTGAGAATGCCTTGCTTTAGGTAGAAGATTGAGGAGTTCAAGACCCAGGGCGAAGTTGGAGTGCAAGGGTATGAGGAAGGTTGGCTGCGATGCCGCTTCCAGCTAGAAAGGTTGCATCCAAGGTTGAACTTAGATGCCTTGGATGCCTCGAAGACCAACGACCTTGAGGCGGGAGTCCTGCTTGACTGGGGCGAGCAGGGGAAAAAGATGGGCGCTGGATGGCACGCCATGCTAGAGTAGGATAGGGTTTGAGGTCGTTTGTATGACCCTCCCCCAAATAGGCCAGCCTGAGAGCCGTTGTAATTTTGTCCCTGTAAAGAACGCACAATTCTAACAGTATAGATGAACAATTTGTAGTTTACCTTGATTGTCCTTATTTCCCTTCATTCTTGCGATAACTTTGTAGGGGACATTAGCAAACTGCTAGGCTAAGTCGTTGAGGATCTGTTGGGGTTCGCATCTTGGGGTCCCAAAGATCAGAGGAATTGTTTGTGGTTCGCATGAGCGAAGCCATCAAAGACCTCGAGGCTGATTTCCAGCTTGGGAATCTATTAGGGTTCGCATTACTGGGTCCCAAAGATATGTTGATGTTACGGTCAGCGGGTTGTGACCCGAGCGGGTTGCGACCGGGTGACTCTCGGATGGGGCTTCGGTTTTGGCTGCGGGTCACGTTTCAGGCGGTTATTTGGCTCCCGAGACTTATCTCGAGCATCATTTCTGGAAATCCTTCGGGATTTGAGGTTGTGTGGGTTCCCCGGACGTTTTCGCCGAAAATATTTTTCGGGGCCGGGGGTTGTCTCGGGACGTACAGCGGGCTCGGTAGCGCTCCCAGGACCTCAGATTGGGAAACCGTTCGCATATTTGGGATCGTGAGAACATCCTGCATCTTTCTGTGGAGTATATTTTACGGAGCGGGACGTGCGGTCGGGCGACTCCCAGGGCTCTGGGCGGAATCCCGGGGCTCGGAATGGATTTTTCCAGATGGCTTCGGTGTGAGGTATGTGACATTTTAAGACGGATTTTATGGTAATATTTGTGAATTTTTGGTTGTGGTGTGATTTTTGATTCGGGTTAGTACACGTGCACGTCGGGACTTACTCGGGTTCAGCGGGCCCGGTAGGACACTCTGATTTTCCAAATGGACTTTGGAAACAAGTTTTGGATATTTTATGATATTCCGGGGTTGTGGTCAGTTTTGGTTCCATTTGGAGTTTGTACACGTGCACGTCGGGACTTACTCGGGTTCGGCGCGCCGTAGGACACTCTGATTTTCCAAATGGACTTTGGAAACATGTTTTGGATATTTTATGATATTCCGGGGGTTGTGGTCAGTTTTGGTTCCATTTGGAGTTTGTTACTTGTGTTTGGGGTTTAATTGCAAAGATTTGGAGAATTGGGGGGTTAAGTTGTTATTAACCCTAAAGTTATAAATATTTTGGGCCAGAATTGGGCTGAAGTCGGCTGCAGCAAATGGGGAGGACACTTGTCCAATTTGTATTAAAGTTGGAAAAGAAGGATAAATATATAAGGCTATTATTACATGAAAAATCATTTCATTTCTTTTCTTTTCTTCTTCTTCTCCTTTCTTCTTCCCCGCCGCCTTCATCTTCAACCTTAAGCTCCATGTTCTTCATCTTTCTTTGATGAATCTACAAGTATTTAAGCTCCAAAATTGGTAAGCTTCTCCCTTTCATCTTCTTTCCATGTTGAAAGCATGATTTGGGTGGATAAAGAGAAGAAATTTCAAGCTAAGGGTTTACTCTTGTCTACAAGTTTGAGTGATCCTCTCCCTCCCATCTTTTAGTATGTTGTTCTTGGGTTAGGGGGGAGTAGGAATCTAGGGTTGGATGTTGGAAAAACTCCATGGATGGTGGAACCCTAGAGGTGCCGAAATTAGGTGGATTTTCCAAAATTGTGTGTGTTTATGTTCTTGAATCATGCTTCAAGTATGTTGTTCCTAGCATGATTCTAAGACTATCTATGGTTTCAATTTGATGGAAAACAAGTTGGGTGAAAAACCCTCTTTGGCCGAATTCTTCATGTTAGAGTTCATGGTTGATTTTGGTGGTTAAAGGTGAAATTGGTTAGTAATCTTGCTTAAGTTATGTAATTGGTGATTAAAGAGTGCAAATGGAACCTTGTTTGGATTGAAATGGAAGTTTTGTAAAATTTGGTAAAGGGGCCGAATTGTTGGATGATTCTTTTTCCATGTTAGAGTTGTGTTTTGGTTGTGTTAGTTGGTAATTTGGTATTGTGGATGGAAGTAGGTTCGTTTTGATGTTTGAAACGTCCTTTTCGGGCAATCGTAGCAAAATTCACCTTTATGCCTAATAGCGGGTGGAAGTGTCTGGAATGTGGGTTTAAAGGTTGGAAAGTGTTTGTGGGTGTATGAGTAACAATGTTCAGGCTCGGTTCGTGAAACCGAGCTTTACGTGGATTTTTGCGGGAAAGTGCGGGATTATGCGGGATTGGTTTCCGAGGGTTTGTTTGGAGCCACCCCGCCCGGTTGCGGAGGCGGAGCCGGCCGCGACGCCGAGAACAGGAATTACGGCGGAAAACGCGGCAGTGAGCATCGAGCTCAAATACGTAACAAACGAGTATCGACTAGCAACCTACGTAACCCATGCATGGCAAGTATACATGATAACTCGACAAAATACCAACCAAGCGCTTCATGGTATACCAAACATTGCTCATCGCAACAACCACAGAAACACTGAATTCATATCATAACAAATCCCATATAGGCAAGTCGGGGCCCCGCCCTCGACACAGAAAACAACAGAAGCAGAATATATCTCAAGTATATATACACATCCAAAACATGATCTGACCTATATGCATGCAGTTACAGCTACAGAGCCATTAAACAAAATCCTATGTATATACCTAGCGCGGAATCAGAAGCCTCTCGCTCAAGAATTCCCGCACGTGGTACTGCCGCCGCATGTAACCCAAAATGTCAGGAAGCACCGCGGATCTCTATTCCGCTGGTTGCTTGTCGATCGCTCTGAAAGATGGTAAACAAATAAAAGGGTGAGTCCTCGAAAGGACCCAGAAGGGCTTAAGGTAAAGTGCGGTTTGCCCATGTGGCAACAATCAACTCGCAAAATGTAATATCACAAAGATATGCATGTACATATAAACATAAAGCATAACGTAAATCAGAATCCAACATATGCGGTCCAACCGCCGTAACGACTCAGAACGACAGCCCTCAACAGAGGTCGAATATACAGATCGTAATGTAATGTATAGCACGGTATCGGCCGGGGTCGCGAGCCCCAAACCGCCGTAGGTCACGTAACGTAAGTATCGGCACTCCCGGATGCGGATACACGCAGAATGTCGGCACCCTTCAAAGGCGGACACGTAATGTAAGTATCGGCGTGCGGATACGCAGAATGTCGGCACCCTTCAAAGGCGGACACGTAATGTAAGTATCGGCACTCGGTGCGGATACGCGTAATGTAATCAAGGAGCACCCGTGGCCTCTTCGACCATTCGGGTCTCGACACGTAATGTAACATATAATAATAATAAGAATACATAAACATAAACAAGTAACATTACCCGATAACCATATACGTAATGTAATAGGAACCCGGCCTCTAAGGTCATCCGGCCTTGAAACAGAACAAACGTACATTTTACCAAATTAAGCCCTTACCTCGTAAACGCCGCCCGCAGCCTCAACACTTAAGATCCCGACTCCCGACCGAATGCACAACTTGGCTCCTACGGGTCCGCGCTACTCCACCAACGCAGTAATCAAGTCAGACAACCATAGTTGGATCGTAACACATCCAAACAAACCCCGTAAAACAATTTCCGCACAAACCCGCACTTTCCGGAAAATTCCACAAAGCTCGGTTTTACAAACCGAGCCCGAACATTGCTACTTATACATCCATAAACACAACCAAACCTTTAAATCATACCTTCTTCCCAAATCGCTCACACAAGTCCGAACCGAAATTCTCGCTCACTGTCCCAGACAAATTTCGCAGAGTTTCGGTCCAATTTCAAAGCAACTCCTGCTCACAATCAATTCCAGATACGTAAAACGCATTCGAATTCACAGAATCAACCAATATCATTGGCGCCAAAACCGAGGCTCGAGCCGGAAAACGGCTTTCACACCGAGCCTTTTCTCGACAAAACCAATTACACTAATGTAATCGAACTTCGCCCGATCACAAATATATCCTTACCTTTCGCTGAATCCACCGTTGGATTTTACACCAAATATTTCAGACGCACTTCGCACCACCTCAGCGCGCTTTCTTCCTACGCTCTCGTTATCAAACATGCACAAGAAGATGCCGGAACGTTTAGAAACCAAGAAATCAAACAAACCTTGTGATTCCATAATCACTTCCAAATTTCAGCACTCACGGTTTACAAACCGGCGTAACCTTCACAAACCGACCTCGATTATTCACTTACACAACACAATGATCGCTTTTAGCATGCTTACCTCAAAGATTCCTCGAGAGATGGCAAAGTTCAGTTGTTGGAGCTTGAAGCCTTAAGAATGGCGGCAGAGAAGGTGAGAGAGGAAGAAGATGAAGTTTGTGTTTGTTTTGTTTTTTTTTCATTTCATTTCTTTCCCTTCTTTTATATCTTCTTTCTTTTTCTTCTCTAACCAAGAAGGGACACATGTCCCTTCTTTTCTCTCTCTCCCATCCGCCCATTCCCTTCTTTTCTTCCAAAATTACCATTTTATATTACTTATACATATATATATATATGCATTATTAACATAAACACATATATATATATATATCACATAATTCCTTTTATTTCCTTTTCTTCTTCCACCAAAAGAGGACACATGTCCATTCCCTTTTCTCACTCCCCATTCTGCCGAAAATACAAATGCTGCCCATGCTGATTTTTTTAATTTTGCACCCACTTGCAAATTAACTCCCAATTTTTCCGAAAGTTCCAATTCTTTTTGCCCAAAAATAATTACCGAATTCCAAAATTAACGAAACTTGGACACAATCTTCAGAATATTATAACATTCACAAAACATTTTTCAAAAGTTCGTTTACCACTCCAGAGTGTCCTACCGAGCTCGCTGAACCCGAACCAGAACCCGATGTGCGAGCGTGTCAACCTTAACCGAAATTCCGTCACTCCAAAATTCTATAAAATTACCCATAAATTCCATCTTAAATTCAAACACAACTTACCCCAAAGCCGTCAGAAAATTTCCATCCCGAGCCCCGGGATTCCCGTCCCGAGCCCCGGGAGTCGCCCGGAACCGAACGTCCCGCCCCAAATATTAAACTCCACAACCACCACCGGGACGTTTCCACGACTCCAAAACTACAAACGGCTTCTCAAACTGAGATCTCGAGAGCGCTACCGAGCCCGCCAGACGCCCCGAGGCGACCCCGACAACCCCCCGGCGCCCGAAAAATATTTTCGGCGGAAACGTCCGGGGGACCCACACGACCTCAAATACGGAAGGGTTCGCCAAAATGATACTCGGATAGGGCTCGGGAGCCGCCTGAACGCCGAAAAACGTGACCCGCAGCCTAAAACCGAGCCCGGTCACCCGGCCGCAACCCGCTCGGGGTGACCGTAACATTCTCCCCTTAGAACTCTTGGTCCTCCAAGAGTAGCTCGAACCAACCAGACAGTGTCGCTACCAACCGTAAAATATAAACATTCCTCTAAAGAACAATCGGACCACCGTATCGGTGCGGCGGGAGTGGTAGTTTAGACTACCATACAGAGCCTCACGGCGCCCCACCCTCCGGTGCATCTTATTGCACCCGAGTCAGCTTGCCGGTATTTCTACTGCACAACCCTGCATAAGATCGAACCTAAATCTAACCGATCCACAACAGCTATCCCGGAAGGTACCACATAAAATGTAAACAATTGGGGGAAGGCCAACCTAACAACTTACTCGAAACTCATGATAACCGATAAAATTCGGGGTAACTCGCCCCGCCTATCAAATCTTATCGTCCCTCCGCACGGCGCTACCTCCACCAAATTCTCGCCACCAAACTCGATTCCAGAGCTCTACGGCGACGGTTCGTATAAGCAGCAGTGGTGTGTCATTCGCGGTTTTAATCCGCGCCAGTAATAACTGATCTTTGCCGTAGACTCTCAAAAGCTCGGGTCCCCTTAACCCGATCGACGCATCTGTCCAACAAGATGGTGTCATACACCTCCTCCCGCATAACGCCTCATATGGTGCCATGCCAATCGTAGTCCAAAGCCGTTGTTGTATGAGAACTCTATCAAAGTAATCGCTAGTCCCAAACTCCTCCAAAATCCAAAGTACAGATTTGCAACACATCCTCCAATATCGAATCACCCGCCCGACCGCCCGTCCGTCTGTGGGTGATAAGTCGTATTCGATGGAGTCGCGTGCCCAATGCTTCATGAAAAGCCCTCTGTAACTGCGTGCCGTGAAACGCGGATCACGGTCAGATACAATGGAGTCTGGTGCTCCATGTAATCGTACAATCTCCCTGATGTAAAGCCGGGCAAGCTTCTCCAGAGGGTCCGTGATCCGAATAGGCAGAAAGTGTACGCACTTTGTCAGCCGATCCACAAAAACCCAGATAGCATCATGATGAAACCGTGTCGGGCAAAGGCAATGAAAGTCCATCATAACATTACCCCACTTCCAGCATCGGAATGGGCAAAGTCTGCAGTGTCCCCGCCGGTTCCTCGATGCTCACACCGCTCGAGTGTGCCCTCTAAAATATCATTCCGTAACTCCCGATCCTCCGGTACACAAAGGCGGTCTCGAAGTATAGCAATCCTCGCCTATACCGAAACGTCGGTAACAAATAAACCCTTATCTTCCCAGATAACTTCTTCAATACCAGATTCTACCTTGCGCTTCGCGCATCCTATCAAGCCACTCGTAATGTATAATAAGTGTAATAACCTCGAGCACGCTCCCGTAGCTGCCACCGTGCCAAAGGCACGCGATCACTCTCCTCGATCGGTCACCAACATTTCCTCCCTTAATTAAGCCGGTATACTTCCCGCCAGAGCATCGGCAACCGTGTTGCCCTTGCCAGAGATGTACCCGATACAACAATCATAGTCCTTAATGTATTCGAGCCATCCGCGCCGCCTCATGCTAAGCTCCTTTTTCGTAAACAGATATTTCAGACTCTTATGGTCGGTAAGAATCTGAAATTTATTACCAAACAGATATTGCTTCCAATGTTTCAACGCATAAACTATTATAGCCAACTCCAGATCATGTATCGTAGTTCAGCTCATGCGGTCGCAGCTGCCTCGACCCATAAGCTACCACAAAACGCCTCGCGCCAACACACATCCCAAACCAGATGTGGAAGCATCCGTATAATTCACATACGGTAAAATCGGATCTGAAAGAGTCGAATCGGAGCGTTAGTCAACCGCCGCTTTCAACTCCTGAAAATTCCGCTCACACCTATCGTACAGATATAAGGTTGACCCTTCTTGGTCAATCGCGTAAGCGGAGATGCCGTAATAGAAAATCCCAAGACAAACCTCCGATAATATCCTCGCTAACCCTGTGGAGCTCTTGATCTCCCGTGCCGTGGTAAGTTGTTTCCAATCCCGAACCGCCCTCACCTTCTCTCGGATCCACAGACAGCCCATGCTCGATATAATGTGTCCCGTAAAGGTGACTTCCCGAATCCGTAACTCACACTTTGAGAATTTAGCATAAAGCTGATGTTCCCAAAGTGTCTGCAGATCTACCCTCGATGCTCCCGATGCGAGTCCTCATCCCGAGAATATATCAATATCATCAATAAAACCACCAGAAATGAGTCCAAGTACGGTCGGAACACCCGATGCATCGATCCATGAATGCCACGAACATTGGTCAGCCCGAACGGCATGACCGTAAACTCAAAGTATCCAAACCGGGTGCGAAAAGCAGTCTTAGGTATGTCCTCTACCTTCACCCTAAGCTGAAAATACCCAGATCGTAGATCAATCTTTGAGAAAACCTCAAACCCCGAAGTTGATCAAAAAGATCGTTAATCCTCGTAACGGATACTTATTCTTCCCAATAAGAGCATTCAACCGTCTGTAATCAATACAAAGTCAGAGTGTCCCATCATTCTTCTTAACAAACAAAACCAGAGCACCCCACGCTGAAGTGCTCGGTCGGACGAAACTCTTTTGCTGTAATTCCTCCAGTTACTTCTTCTACTCCTGCATCTCAGAAATAGGCATCCGATAAGGAGGAATAGATATCGAGCAAGACTGACCGCAGTGGATCTCAAACACAATTTCCCGCGACCAAACCCGGAAACCTTTCTTTTTCAACCTTCTCGACCTCGTAATCACAATTCAAGCTGAATTAGCAACTTTACCAACCACACTACCAAACTACACCCCGACCCAAAATCGAAAATCCGCAGAATTTCGGTAAAATTCCGCTTTTCCGCAGAAACATCAGAATTCAGAACCGATTCGTAACATGCAAGAATTCACTTCAATAATCACAAATCAATCCACGTAACACATCAAATTCAACAGAAATTCCCAACATAATCACCAAAAATTCGCCAAAAGGTGAGTTCTCACCCGTGTTGTGTTTCCAACGATCCAACGTTATTTCCTAATCCATACCTACCCAACATCAACATATATGAACCACACAACGATCCAACGGTTCAATTCCATCAAAACTCAGATCTAAGCCTAGAACATCTACTTTCCAATATTGCCAAATACTCAACAGAATCGAACCATACCTCAGACCGACGTAGTACTCGAGTTGCTGATCAACTTCCTAGTTGAACTATCGGACTAATAAGCTATCTAGAGCAATCTTTGGAAGCTTGATAAACACAACACTGGTTGCTTTAGAGAGAGGAAGAATTCGTCAGTGAAGAAGGAAGAAGAATACGTTTGCATTTTTGCAAGACTTGCCAAAACTTAAGTCTTGTAATAATAAGTCATGTGCTTTGCACATGACATCCTTTTTGACATCATAGTGAATCATAATCACTAGAAATAACAAGAGACCAAGTCCAATACTTTCCACTAATCACATTTCGCCAAGTGTCACACTTGGCTCGCCCGAGCCCGAAAACCGCCCAAACCGTAATTTCGACCGTAACATTTTTCTTCACGTAAAATGTAAATTATATCCCGACTCCAGATCTTCCTCAAAACCGCAACTGAGTCCCGGTCACTCCCGAGCCGCTTTCTCCGCCTGTAATCTCGAAAATCGTCCGACGGCAACCCCCGACCCCAAAAATATTTTCCGCGGAAATGTCCTAGACATCGCCAGACACTAGAAATCGATATCGGGTCAATCCGAACTCCGGTTCGAACTGAAGCACCGACCGAGTAGCCGCTATGCCCCGGCCAACCGGCTGTAATAGCCTCCTCCGTGAGTTTGTCAATTCCTCGCAAACCAAGTCTCTACTACCTCCGGCCCTCCTCGGCCGCCGAACCTCGGGGGATTCAAACTCAAACCTCTCCAAAAGTCCAACCTCGCTGACCGGTGTCTCGATCTCCCGTCGTTGATAGGACCGACGAGAAGTCTAGGTGTCGAGTGACCACGCTCCTGAGTCACTCACTTACCAATTCCAAAGTCAGTAGCGAGCAAAGTGGCTAAAGTCTCGCTATCACCACTGATCAAAATGCCCTTACCGTGGCATAAACAGATTTTCCCCGCCATCGCCGCCCTCGAACCAGCTAGGTGGCGGTAATACCAAATCGAGAGGGGTCCCTACGACCACTAAGCCTCGGGGCGGTGAGTGTGGTTGTTCGCACTCGGGTTACGCCGAACCCGTATCCTATTCCACGGAGGTGTGGGATCCCAGCCCCGCCTCCCAGTACCAAATCACGCTATTCGCGTGTAGTAAACATTCCCTTAAACCAAGACCAACCAAAGCCAACTTATCCCATATCCAAAAGTCCAAATCAACTAACTTTTCCCCATCTATCCAAAAGCCAGCAGCAGATTCTAAGGCTCAGAGTGTAATGCAATGCATGATGCAAGGATTCTTTTCGTAATCCCGAAACTAAATAATAAACCTTAACATAGAATCGATCATGTTCATATCATAATCACACCATATATCACAATGAATTAAAGTACCCGGATATAAGTCCAACTTCTAAACCTTCCAAAATGCTCCAAAGAACCGCCACCGCTCCACACCCATTCCGAAATGGTTCAAATAAGGAGGTGGCCAGCCTCCGCATCGAACCACCTGCAATGAAACGTAGAACCAAGTGGCTTGCACTTCAAGTCATCTTCCGCAGTACTTAACCATGAACAGACTTAACTTACTCCAAAAGTCCACCTCGGACTTGTATACTTGCCTTCCACATTTCATATCAAAACCAAACATACTTTACCTTTGGGTCAATCCGACCCAACCTCGCTCGATACCAACTTGTCACAGCCACCCCGCCCGGCCATGCGGAGGCGGAGCCGGCCGCGACGCCGAGAACCGGAATTACGGCGGAAAACGCGGCAATGAGCATCGAGCTCAAATACGTAACAAACGAGTATCGACTAGCAACCTACGTAACCCATGCATGGCAAGTATACATGATAACTCGACAAAATACCAACCAAGCAGCTTCATGGTATACCAAACATTGCTCATCGCAACAACCACGTAAACACCGAATTCATATCATAACAAATCCAATATAGGCAAGTCGGGGCTCCGCCTCGACGTAAAACATCAAAGGCGTAATATATCTCCGAGTATATATACATATACAAAACATGATCTGACCTACATGCATGCAAGCTACAGCTACAGAGCCATTAAACAAAATCCTATATATATATACCTAGTGCGGAATCGAAGCCGACTCAAGAATTCCCGCACGTGGTACCGCCGCCGCATGTAACCCAAAATGTCAGGAAGCACCGCGGATCTCTATTCCGCTGGTTGCTTGTCGATCGCCTGAAAGATGGTAAACAAATAAAAGGGTGAGTCCTCGAAAGGACCCAAGAAGGGCTTAAGGTAAAGTGCGCTTTGCCCATGTGGCAACAATCAACTCGCAAAATGTAATATCACAAAGATATGCATGTACATATAAACATAAAGCATAACGTAAATCAGAATTCAACATATGCGGTCCAACCGCCGTAACGACTCAGAACGACAGCCCTCAACAGAGGTCGAATATACAGATCGTAATGTAATGTATAGCACGGTACGGGCCGGGGTCGCGAGCCCCAAACCGCCGTAGGTCACGTATCGGCACTCCGGTGCGGATACACGCAGTAATGTCGGCACCCTTCAGGCGTAATGTAAGTATCGGCACTCCCGGTGCGGATACGCAGAATGTCGGCACCCTTCAAAGGCGGACACGTAATGTAAGTATCGGCACTCGGTGCGGATACGCGTAATGTAATCAAGGAGCACCTGTGGCCTCTTCGACCATTCGGGACACGTAATGTAACATATAATAATAATAAGAATACATAAACATAAACAAGTAACATTACCCGATAACCATATACGTAATGTAATAGGAACCCGGCCTCTAAGGTCATCCGGCCTTGAAACAGAACAAACGTACATTTTACCAAATTAAGCCCTTACCTCGTAAACGCCGCCCGCAGCCTCAACACTTAAGATCCCGACTCCCGACCCGAATGCACAACTTGGCTCCTACGGGTCCGCGCTACTCCACCAACGCAGAATCAAGTCAGTACAACCATAGTTGGATCGTAACACATCCAAACAAACCCCGTAAAACAATTTCCGCACAAACCCGCACTTTCCCGGAAAATTCCACAGAAAGCTCGGTTTTACAAACCGAGCCTGAACATTGCTACTTATACATCCATAAACACAACCAAACCTTTAAATCATACCTTCTTCCCAAATCGCTCACACAAGTCCGAACCGAAATTCTCGCTCACTGTCCCAGACAAATTTCGGCAGAGTTTCGGTCCAATTTCAAAGCAACTCCTGCTCACAATCAATTCCAGATACGTAAAACGCATTCGTAATTCACAGAATCAACCAATATCATTGGCGCCAAAACCGAGGCTCGAGCCGGGAAAACGGCTTTCACACCGAGCCTTTTCTCGACAAAACCAATTACACCAATGTAATCGAACTTCGCCCGATCACAAATATATCCTTACCTTTCGCTGAATCCACCGTTGGATTTTACACCAAATTTTTCAGACGCACTTCGCACCACCTCAGCGCGCTTTCTTCCTACGCTCGTTATCAAACATGCACAAGAAGATGCCGGGAACGTTTAGAAACCAAGAAATCAAACAAACCTTGTGATTCCATAATCACTTCCAAATTTCAGCTCACGGTTTACAAACCGGCGTAACCTTCACAAACCGACCTCGATTATTCACTTACACAACACAATGATCGTTTTAGCATGCTTACCTCAAAGATTCCTCGAGAGATGGCAAAGTTCAGTTGTTGGAGCTTGAAGCCTTAAGAATGGCGGCAGAGAAGGTGAGAGAGGAAGAAGATGAAGTTTGTGTTTGTTTTGTTTTTTTTTTCATTTCATTTCTTTCCCTTCTTTTATATCTTCTTTCTTTTTCTTCTCTAACCAAGAAGGGACACATGTCCCTTCTTTTCTCTCTCTCCCATCCGCCCATTCCCTTCTTTTCTTCCAAAATTACCATTTTATATTACTTATACATATATATATATATGCATTATTAACATAAACACATATATATATATATATATCACATAATTCCTTTTATTTCCTTTTCTTCTTCCACCAAAAGAGGACACATGTCCATTCCCTTTTCTCACTCCCCATTCTGCCGAAAATACAAATGCTGCCCATGCTGATTTTTTTAATTTTGCACCCACTTGCAAATTAACTCCCAATTTTTCCGAAAGTTCCAATTCTTTTTGCCCAAAAATAATTACCGAATTCCAAAATTAACGAAACTTGGACACAATCTTCAGAATATTATAACATTCACAAAACATTTTTCAAAAGTTCATTTACCAATCCAGAGTGTCCTACCGAGCTCGCTGAACCCGAACCAGAACCCGATGTGCGAGCGTGTCAACCTGAACCGAAATTCCGTCCCTCCAAAAATTCTATAAAAATACCCATAAATTCCATCTTAAATTAAAACACAACTTACCCCAAAGCCGTCAGAAAATTTCCATCCCGAGCCCCGGGATTCCCGTCCCGAGCCCCGGGAGTCGCCCGGAACCGAACGTCCCGCCCCAAATATTAAACTCCACAACCACCACCGGACGTTTCCACGACTCCAAAACTACAAACGGCTTCTCAAACTGAGATCTCGAGAGCGCTACCGAGCCCGCCAGACGCCCCGAGGCGACCCCGACAACCCCGGCGCCGAAAAATATTTTCGGCGGAAACGTCCGGGGACCCACACGACCTCAAATACGGAAGGGTTCGCCAAAATGATACTCGGATAGGGCTCGGGAGCCGTCTGAACGCCGAAAACGTGACCCGCAGCCAAAACCGAGCTCCCGGTCACCTTGGCCGCAACCCGCCGGGTGACCGTAATGCTAGTCGTTACTCGATTATTTTGTTATTTGAGCTCGATGCTCCGCTGCCGCGTTTTCCACCGTAATTCCTGTTTCCGACGTCGCGGCCGGCTCCGCCTCCGCAACCGGGCGGGGTGGCTGTGACAAGTTGGTATCAGAGCAGGTCGGGTCAGAGTGACCCAAGAGGTAAGTATGGTCAGTTTAGTATGGTTGTGGAAGGCAAGCATACAAGTCCAAGAGTGGACTTTTGGAGTAAGTCATGCTAGTTCATGGGTAAGTTCTACAAGTAATGACTTCGAAGGGCGAACTACTGGTTTACACTTCATTCTGGGGCGGTTCGGTACGGAGCCTGATAAACTCCTTATTTGAACCGTTCTGGAATGCGTGTGGAGCAGCAGGCGGTTCTTTGAAGCATTTTGAAAGGTGTGGGGTATTATATGAAGTGATTCTGTGATTACAAGTATGATCTGATTCTATGTTTAAGGTTTATTATTTGGTTTCGGGATTCTGAAAGGAATCCTTGCATCATGCATTGCATTACACTACAGAGCCATAGAATGCTGCTGCTAGCTTTAGAAAGAGGGAGTTAACTGCTGAATTATATGGTTTTGGGTTGATTTGTTTTCAGGTATGGTTAGAACACGCCGTCAGCGTGAGCAAGAACCGGAGGGTCGGGACCGGGATCCCACACCTCCGAGAGTTCGGAAACGGGTTCAAAGGAACCTGTGGTCCGAGCCACATTCACTCCCCGCATTCCCAGCAGTGTGATACAGTGTTCTGGGTCAGGTACAACAGCTTGCCGAGTACTATTCTCCCAGCCCGGGTACAGGCGGCAGCAGCACGCGGAGGTCGAGCTGAGACCACAGCCGAGGCAGCCGGATAGGTAGGTGAGTAGCAGCCACCTCGGTGTTCGAGATCGGCAGGATAGTGATTACGAGGAGGGTGGTCGGCATGATAGCAGTTCTTCTCGTCGGACCCACCAACGACGGGAGGAGCAGAGACATCAGTCTGACGAGATCAGACTCTTAGAGAGATTTCAGCGTTTGAACCCCCCGAGGTTCAACGGCCGTGGAGGACCTGAGGCGGCTGAGGCATGGTTTGCGGGAGTTGACAAGCTCCTTGGGAGACTACACCTTCCATCAGAGGTTAAGGTCTCACTGGCGACGTTTAATCTGCAGGACAGTGCAGACCACTGGTGGAGGAGCCTACAGGGCCGTTTGAGAGCCGATGCAGCTCGGGACGGAGGACAGGATCCCGACCTTACCTGGGAGCAGTTTGCTTACTACTTCCACCAGCAGTATATTGGAGATGCCGTCAGGGACCTCCGACAGGCACAGTTTGATGATCTGGAGCAGGGGACTCGGACCGTAGCAGAGTATGAGCAAGAATTCGACCGGTTGATCCGCTACGTACCGCAGTATTACGGTATGGAGCAGAGAAGGCCAAACGGTTCATTCGCCGCCTACGCCCGGAGTACAGGTGGGCTTTGAGGCCCTGGATATCATTTCGTATCATGAGGCTATGCAGAGGCCCAACTCCTCGAGCACGAGGAGGTTGAGAGTCGGTACCTACCCCACCGACCCGGTGATGAGGGAGGGCTCTGCACGCAGAGTTCAGCGAGGTCTACGGGGAGGTCAGGCAAGTCTGGACAGAGCGGCGAGGGCGTGAGGGCGACGCCGCAGCACCGACTTGTGCGAGTTGTGGTGGCAGCACCCGGCCGGCCATGCTTCAGCAGCAGGGCGGTCACGATGCGGGGCCAGTGATCATTGGATTCGTGATTGTCCTCTGACACTGGGTCAGGGATCCAGCAGTGTTACACGTCCGCAGCCTCGGTTTCAGCCCAACGGGCGCGGTTCACAGCGGGGCGGATCGAGGCCACCACAGCAGCAGAGACGACCGTTCCAACCACCCCCTCCGCCACAGCAGCCTGACGTAGGACGTGTATTCCAGGTTGAGCGGGGTGAGACATCGCAGCGTGGGCCCCCACCACAGCAGCCCGCAGCAGGACGGGTGTTTCAGATTGAGCGTGGAGGGCTGTTACCCTCTCGGTTTTGGCTGCGGAGTCACGGTTTTGGGCGGTCAGGCGGCTCCCGAGACTTATCTCCCGAGCGGTATTTTGAGAATCCTTTGGGTTTTGAGGTCGTGTGGGTCCCCGGACATTTTCGCGGAAATATTTTTGGTAGGGGTTGTCTCGGGGCGTCTGGCGGGCTCGGTAGCTCTCCCGAGACCTCGGATTGGGAAACCGTTCGCATTTTAGAATCATGGGAACGTCCCGGATCTTTACGGAGTATAATGTTTGGGTGGGGGCGTTCGGTCGGCGACTCCGGGGCTCGGGGCGGGAATCCGGGGCTCGGGATGGAAATTTTCCGGCGGCTTCAGTGTAAGTTATGTTATATTTTAACTTGGATTTTATGGCGGTATTTGTGGAATTTTGGCGTGATGGGATATTGGTTCGGAGTTGCTTTGCACGCGCGTCGGGTTTTGCTCGGGTTCGAGCTTGGTAGGACACTCTGGAGTTGTAAATAAATATTTGGAACATGTTTTATGAATGTTATGATATTCTAAGGATTGTGTTCTGTTTTGGTTTCAATTGGGGTTAGGAAGTTACGTTTGGGGCTAAATTGCAAAGATTTGGATAGTTGGAGGACTAAGTTGCAATTAGCCCTAAAGTCAGCAACTATTTTGGTAAAGAGAAGTGCTGAAGTCGGTTATAAAGGGAGGATAAGGGACACTTGTCCCATTTTGGTAAGAGATGGAAAGTAAAGGGAAAAAGAAAAGGAAAAAGAAGGGAAATTATAAAAGGAAAGAAAATAAATTTTCTTTCATTTCTTCTTCTTCTTCCTTCCCTTGGTGACGCCATACTTGCTCTCTCTCAAGCTTTTCTTGAGTTCTTCATTTTGACAAGGATTCAACAAGGTTTTGGGTGCAAATCAATGGTAAGCTTCTTCTCTTATTCTCTTTACAAGTTTGAAGCATGGATTGGTTGAGAAAGTGGGATTTAGAGAAGATTTGTGTTTGTTCTTTGCTATGAGTTTGGATGATTCTCTTGCTTCCATCTTTTAGTATGTTGTTCTTGGTATGGAGAGGAGTAAGAATCCATGTTCAGTTTTGGAAAAACATCATGGAGGATAGCAACATATTTTGGCAAAAATTAGGGTAGTTTCTAAAGTTGAACATTTGTTGTGTTCTTGAATCATGCTTTGGATATGTTGTTCCTAGCATGATTCTAAGGCTTTCTATGGTTTCAATTTGATGGGAAACAGGTTGTGCGGAAAAGCCCCAAATTGAGTGAATAGTGTAATTAGGGTTCATACTTGATTTGGGTGATTAAGGTGTAATTGGATAGTAATCAAGCTTAAGAAGTGTAATTGGAGGTTAAAGTATGCAATTGGAACCTTAATTGGATTGAATTGGAAGTTTGGTGGAAAAGTGGTAAAGGGCCGAAATTGAAAATGGAAACTTTATCTATGTTCGGGTTGTGTTATGGATGAATTGGATGGTAAATTGATATCGGGGTTGGATTCAGGTGCGGTATGGTGTTTGAAATGTCGTTTTCGGGTAATAAATGGAAAAGTTACCTTTATGCGGGTTTAAGGGTAAAATGTTGGCTTGTTAAGTTGTTTTGTATACTTGACATGTATGTGTTCGTAGGTTGCAGGTTGTAGTACGACCATTACATTGTGCGGGCGGGTGATGGGACCACCGCACATAGCGGGTTGTGGTAGTACGATTCCGCGCTTTCCTCCGTAGCTTTCGTTTCCGAACGTCGCGGCTGGCTCCGCAACCGGGCGGGGTGGTCGTGACAAGTTGGTATCAGAGCAGGTCGGGTCGGTGTGACCCGAGAGACAAAGTATGATCAGTTTCAGTATGGATTTTGGGAGGCAAGTATACTAGTCCAGGAGTGGACTTTTGGAGCAGTCATGCCAGTTCATGGAGGGATATCTGCGGGAGATGACTTCGAAGTGCGGGCTGCTGTTCTGTGTACAGTGCAGGGCGGTTCGATGCAGTCTGGCCACCTCTTTATTGGAACCACCTTGGAATGGGTGTGGAGCAGCGGGCGGTTCTTTGAAGCATTTTGGAAGGTTTGGGATACTCCGACAAGGTTTGGGGATTTTGGACTTTGGAGCGTGTAGTGAAGCGCAAAACTCGAGTGCGGGCTTCTGACATAAGCCGGGTACTTTTATTTGTTGGTTGGTATTTGGTGTGATTCTGTGATATGAACATGATCTGATTCTGTGCTTAAGGGTTTGGTATTTGGTTGTGTGATTTTGAAAAGAATTTCTGCATCATGCATTGCATTACACTACAGAGCCTTAGAGTACTGCTGCTAGCTTTTGGTAGAGAGAGAGAGAGAGTTAACTGTTCTGGACTTTGTTGGTTATGGGTTAAGTTGAGATTTGGTTGGATTGGTTTAAGGAAATGGTTACCACACGCAGACAGCGTGATTGGGTACCGGAGAGTCGGGATCGGGATCCCACACCTCTGAGGTTCAGGAGTTGGGTTCAGCGTAACCCAGGGTCTGAACAACCACACTCACCACCCCCGAGTTTTCAACAGCCACAGGGACTCCCCTCCCAAATTGGTATATGTATTGGGATGGGTTGGCTATTGAAGAATTCTGTGCACGTCGGTTGTGCTAACCGTAGCCTTACGGTTTCTGGAAAGGTGCTACCTTTCATGAGTTCTGATGGGTTGGATGTGGTAAGGAGCGGTATGGAGCTGCGAGTTACGGAATGTGTCCCGATCGTAGGCGTGGAGGAGGATCGAGTGCGCGAGCAAGCGTAGTGGGCCCAAAGGATATCGGTCTTTATGAGATTCGGAGTGAGTGGGCAGTTAGCTTTACCCCTCTCGAGTATGTCGGTAACATACGATGCCTTCCGAGATGGCCTGTTGAAGGTTAGGTATTCGACATCTTGTCTGGGGTTGTCTGGTAGAAATACCGGCAAGCTGACTCGAGGTGCAACAAGATGCACCCGGAGGGTGGGGCGCCGCCGAGAGGGTCTGGATGGTAGTCTAAACTACCACTCCCGCCGCACTGATGACAGTGGTTCGAATATACTTAGTACAAGAGTATTTATATTCAGGCTGGTAGCGATACTGTATGGTGCGAGTTACTCTTGGAGGACCAAGAGTTCTAAGGGGAGAATGTTACGGTCACCCCGAGCGGGTTGTGACTCGGGTGACCACAGGCTCGGTTTTGGCTGCGGGTTACGGTTTTGGGCGGTCGACGGCTCCCGAGACTTATCCGAGCAGTATTTTGGGAATCCTTCAGGTTTTGAGGTCGTGTGGGTCCCCGGATATTTTCGCGAAATATTTTTTGGGCCGGGGTTGTCTCGGGGCGTACAGCGGGCTCGGTAGCGCTCCCGGTACCTCGAATTAGGAAACCGTTCACATATTTGGAATCGTGGGAAGCGTTCCAGATCTTTTTACTGAGTATAACGTTTGGGTGGGGACGTTCGGTCGGCGACTCCGGGGCTCGGGATGGAAATTTTCCGACAGCTTGATGTAAGTTATGTTATATTTTAACTTGGATTTTATGGTGGTATTTGTGGAATTTTGGCGTGATGGGATATTGGTTCGAGTTGGCACACGCGCACGTCGGGATTCGGTCGGGTTCAGCGAGCTCGGTAGGACACTCTGGAGTTGTAAATAAATATTTGAAACATGTTTTATGGAGGTTATGATATTCTGAGGGTTCTGTTTAGTTTTGGTTTCATTTGGGGTTCGTTAGGTGCGTTTGGGGCTAAATTGTAAAGATTTGGAGAATTAGAGGACTAAGTTGCAATTAGCCCTAAAGTCAGCAACTATTTTGGTAAAGAGAAGTGCTGAAGTCGGTTATAAAGGGAGGATAAGGGACACTTGTCCCATTTTGGTAAGAGATGGAAAGTAAAGGGAAAAAGAAAAGGAAAAAGAAGGGAAATTATAAAAGGAAAGAAAATAAATTTTCTTTCATTTCTTCTTCTTCTTCCTTCCCTTGGTGACGCCATACTTGCTCTCTCTCAAGCTTTTCTTGAGTTCTTCATTTTTGGGAAGGAATTAACAAGGTTTTGGGCGCAAATCAATGGTAAGCTTCTTCTCTTCTTCTCTTTACAAGTTTGAAGCATGGATTGGTTGAGAAAGTGGGGTTTAGAGAAGATTTGTGTTTGTTCTTTGCTATGAGTTTGGATGATTCTCTTGCTTCCATCTTTTAGTATGTTGTTGGTGGTATGTAGAAGAGTAGGAATTAGGGTTAAGATTGTGGAAGAACACCATGGATGGTGGAAACCTAAAATGCCGAATTATTGTTGGATTTTCTAAAATGGTGTAGAGTTGTGTTCTTGAATCATGCTTTGGATATGTTGTTCCTAGCATGATTCTAAGGCTTTCTATGGTTTCAATTTGGTGGAAAATTGATTGAGTAGAAAAGCCCCAAATTGAGTGAATAGTGCAATTAGGGTTTATGTTGAATTTTGGTGATTTGGATGAAATTGGTTAGTAATCAAGGTTAGGAAGTGGAATTGGTGGTTAGAATGATTGTTTGGTGGCTTGAATGGATTGAATTGGAAATTGGGTAAAATGTTGGTTTGTTAAGTTGTTTTGTATACTTGCCATGTATGTGTTCGTAGGTTGCGGGTCGTAGTACGACCATTACATTGTGCGGGCCGGGTCATGGGACCACCGCACGTAGCGGGTTGCGGTAGTACACGCTTACGCGCTTTCCTCCGTAGCTTCCGCTTTGAACGTCACGGCCGGCTCCGCCTCCGCAACCGGGCGGGGTGGTCGTGTCATCCGGGATTTTTCGCAGGTATTTCCGGAGGATTTGCCCGAGATGCCACCAGAGCGGGAGATCGTGTTTGAGATCCATTTGCAACCCGGTTCCACTCCCATTTCCATTCCACCTTATCGGATGCCGATAGTGGAAATGGTGGAGCTGAAGAAGCAGTTAGAGGAACTGCAGGAGAAGGGGTTCATCCGTCCGAGCACTTCACCATGGGGTGCTCGATTACATTTGTTAAGAAGAAGGGCGGGTCACTCAGATTGTGCATCGATTACAGACGGTTGAACGCCATCACCATTAAGAACAATTACCCATTGCCGAGGATCGACGATCTCTTTGATCGATTGAGAGGCGAAGATCTTTTCAAAGATCGATCTGCGATCGGGGTACTTTCAGCTGCGAGTGAAGGAGGGGGATATTCAAGAGGCGCTTTCCGTACACGGTATGGACACTATGAGTATACGGTGATGCCATTCGGTTTGACCAATGCACCAGCGGCGTTCATGGATATGATGAACCGGGTGTTTCGGCCGTATCTGGACTCTTTTGTGGTAGTGTTTATCGATGATATTCTGATCTACTCTCGGGATGAGGACTCACACCGGAGCATTTGAGGATTGTTCTGCGAGACACTTTGGGAATACGTTCTATTGCAGGGTGGTTGCATGACGAGCCTGATCAACTCCTTATGTGAACCACTTTGGAATGTGTGTGGAGTAGCGGACGGTACCTCGAAGCATTCTGGTAAGACTGAACTCCGGTACTGGGGTAGCACTTCTGGGAGGTTCGGGGTACTCCGGGCAGATTTTGGAATTTTGGACATCGGAGCGCGTAGTGAAGCGTGGAGCTCGAGTGCGGGCTTCCGACATAATCCGGGTACCTTTATTTTGTTGGTTGGATGTGATTTTGGTGATATGAACATGATCTGATTCTGTGCTTAAGTTTAAGGTATGTTTGGTTCTGTGATTCTGAAAAGAATCTCTGCATCATGCATTGCATTACACTACAGAGCCTTAGAATACTGCTGCTAGCTTTTGTAGAGAGAGAGTTAACGGTTCTGTGTACTTGGTTATATGGGTTAAGTTGGTATATGGTTTGGATTGGTTTCAAGAATTGGTTAACACGCGTAGACAGTGTGATCAGTTTCCGGAGGATAGGAACCGGGATCCCACGCCTCCGAGAGTTAGAAGGCGGATTCAGCGGAATCCAAGGCCTGAACAACCACAATCACCACCCCCGAATCTTCAGCAGCCACATGGACGCCCTCCCAATTTGGTATAGGTGTTGGGATGGGTTGGTTGTCGAAGAATTCTATGCACATTGGTTGTGTTGACCGTAACATTACGGTTTCTAGGGAGGTACTATCTCTCTTTGTTTCAGCCGATGGTGGAGATGGTTGAACTGAAGAAGCAGCTGGAGGTTCATTGGCAGAGGAGGATCAGAGTGCGCAGCGGAAGCGTAGTGGGCCCAAGGTATATCGGTCCCTGCGAGATTTTGGAACGAGTCGGCAGGGTAGCATACAGATTGGCTTTACCTCCGAGTATGTCTGCAGTGCACAATGTCTTCCGGGATGGCATGTCGAAGGTCTGTTAGGTATAGATTCGGTACTGTCTGGGGTTGTCAGGTAGAAATACCGGCAACTGACTCGGGGCGCAACAAGATGCACCCTGAGGGTTGAGACGCCGTTGAGAGGCTCAGATTGGTAGTCTAAACTACCACACCCACCACACCAGTAACAGTGGTCCGATTATGCCAGGTGAAGGGAACGTTTGTTCTTGTTCGTAGGGACACCTGTATGGTTCAGGTTACTCTTGGAGGACCAAGAGTTCTAAGGGGGGAGAATGTTACGGTCACCCCGAGCGGGTTGTGACTTTGGTGACTCGGGGCTCCGTTTCAGGCTTGCGGGTCATGTCTTCGGGTGGTCAGACAGCTCCCGAGTCTTTTCTGGGTTTCATCTTCGGGAATCCTTTCATATTTGGGGTCACACGGGTCCCCCAGACATTTCCGCGGAAAATATTTTTTCGGGAGCGGGACTTGTTTCGGGACGTTCAGCAGGCTCGGTAGCTCTACCGGGACCTTGGAAAAGGAAACCGTCAGCATATTTGGTATCGTACGGGCATTCCGCATCTTTTTATGGAGTATAATTTTTGGGACGGGATGTTCGTTTCCGGGCGACACCTGGGGCTCGGGATGAGAGTTTTGTGACGGCTTTGGTGCGAGATGTGTTATGGCTCGGGACGGGTAGTACGGTGATAACCGAGCAAGCATGCACGACGGGAATTTTAGTTCGGGCTAGCACGCGCACACGTCGGGAATTACTCGGGTGGAGTTGGCGCGGGATTACGCGCCAACACTTGGCCAATTTCGTATTATTGGCCTTGGGTGTGAGTCACAATGGTGATTAAGGTGGTGACTCACATGCTAGGAGGACAAGTGTCCTAGGTGACTCATAAAAGGGAAGTATAAAAGGGAGGCTTTTATGAAGAAAATGGCATTTGGCTCTCATTTCTTCTTCTCTTCTTCCATCCGCCACCATCTTCATCTTCTACCTCTCAAGTGTTATTCTTGCAAGAGCTTAAGGAGGGTTGAATCTTGGTGTTAAGCTTTTGGTAAGCTTCTTCTCTTTATGGTTTAGTAAGTTTGAAGCATGATTTGTGGTTGAAAGAGAGGTTTAGAACCGATTTGGTGTTAACTCCTTGCTACATGTTGTGTTGATCTTCTTGCTTCAATCTTCTAGTATGTTGTTCTTGGTAAGAAGAAGTGTAGGAATCAAGGTTTAATTTATGGAAGAACACCATGGATTAAGAAACCCTAAATGGCCGAATTTGAGGTTGATTTCTAAACCTAGTGTATGGTTGTGTTCTTGAATCATGCTTGAGATATGTGGTTCCTAGCATGATTCTAAGGTGTTGTATGGATTCAATTTGATGGTAAACATGTTGGGTAAAAGGTACCCAAATTGCCGAATTGTTCATTAGGGTTTGAGTTTGATTTTGGGTGATTAGGGTGAGAAGTGTTGGTAAGCATGCTTGAATTGTGTAATTGGTGAATTAAGCATGTGTTTGGAACCTTAATTGGTTTGGATTAAAGTTTGGTATAAAAAGAGAGGTGTAGGCCGAATTTGAAAGGAAGGTTTGGTGATGCTTGTGTTGTGTTTTGGAATGGTTTTGGTAATGATTTGGTATCGGGAATGGAAGTAGGTAACTAACGATGTTCGGAACGTCATTTTCGGGAATTGTGGACAATCCCGACCTACTTGCTTGTTTGCGGTGTAAATGTGGGGAAAGTGGGATTTGAATGCTTGGTTGTGCTTTTGGGTGTTTAAATAACAATGTTCTAGCTCGGTTTGAGAAACCGAGCTTTCTGTGGAATTTTGCGGGAAAGTGCGGGATTGTGCGGGATTGGTTTCCGGGGGTTTGTTTTGGTGATTTCTGACTTGTGTGTGGTTGTTCAGCTTGATTCAATAGTGGTGGAGTAGTGCGGGACTTTTGAAGTCACACTACCACAACGGACGGAGCCGGAATTTCCCGGGATTTGTCCGTGAATCGGAACGCCGGGAGGTAAGGGTTCAACTTTCGTTAATGCGCGATTTATGTGTATTAGGTTAGTTAAGGGCTAGTACTTGGGTCGATCCCTTCGGGGACCATGCGCCCGATCCCGATAATCGCCGTGAGCCTAACAAGCCACCGTAGGAGCTGTCGGTGGTCGAGACCACTGTATGGGTTATATACCACCTGTTATCGACTGATGGGGACGCCAGTTGGACTGGTATGCCAACCATGGTCGTTAACTTATATATCGGATCTGCTTACCGGCTGATGGGGACGCCAGTTGGACTGGTATGCCAACCATGGTCGCTAAGTTATTGGATCTGTTTATCGGCTGATGGGGACGCCAGTTGGACTGGTATGCCAACCATGGTCGATAACATCACCAGTCCGACGGGACTTCTGAGTATCATGACCTTGCATATCATATTTCTGTTTATATATTTAGGATTGTATTATCTGCTAGATCATTGCACGCTAACCCTTTCATGCAGGTAAAAACGTTTCTAAAGTTTCCGTCCGTTATCGTACCTACCCCTTATCGGGTTCTCCCGAGAACTCACCCCTTTATTAACCATTTTCAGTCGATCCGGCAAGCGACTGCGGACTAGAGATCCGCGGTGCTTTCGCTTTGCATTTCAGGTATTTGAGGTCCAATTTGGAACTTCGTTAAGTTATGGGGTATTCTCGTTAGATCCCTTTTGTGATCTGTTTGGGTAATCTGACTCCTCTCTCTTCTGTTTGTGGTTTAGCAGCAGCAGTACTACGTGCGGGAATCTTCTGATCGGGAAGTTTTCCAGATTCCGCACCTAGGTATTCTAGGGTTTTACTTTGGCGGCTCTGTAGATGTACTTGCATGCATGTTTAGATCAGATCATGTTGTATGTTATGTATTTTGGGATACATTCTGATTTCTGTACTTCTGTCTGACTGGAGGGCTCGCCCATTTCAGTTAAGGGCGGGACCCGAGCTATGTTCATATTGGTATATATATATCGGATGGATTCTGTATTCTGGTTGTTGTGATCGATGAATGATATTTCCATGAACTGCATGTTTGGTGATGGTCGGGTGCTCGCCTATTTATGTGGGGCGGGGCTCACCATGGATAGTTAAGGATTATATTGTATACTTGTCGTGTTTGAGTTTTGTAGGTTGCGGGTCGTAACACGACCAAGTTGTTAAGTGAGCAAAGTGTTCTCAGGCACCGGGCCTTCGAGAACGAGACTTTGCGGGCCGGGTCATGGGACCACTGCACATAGCGGATTTCGGTAGTACCGTTTCCGCGGTTTCCGTCGCAGCTTCCGCTTCTGACGTCGCGGGCGGCCCCGCCTCCGCAACCGGGCGCGGGTGCTCGTGACAAGTTGGTATCAGAGCAGGTCGGGTTGCATCGACCCGAGAAAGGCAGAATATGATCAGTTTCGGTGTGGACTTGGGAGGCAAGTATACCAGTCCAGGAGTGGACTTTTGGAGCAGTAGTGTCAGTTCATGGATGAATGTCTGCGGGAGATGACTTTGATGAGCGAGCCACTGTTCTACGTTCTATTCTGGGGCGGTTCTGTACGGAGCCTGATCAACTCCTTATTTGAACCACTTTGGAATGTGTGTGGAGTAGCGGGCGGTACCTCGAAGCATTCTGTTAAGGCTGAACTCCGGTGCTGAGGTAGCACTTCTGGGAGGTTCGTGGTACTCCGGGCAGATTTTGGAATTTTGGACATCGGAGCGCGTAGTGAAGTGCGGAGCTCGAGTGCGGGCTTCCGACATAATCCGGGTACCTTTATTTTGTTGGTTGGTTATATGTTGTGATTTTGGTGATATGAACATGATCTGATTCTGTGCTTAAGTTTAAGGTATATCTGGTTCTGTGATTCTGAAAAGAATCTCTGCATCATGCATTGCATTACACTACAGAGCCTTAGAATACTGCTGCTAGCTTATGTAGAGAGAGTTAACTGTTCTGGATAGTTGGTATATGGTTTGGATGGGTTTCAGGAAATGGTTAACACGCATAGACAGCGTGATCAGTTGCCGGAGGGTAGGGACCGGGATCCCACGCCTCCGAGAGTTAGAAGGCGGATTCAGTGGAATCCAAGGCCTGAACAACCACAATCACCACCCCCGAATCTTCAGCAGCCACAGGGACCCCCTCCCAATTTGGTATAGGTGTTGGGATGGGTTGGCTGTCGAAGAATTCTGTGCACATTGGTTGTGCTGACCGTAACATTACGGTTTCTGGGGAGGTACTATCTCTCTTTGTTTCAGCCGATGGTGGAGATGGTTGAACTGAAGAAGCAGCTGGAGGTTCATTGGTAGAGGAGGATCAGAGTGCGCAGCGGAAGCGTAGTGGGCCCAAGGTATATCGGTCCCTGCGAGATTTTGGAACGAGTCGGCAGGGTAGCATACAGATTGGCTTTACCTCCGAGTATGTCTGCGGTGCACAATGTCTTCCGGGATGGCATGTTGAAGGTCTGTTAGGTATAGATTCGGTACTGTCTGGGGTTGTCAGGTAGAAATACCGGCAACTGACTCGGGGCGCAACAAGATGCACCCTGAGGGTTGGGACGCCGCTGAGAGGCTCAGGATGGTAGTCTAAACTACCACTCCCGCCGCACCAGTAACGGTGGTCCCATTATGCCTGGTGAAGAGAATATATATTCTGGTTGGTAAGGACACCTGTATGGTTCATGTTACTCTTGGAGGACCAAGAGTTCTAAGGGGGGAGAATGTTACGGTCACCCCGAGCGGGTTGTGACTTTGGTGACTCGGGGCTCCGTTTTAGGCATGCGGGTCATGTCTTCGGGTGGTCAGACAGCTCCCGAGTCTTTTCTGGGTTTCATTCTCGGGAATCCTTTCATATTTGGGGTCACACGGGTTCCCCGGACATTTCCGCGGAAAATATTTTTTCGGGAGCGGGACTTGTTTCGGGACGTTCAGCAGGCTCGGTAGCTCTACCGGGACCTCGGAAAAGGAAACCGTCAGCATATTTGGGATCGTATGAACATCCCGCATCTTTTTACGGAGTATATTTTTTGGGACGGGATGTTCGTTCCTGGGCGACACCCGGAGCTCGGGATGAGAAAACTGGGGTTCGGGATGAGGTTTTGTGACGGTTTGGGTGTGAGAGGTGTTATGGCTCGGGACGGGTAATATGGTGATAACCGAGCAAGCATACACGACGGGATTTTTGGTTCGGGCTAGCACGCGCACACGTCGGGAGTTACTCGGGTGAAGTTGGCGCGGGATTACACGCTTACACTTAAGCAAATTTCAGACTTGGGCTAGGGTGAGTCACAAGGGTGACTAAGGTGGTGAGTCATGGTGAGAGGACAAGTGTCCTAGGTGACTCATTAAAAGGGAGGTATAAAAGGAAGCATTTTATGTTGAAAAAGAGGCATTTGTTCATTTCTTCCTTCTCTCTTCCTTCCATCCGCCACCATCTCTCATCTTCTACCTCTCAAGTGTTCTTCAACTTGCAAGGGATTAAGGAAGGTTGAATCTTGGTGCTTAAGCTTGAGGTAAGCTTCTTCTCTTCATGGTTTATTAGTTTGAAGCATGATTTGTGGTTGAAAGAGAGGTTTGGAACCGATTTGGTGTTAACTCTTTGCTACATGTTGTGTTGATCTTCTTGCTTCAATCTTCTAGTATGTTGTTCTTGGTAAGAAGAAGTGTAGGAATCAAGGTTTAATTTATGGAAGAACACCATGGATTAAGAAACCCTAATCATGCTTGTGATATGTTGTTCCTAGCATGATTCTAAGGTGTTGTATGGATTCAATTTGATGGTAAACATGTTGGGTAAAAGTACCCAAATTTTCAAATTGTTCATTAGGGTTTGAATTTGATTTTGGGTGATTAGGGTGAGAAGTGTTGGTAAGCATGCTTGAATTGTGTAATTGGTGAATTAAGCATGTGTTTGGAACCTTAATTGGTTTGGATAAAAGGTTGGTATAAAAGAGAGGTGTAGGCGAAATTTGAAAGGAAGGTTTGGTGATGCTTGTGTTGTGTTTTGGAATGGTTTTGGTAATGATTTGGTATCGGGAATGGAAGTAGGTAACTAACGATGTTCGGAACGTCATTTTCGGGAATTGTGGACAATCCCGACCTACTTGCTTGTTTGCGGTGTAAATGTGGGGAAGTGGGATTTGAATGCTTGGTTGTGCTTTTGGGTGTATAGATAACAATGTTCTAGCTCGGTTTGAGAAACCGAGCTTTCAATGGAATTTTGCAGGAAAGTGCGGGACTATGCGGGTTTGGTTTCCGGGGTTTGTTTTGGTGATATCGACTTGTGTGTGGTTTTTCAGCTTGAATCAGCAATGGTGGAGTAGTGCGGGACTTGGAAGTCACACTCTGCGTTTCGGGAGGAGCCGGGAATTTCCGGGATTTGGCGTGAATCGGTTTTTCGAGGTGTGCGGGAATGTGCGGGTTTGGTTTCTAGGGGTTATTTAGGTGAGTTCGATTTGTTTGTGGTTGTTCGGTGTGTTTACGCATTGGTGGAGTTGTGCGGGACCATAAAAGTCAAGTTGTCACTTTTCGGGCCGGAGCCGGATTTCCGGGATTTGTCTTCATGGAGCGCTTTTCGAGGTAAGGGTTCAACTTCTCTCGTTATGCATTTCGGGAGTATTTGCATGTATACCGGGTTTAGTTGAGGCGGGTTCCGGGTGAGGGCGGTGGTTCGGTGACCCCGAGACCCGTCATATGGTAAGATGCACGTTTGTTCTGTTTCAAGGGCCAGATGGTCTTGGAGGCCACGGGTTCAACTTATACGTTTTTGATATATTATGTTCTGTTTTCCATATGCATTATGATATGTTCTATTCTGTAACGAGACCCGGATGGTCTTAGAGGCCACGGGTGCTCATTGGTTACATTCGCGTATCCGCACCGGAGTGCCGACATACATTACGTGTCCGCACCGAAGGGTGCCGACATTACGTGTATATCCGCACCGGGGTGCCGATATACTTCTGTGACCCTACGACAGTTTGGGGATCATGACCCCAGCCGGTACTGTGCTTCTATTCTATATATTCTGACCTCTTGGAGAGGGCTGTCATTCTGGGGGTCAGCGGTTGGACCGCATGTGATGGGTTCCGGCTCACCTCTGACTTTGCATAAATTCATCAAATAAATATATAGTTGTGTTGGTGTTCGTTCTGTTTTGCAGGTTCGGTTCATGAGTCCTTGTACAAACCGTATCTTACCTCAGCCCCACTGGGTCCTTCCGAGGACTCACCCTTATTTGTTTACCACCTTTCAGACTACGACAAGCGGTCGGCGGAATAGAGATCCGCGGTGCTTTCTGTTGTTTTGGTTTTCAGCAGCAGCAGCAGTACGTCGTGCGGGAATCTTCTGGGTGAGAGGTTTTCCTGATTCCACACCTAGGTATTCTAGGGTTTACTTTGGTGGCTCTGTAGCTGTAGTTGCATGCATGTATAGTGGATCATGGGTTTGTTTATGTTATATAGTCGGAGATATATTCTGCCTTTGTTGTTTTACGAGTCGAGGCGGAGCCCGACTTGCCTATATTGGATTTGTTATGAAATAAATTCAAGCTTACGTGGTTCTTTGCGTTGAGCAATGTTTGGTATACCATGAACTGCTTGGTTGGTAATTTGTCAAGTTATCTTGTATACTTACCATGCATGGGTTTTGTAGGTTGCTAGTCGTTGTTCGACTATTCCGTTTTTTCAGCAAAACGCTCTGTTGCCGCGCTTTCCACCGTAGTTTCCGGTCCCGACGTCGCGCCCGGCGTCGCCTCCGCAACCGGGCGGGGTGGTCGTGACATTGCGGTTCCCCTTCCCGCCACTGGTGTAGGAATTGTGCGCCGAGTGGGGGTTGCCACCATCACAGTTGGTGCCCAACGCGTTTCTGACCATCGCAGGCTTCACTGTTACATGTCGGATGGCCGGTGCACAGCCGTTTGCCGACGTCTTCCGACGGTTTTATCGTCTGGAGCTACGTAGTGGAAGCGCATTCTTCCATGTGACCCCCATAAATGTTGGGGGGAACAATTCCATCTCGTTTATCGCCGCGCCCAAATCCTACCATTCCTGGCATGGATCCTTCTTCTTCCAGCCCGCGAGAATTCATGGAAGTTTCCCGTGGCAAGGACGCGGCGACCGGCAGAGCATCGCGCGGAGGCCTGAGTTGACTTCCGGCGGGCTGCGGTGGCGGCATACGTCTAGCTTTTGGGATGGTTGGACGATGTGTTTGTGAGGAGTGCCTGTTACGAGGTTCTCCCCTTCTCTTCCACCCAACTTGATGAGACAACATTGAGGTGGGCTGGGATCAGCACGGGCTTCCTGCTGGACCCTGAGGTCATAGATGGGCCCCAGCCCATCGCGGGGCAGTGGTAGATGCCCTTACCGCAGCGCTGGCAGGGCCAAAAGGTACGTTTGTATATACAAGTGCTTTGCACAAATGTAAAAATGCTTAGCAGAGCCTGGTCTGAAGCTTTTTTCTTCTGTTTGCAGACGCCTCTAATGAGTCTGGCGAAGGCAAGGGCAAGAGAGCGTCCATGCGCGTTGCCCAGCAGGTGCACCTGGCCACGTGCCTTAGGGAGGGATGCCTCTGCCGTGGCTGTCAAGGCGTTGGGACGCATTGTCCCTTTGCAGAAGAAGAGGGCCGCCACCAAGTCATTGGTGTCCCCTCAAAGAGAGAAGAAGAGGAGAGTGGCTGCTGGCGATGTGCAGCCTAGAGAGGGGAGTGCCTCTACCGTTGCTGAAGAGGCCAAGGAGCCTGCAGAGGCAGAGGGATCTGCAGCAGTCCCTCCTATCAAGAGGCTGCGGGGCCTGTTGGGGAAGAGGTCCCGCTACCGTAGAGGCCACAGATCCTGCGGAGGAGGCGAGGGGACTGGAAGTGGAGGTCCCCTCCGCTTCGAAAAGGTCACGCCCATTGTGAAGACAAGCTGAGACAGATCACTTGTTGAGACAAGTTGAGAACCCATTTAGGGTTCGCGGCGGCGATGCCTTTGATGACCTTGGATGAGATTTCCCCTTGTGGAAGGTCTGATGGGGCTCACAAAGGCGGCTCACACAGAGACCTTCCTGGCGATATTCCAGGGAGTAAGCCCTTGGGTAGTGTACGAGTGTACCAAGTAGAGGATACCTGCAGAGTGCTCATCAATTATATGATAAGGATGGAGTAAAACTCAGTTTACCTTGAGCCTGAAGTCGCACGATGGCGAAGGTAGTGGAGTATTTGTTGAGACAAGCGAGCCCACCGGAGTTTCGGGGATGAAACCCGCAACCGTGTTTGGGAGCCCGTGCGGAAGGTCCGGTGAGGCGCGTGAGGGCGGCTTACACAGGACCTCCCCGAAGGAGCCAAAAGGGATTACCCTTCCGCATCGCAAGAGGATTACACTTGGAGCGGGGCGAGTTGAAGGTCAGTTGGGGATGAGACCCGCAACTACCTGTGTGGAGGAGTTCGCGCGGAGATCCTGTGATGCGCGTGAGGGCGACTTACACAGAACCTCTCGAAGGAGACAAAATGGGGTTACCCTTCCGCACCGCAAGGGGATTACCTTTGGGGCGGGGCGAGTTGAAGGTCAGTTGGGGACGAGACCCGCAACTACCTGTGTGAAGGAGTCCGCGCGGGAGATCCGGTGAGGCGCGTGAGGGCAACTTACACAGGGACCTCCCTGAAGGAGCCAAAAGGGGGTTACCCTTCCACACCGCAAGGGGATTACCCTTGGGGCGGGGCGAGTTGAAGGTCAGTTGGGCACGAGACCTGCAACCACCATTGGCGCGACCGCAGGGGGCTTCCCTTTGTGTCGGTGCTCGAGTAGGACCTGACAAGGTCGGATGCCGCGATTTGGGCAAGTGGCCAATCTGACCGGTTGGGTGCAGATGGCGATTGAGAGGGCAGTTGTGTTGCCGTGTAATGCTGTAAGAGAGGAGGAAATACAGTTGTATTTTATTGATTTGGAAAAATAAGACTGAGGACTTACACGTAATATGAGAGTAAGTCATCCGCATGAAAGTTGCGGGGAAGAAGACGACCATCATGGTCTTGCAGCTCATAGACACACAGGCGAACTTGTTTATGAACAATATAAGGTCCGTCCCAGTTGGGTCGCAAGACACCTGTTTGGGGTCACGAGCGGTGAGGGCAGACTTGAGCAAGGCAAGGCCCCCTATTGTAGCGCCTTAGGTCTCACCACGGCATTATGATGAAGATTGAGCCTCTGTTTGAGGGCAAACATACGGAGGCGAGCGCCCTCACGCAATTCCTCGAGAAGGTCTAGTTTTGCGCGAAGCCCTTGAGCATTGGCCTCGTCAGTGAAGTTTATCATACGAATCGTAGGAAGATCTGCCTCAATAGGTAGAAGTGCGTCTGCGCCATAAACCAGGGAGAAAGGTGTCTCGCCTGTCGGGGTGCGCGTTGTGGTGCGATAGTCCCACAAGACGCTTGGGAGTTCATCTACCCAGCGGCCTTTGGCCCCCTCAAGGCGCTTCTTGAGGCCCTCCTTGAGGGTGCGGTTGGTGACCTCAACTTGGCCATTTGACTGGGGATGCGCCACTGAGGCGAAAAGCATGCGAACGTTGTTGTCCTGGGCCCATTGTTGGACGCTATGATTGGTGAATTGAGTGCCATTGTTTGTAATGATGGCGCGAGGGCTGCCGTATCGGCAGACGAGATTCTTCCAGAGAAACTTGATAATTTTGGCGGAAGTGATGGAGACCAAGGGCTCTACCTCGACCCATTTAGATAAGTAATCAACTGCTACAACGCAAAAGCGGCATCGACTGCGCGTCGCCAATGGGCCAATGAGATCAAGGCCCCATAGGGCTAAGGGCACCGGTTTTGTCGATCTTTGGAGATTCCGTAGATGGCGCCACCGAATGTGAGAGTTGATCCGCACTTTGGTGGCATGTTTTGACCAGTGTAGGGCGTCCTTTTTCAGGGTGGGCCAGGAGTATCCTTGGCGGAGGGCCTTGTGGGCAAGTGCCTCCGCCGCTATGTGTGCGCCACAGTTGCCTTGGTGGAGAGTGTCCAAGACTGAGTGTCCCTCAAGAGTACTGAGGCATCGTTGGAGGGGTGCTGCAAACCCGCGATGCCACAATTGTTCATTAATTAGAACAAAGCGGATGGCACGCTTGCGAGTCTGGGGCCGCGGTGCTGGCACGTAGCTCAGCGATGATGGGGTCTCGCCAATCCGTAATCGGATCTTGTGTTGCCAGTGAGGCAATGTCAATAGTCTCCGCGATTGAGGGCTCGCGAGGGTAGTCAAGGCGGAGGGTGTCTTTCCTTTAGACAACATGTCTGCTATAGTGTTCTCAGAGCGAGGAATATGGATGAAGATGGCTTCCTCAAAGTTGGTCCGCAAGGTGTTCACCAATTTGAGGTATTTGATTAGGGTGGTATCTTTGCACTCAAGACACCCTTGAACCTGGTGGATCACCGGTTGCGAGTCGTTGTGGACATGGAGCCGGCGAATGCCTGCTCTTATGGCGAGCTTGAGCCCTGCGATGAGGGCCTCATACTGCAACATTATTAGTTACTTGAAATTGAAAAGAGAGGCGTAGGAAGCTTCCATACCTAATGGTCCTCGCAGATATACGCCCCCCGCGGGGGATCCGAGTTTGGATGAGCCATCCACAAACATGTCCCATTCTGGGGGAATGGGACGTGGCGCGGGCCCTACTCGGCGGCCAGGATGGTGTCCGCATCCGAGAATTCCGCAATGAAGTCGGCGAGGGCTTGACCCTTATTTGCCTTCCTGGATTCATAGTTGATATTAAAGCCACCTAGCTCAATACACCATTTGGCGAGGTGCCCTGAATGTTCTGGCCGCCTGAGGATCTCCTGGATTGGCAAGTCCGTCCGGACAATAATTGTGTGCCCTTGGAAGTAGGGCTTAAGCTTTCGCGCTGCATACACCAGAGATAAGATAGCCTTTAGAAGGGGAGGATACCTTGTTTCCGTATCTTGGAGGGTGTGGCTGGTGTAATAGACCGGCCATTGTTTGGCCGCTTGTTCCTTAATAAGGACAGAGGTGACGCTCTTGTCCGAGGTGGCAGGTAGAGGACCAGGTCATCGCCTGGTCTAGGACACTTGAGCGCAGGCAGTTCCTGCAAGTGCTGTTTGACTGAGTCATATGCATCCTGGCATTCCTCTGTCCATCTGCAAGCCTTCTTCCTGCGGATTTGATCGAAGAAAGGTCTGCAACGGTCGCTGAATTTAGAGACGAACCGTCCCAAGGCAACCAGCTTTCCTGCCAGTTGTTGTACTTCTTTGAGCCCCCTAGGGGTGCAAAGATTGATGATGGCTTCAATCTTTTTGGGATTCGCATGAATCCCTCCTTTGGAAATCTGGTAACCCAGAAACTTGCCTTCGCCAATGCCAAAGATGCATTTCTTTGGGTTCAACCGCATGTTATACTTGCGGAAGTTGGAGAATGTTTCCTCCAAGTCTGCGAGGTGTGTAGAGGTGGCCTTGCTTTTAACCACTATGTCATCCACATAGGCCTCGAGATTTCAGCTGATTTGATTGGCGAAGACCTGATTCACAAGCCTTTGGAAAGTGGCCCCTGTGTTCTTTAAGCCGAAGGGCATCCGGATGTAGTGGTAGACTGCTTCACCAGTGGTGAAGGAAGTTTTGACCGCGTCCTCTGGGTCCATAAAGACTTGATGGTACCCACTATACGCATCAAGGAATGAGAAGACTGAATGGTGGACGGTTGAGTCCACTAGCTGATCAATAGAGGGTAGGGGATAGGGATCCCTTGGGCAGGCCCTATTGACCCCTTTGTAGTCTAGGCAGAGTCGCCACTAACCACCTTCCTTATCCGCGAGGACTATATTGGTGACCCACTCAGAGTAGTGAACTTCCTTGATTATATTTGCCTTAAGCAATTTTTGCACCTCTGTGCGTACAAAGTCCTTACGATCGGGGGCCATACCCCTAGTTTTTTGTCTAACCGGGCTAAAGCCGGGGAGTACACTCAATTTATGAGAAATAATAGCAGGATCCACACCTGGTAAGTCGTCAGGACTCCATGCGAAGATGTCGCTGTTGGCATGGAGGAGATGTGTGAGTGCTTGCTGGTCTTGCTCTTCAAGGTCTTTTCCAACCCGAAATTTCTTGCCAGGAGAAATTTCAACTTCATCAAACGCCCTAGACAAGTCAGGAGCGACCTCTCCTGAGGGCCCAGTCTCCTCCATGGGTGCCTTTCTCTCGGGCTCTGACGGCTTGGGGAGCTGAGGAGGTCCTGCGAGGGCAGAGACGTAATTTCCTCTAGCCACGTTCTGATTGACGTAAATATAGGCATCTCCCGCTGCGGTATTGAACACCAGGGTTAGGGCCCGCACATCACAGCGGATGTGGAACTCAGTCTACGTGTACCGCCCAATAATGGCGTTATACGACGTGGGGAGATCCAGGACAATGAAGCCCACAAAGCTAGAGTGGCATACTTGCTTCTTTTCTTTGGTGGCCCCCATCATCATGAAGGGGAGCGTGATTGTCCCCAAGGTTGGGATTTCCTCCTTCGACTCGTAGGTGGCCCCTTCGCGGGCTGGATCTGCGATAGGGGTACCTTCGCTTCAAGCAGAGTATGCTTGTAGATAACATTGGCATTAGCCCCGTATCCATGTACACTCTGTCAGTGTCCCATCCCGCAATGCGGGCGGTGATGACCAATGGGTCTGCATGAGGTACTGCGACCGAGGTGCCATTGCGGCGATGAAGCAGGTGAGTAGAGGAGTGATCAATCTGGTAAAGTTTCCTCATGTGATGCCGTCTTGCTGATGCGCCTTCGCACTACGTAATTACGCTGATGTGCCCCCTGGCTGGGGGAATTTGGATTAGATCCTCACGATCTGGGTTTTGTTGGGAGCGACCCCGCTGCGATTCCCCGTCCGCGATCTTCACGGTTGTTTTCACGTTTGCGACGGTCCTCGAGTCATGGAGGAAGAACTCCCCGAGTTTGCCCCGAGCAAGCATGTCTCCAATCATGCGTTTAAGCTCAAAACAAGTCCTCGTGTCGTGACCATTGTCACGATGGTAGCGGCGATATTCTTGCTCTGTCTAGTTACTTATTGGGAGAGTGGGCGAGGCCACTTGGGGACCTCCCTCTTTTGTTCCAGAGCATGGAGAATGTTTGTGCGGGACTCTCTAAGTGGTGGGAGGGTTGGATACGTCCTCTCCCTGTTGGATGGCGTAGGGTACTGCCTCTGGGACCTGGAGTCCGTTCGCGAGGGTTGCCCCTTTGCATCTGCTGTGGTGGCCCGTGTAACTGGTCGAGTGACCTCTTCTATGTTCATGAACCGGGATGCCGTGCTCAAGAACTGCTCCATGTTGGCGGGGGGGTTGGTGTGCACATCCACGAAGAAAAGGGATTCAGTGAAGGCCTTGGATGGCTGCAAGTAGGCGGGCTTTCTCCCAGATTGGGGACTTGAATGGATTCCGCCCTGGAAACGCTGAATGTACTCCTAAGTGGCTCATCCTTCTTCTGTCGAATTTTGAGGAGGTGTCTTGCCGTTTTGGGGGGAGGTTTGGACACCACGAAATGATTGGAGAAATTGCGGGAGAGCTCCTCAAAGGAGTTAAATCGCTTATCGCGAAGGGTGGTATACCAGTTCACCGTGGCCCAGTGAGTGTGGAGCTGAAGGCCCTACAAAGGGTGTTGTCATCCGCCCTCGCGATGGCCATCGCGGAGACGTAACGTTGTAAGTGAATATCCAGATTGACCGTCGTAAGCATCCAGCTTGGGCTGGTGAAACTGATCTGGAAGGGGGTCTCCAAGACCCGCTGAGTGAAAGGTTGGGTCCAGAGGTGGTCCAAACCCATCCTGGAGATGTTGTGAACACTGGCCCTCTCTTCCCTTTTTCCATTTCCTCTAAGCGTCTAGTAAGCGCGATAAGTATAGACGAAGGAGGGTCAGGTTCACTTACATGTTGAGGCGGTGTGGCGGGACACTCAGGTTGGTGGGTTCGCAGTGCCCCCGCATTATCCAGAACTCCCCTGAGAGTATTAGGGAGTGTTTCTCGTAAATTATTGGCCACAGCCTCAGTGATTGACTGCAGGACGGCCGGATCAAGGCCTGCAGCCAGAGGATTTGGTGGTGGAGTGGTGCGCTCCTCTGGCATGTTACGGTTAACATGGGAGGAGCTTTCCTCCGTGGAATGAATAGAAAGTTCTCCCCGTTGTGGGGGAACGTTGTTAGGGGAGGCTTCTAACCGTGGGTCGTTATTTGTGACCGTCACAGGCGGATTCCTCCTCCCTTGGCGACTGTGCCTGCTCGTGCTCCGGGTAACCGGCATGACTTACTTGTGGTTTGTGATATGGGTTTTTGGATGAGAACTTCGTTCCCACAGACGGCGCCAAACTGATAGTCGCGTTCCTGGAACAGGTGCGGACTCTCAGTTGAATGGTTGATGATGATGATGTTCTTGAGAGCTCCAAGCTTGCTGTTCAGAGTAATCTGTGGAAGACAAAGAGAATACTCAGAAGTAGCAAGAGAGGAGTGGGGGGGCGTGTAGTAGCTTACCCAGTTTAAGGTGGACATCTCTCTATTTATAGAGAGATGCCAGGAGGAGCCTCCCCCAGTTGAAGCCTTGGACAGGCTGTGAGACAAGTCTGTCAGACTTTAAGAGATAAGGCGGCTGTGATGATGAAGATCTCAGCAAACCGCCTTAGATGATTCGGATGTCAGAGAATGTTTGGCGTATGAATCTGGTGAAGATCACTCAGGCTCGTGCTGACCTTCTCATTGGCTGCTCAATGTCAGATGACCAAGTGGCCTATCTCCTAGTGGAGCAAGTAGCAGGCGAAGGCCTGCAAGGGGCGAAGGCCCAGATAAAACATAGCCAATAAAGGTGTAAGGGTCGCACAAACCTGAGTGCAGGGGCCTTATCTGGGCGGGACCAGTATAGGCATGAGAGTCCTCGCGAAGGCGAGTTGAGAGCGCGGGAGTGAGACCCGCGAAGGCGAGTGAGATCGCAAGGGGCGAGACCTGAGACCGCGAGGGTGACCTGCGAAGGCCTAAAAGACTCGCGAAGGCGAGACTTGAGACCCGCGAGGGCGAGACCTCGCGAAGGCGAGACTTGAGACCCGCGAGAGCGAGACCTCGCGAAGGCGAGACTGGAGACCGCGAGGGGTAAGACCTCGTGTAGGCGATACTTGAGACCATGAAGAGTAATACCTCGCGTAGGCGAGTTGGGAGACCGCAAGGGCGAGGCCCCGCGCAGGCGTTATCTGACCCTGATGCGTTGCGAGGACGCATTTGCTTGGGTAGTGTACCACTAAGATGGTCTTAGTACTGGTGATTTGTTCACCACTATGATGGATTTGAGGGAAATTAAACTTGGTTTAAGGAGGATATGACATTTCGTAAGCCCTTTCATCGGAATTTTATCAAGGAGACTTATGGGTGATGAGACTAAGGTTTGGGAGAAATATCAAATGTAATGTTACATAAGCTATTCATGTATGTGTGCATGAAACCATTAAAGTAAGATTGCTTTGAGCCTTGAGGCTCTAGTTGTTATTGATTGAACATTGATACATGTGATTTGCATCATGTAGATGGCATGTACGAATATTGTAGCTGAACTGAACAAGGACCTCAAATTGGATGGTGACAACTATCCAAATTGGATGGACACACTTGAGTTTTTATCTGATGGAGGTCAGGTTGCTCAATCGGAAGAAGGGCAAGACCAGACAGCCTATGTGGCTTATCTAAAAAAGAATCATTTTTGCTGAGTGACCCTTCTTTCGACCATGGTGGATGAGATCCTGGTTGAGTTCTCAGCCCTTGACAGTATGGGACACTGTCAAGACCAAATATGGTGATGTTTCTGTGGAGAAACAAAGATCAATGATTCTGAGGTTTGAGAACTATCAGAAATGAGCTGATCACACCATGAGTTCTCACCTTCGAGAGATGTCTCGAATGATCCACTAGCTTAAGCAAGCCAGACACGACCTCACAGATGAACGACAGTGTCCAAGCTATAATCCGATCTTTGCCGATTAGGATTGGCAGTTGATGAAGGTCAACTTGCGCCACAATCCTCATATCAAAACGTTTGATGACATAGCCCACCATCTTTTACTTGAGGCCGAAGTAATGGCCCTCAAAAACCATTCCAAAGCATATGTTGCTTCTACTTCCTCCAACAAAAGGGGAGGAAACAAAGGAAAAGGGAAATGGTTTGGTAAAGGTGGAAAGAAATGGCAAAGGTAAAGGAGGTGAAAACTATCCCAATTTGAATAAGTTCAAAAAGAAAAGGGACGTTTCTAAGCTCAAATGCTTCAACTGTGGAAAGAAGGGGCACTTTGCAAAAGATTGCAAAAGTCCTTCTAAGGTACATATACCTACTACTTCTTCTGATGTATATGTTGCATCATGTTCTTTCCTAACTGAAAGTAATTCTTTTTGGATTGTAGACTCAGGAGCAACGGACCACATAGTCCGAGACAAGTATTGGTTCATGGCTTATAGGAAACTTTCAAGAGGTGCAAAGTGTGTCTCAGTGGGAAACAATTTTGTAATAGATGTAGTAGGATTTGGGACATGTAAAGTCCCCGTATGTAATAGATCTTTATATCTTATTGATACATTATATGTACCAGATATTTCTAGAAATTTAATTTCTATAAGTAGTTTATTGAAGTATAAATATAGCTTGTCTTTTTCGAATGATAGTGTTACTATCTTCAAAGACAATCAAGTTGTGTGTGAATGTTTAGTAAATAATGGCTTGTATGAACTTAGACCGAGTTGCCACACTAATGCTTCATCTAGTTGCCATATGACCGAGGTCACAAGTGAAATGACTTGGCATGAAAGGCTTGGACATGTGGGTCAAGATAGGATGAATAAGTTAGCAAAAAATGGCTTGCTTGGATCCTTGACCAAAGTTGTCTTGCCAAGTTGCCAAGCATGCCTTGAAGGAAAGGCAACAAGAAAGCCTTTTGGGCGTGGAACTAGAAGAGAAGAAGCATTAGATTTAGTTCATTCTGACTTGTGTGGACCTATGAGAGTGACATCCAGAAATGGATTGTGTACCAAGGAGTTCCATGAGAGAAGTCATCACCAAGGAAGCACATGGTGGCGGCCTAATGGGCCATTTTGGTGTCTAAAAGGCACTAGAAACTTTGAAGGAAAACTTTTATTGGCCGTGCATTAAGAAAGATGTCACAAGGATGTGTGCAAGGTGCATCACTTGTCACAAGGCAATAGTCACTCTTCAACCGAAAGGGAAGTACACTCCTCTTCCTTCTCCTACTCTCCCTTGGGTTGACATTAGCATGGACTTTGTTAGTGGCTTGCCTACGACTTCACATGGACATGATGCTATTTTTGTGGTTGTTGATAGATTCTCTAAAATGGCACATTTCATTCCATGTCATAAGAGTGATGATGCATCTAAAGTGGCCGAATTGTTTTTCAAGCATGTTGTTAAATATCATGGACTTCCTAGGTCAAATTGTGAGTGATAGGGATTCTAGGTTCCTTGGACATTTTTGGAGGACCTTGTGGTCTCAGTTAGGAACTAGCTTAATGTTTTCTACATCTAGTCACCCTCAAACCGATGGTCAAACCGAGGTTACTAATAGAACCTTAATCACTATCTTGAGAATCACACTTAGGAAGAATTTGAAAGAATGGGAGAAATGCTTACCACATGTTGAGTTTGCTTATAACCGCACATACCATTCATCCACATCATTTAGTCCATTTGAAGTTGTGTATGGTTTTAATCCTTTAACCCCTTTGGACTTAATTGCTCTAAATCACGACGACCAAATGGATGTAAGTGGTCAAAAGAAAGCTCAACAAATGAAAGACTTGCATGCTAAGGTACATGAACAACTTAACAAGATCAATGAAGCTTATGCAAGAAGGGTAAATAAAGGGAAGAAGTTTCAGACATTTGAGGTAGGGGATTGGGTTTGGTTGCACCTTAGGAAAGAAAGGTTCCCACAAGCTAGGAAGAGCAAACATTCACCTAGAGGGGATGGGCCTTTTCAAATCACAAAGAAGATAAATGATAATGCATATGTTCTTGACTTGCCACGTGATGGATCATATAATGTTCATGCAACAATTAATGTTTGTGATTTACTTCCTTTTGAAGGTAATATGGAAGAAATAAATCTGAGGTCGGATTCTTTTCAAGAGGGAGGGAATGATGTGGACATCCACCCAACTCCCACACAAGAGGCTCCAAGTCCCTTCCAAGGCCTCAATGGACCCATGACTCGGTCTAGGTTAAAGAAGGTGCAAGAGAAACTCCAAGCCTTCATGAAGATCATGGCACAAGGAGAGGAGCGGAAGGAAGATCAAGATCAAGACCTCAAGCTTCCACACATGGGGATTCAAGTGGAGAAGACCCCAAACCCTTCGGGAAGCATCACCTTCACCTCCCTTGAGGCCGAGGAGGGAGCAACGCGCCTCACGCGCCCCACGCGCCACCACCAAATCTCGGAAGATGCTCCGCCACCCTTGGATTGATGCACCATGTTCCCAAGCCTTGGAGAAGCCAATGGATAGCTTGGACGCGCCGGCCAAGTCTACCACGCGCCCTCACATGCCACCCCTCTCAAAGCGCGTGTAGATCACGCCCCACCATGGGCAATTCGGACATTTCACCTCTCCATCAGATTTTCAGATCAATTGACTTGTATTTGAATGTTATTTGTGTTATTTAGGAAATGGGAGGGAAAGTGAGATAGTGGAGGTCTTTACTCAACAGTTTGAAGTAATGGTTAGTCCTTACCCTCCATTACCAAAAATGGTGGAATCCTCCCACTTTCCCTCACCATTTTAGGTAGCATCATCATGTCTTCTACTTTATGCATGAAAATGGTAGGAAGACTTAAGGGTGTGTTAACAAAAGTGTTAACCACACTTTGGGTAATACCCTCCACTACCACCTCTCATGCATTTAGTCTAGGCAACTCACATTTCAGCCCATAGAACTCATTTTGGTCGAATTGGTTGTCTCCATTTTAGCGCATTTTGGCTTTGGTTTCTCACTTCTTCAATCCATTCCCTTGTTCCATAATTTTGGTTCAAGAATCATATCTAGTATTGCTCAATCAAGTAGTTGAGAGGTGCTAGATCCATCTCCTTCCTTTGGCATTCAAAGCATTGCTTCACCTTGTAGTGAAGAGGTTCTTTGTTCTAGCCGAAATTATAAACTTGTTTGGTGTTCATCTTCCAAGCTAGATCTTTCAAGTATTAATCATTTCCATGATCATATCACAAGGGGGACCTGCTCGGCAGGCAGCATTGGAAGGTACACTACTTCTTAATGTTACATCCGTGGTAGTTCCTTTTTCCGTATGGGTATGTCTACATCTATTGTTGCACAAGAAGTATGCTATGTCTCGGGACTTTCCTATCTGTTATTTGTTCAGAATTCTTCGATTAACCTGTTAGGATCAGTATCTGTTTGTGAATGAACTGGTCAGAAATTGGTTTGTCTGTTTATCTGCATCTTATATCTCTGGGTTGGAAGCGGGAGTTCAGTACCTGTTATCCGTCTGGTGTTCCGTCTATTTTCTGCTGGGTTGCTCCGGGCATGTTGAAGGTCTGTTAGGTATAGATTCGGTACTGTCTGGAGTTGTTAGGTAGAAATACCGGCAACTGACTCGGGGAGCAACAAGATGCACCCTGAGGGTTAGGACACCCTTGAGAGGCTTAGGATGGTAGTCTAAACTACCACTCCCGCCGCACCAGTAACAGTGGTCCGAGTATGTCAGGTGAAGAGAAGTAAGAATTGTTCAGATAGGTCTCGGGATTTCAGTATTAAGAATTGTTCATATAAGTCTCGGGATTTCTGTATTTATGGTCTATCTGGTAATTCTATCTGTTCAAGGTATTCTGTTATTCTGCTATTTAGTTTCTGATGTTCTATTAACCTGTATCTGGAATTCTAGTTCGATATTCTGATTCGCTTGTCTGCATCTGTTCTGGTCCGTCGGGACGATATATATATATATATATATATATATATATTATGGTCCTTTAGACGTCTGTATGGTTCAGGTTAGTCTTAGGGACCAAGAGTCTTAAGGGTGTGATATGATCACGGGGACGCTCGACGCGATCCTGCAAGATCACAGGAAGCGCCGGATCTAGCTTAAAGGAGTCGCAAGAACAGGGAAGGATAAATTCGGCCTCAAACACCTCCCAACTACGAGGTTGGGCAATATTTGAGATAATACCTGGGGAAGATGGAAGATCTAGCACCTCTTAATTACGAGATTAAGTAATACTAGATATTAAACTCAACGATAAACACCAAGGGGGATGGCGAAAGGTAGCAAGGGGAGAGAACCGAAGCTTGAGGAAATAAACCTCTCAAGCGTTTTACTATGTTCTACGTTTTCTAGGAGCCTGCTGTCCCTTTTATAGGAGGGAGAAGTGAACAGACTCTTACACATGCGCATGCATGCCAAAAGCATAAAGTGCTTTTGCATGCATGTCATCCTAAAAGGTAAAAGGTAAAAGCTAACCTAAAAAGGTATTCTTACATAAAGTAAATATTTGTACTCCCAAGTATCTTCATTAAAAGGAGGGAGTGTTCCGGATTGGCTTGGAATGGTTGGCCGGATTGTTGGGCATAGGTGGCTTCGCCTCGGGGCTTCGCCTGAACTGGAAGACTTCGCACTGAAGGCTTCGCCCTCGCCTGGAGGCCTCGCCTTTTCCTGGAAGCTTCGCATGGAGTCCTTGCCTTCGCTTTGAAGACTTCACGTTAGAGGTTCTTGCATAAGGGCTTCGCCTTGAGGCTTCGCAGGAACGGCTTCGCCTGAGGGCTTCGCCATCGCCTGGATGCTTCGCATGAGGAAGCCTAGCCTTTGCCTAGAGGCTTCGCATGGAGCTCTCGCGTGGAGGCTTTGCCTTCTCCTAGTTAGGCGATCGCCTGAGTCATGGATTGGGCCGCCTGGGCCTCTGAACCTCCTCGCCAAAAGGGTGCTCCGAGCTTCATTCACCTTCCTCTTCAATCTTTGACACTTTGCTGTTGCTTGGGGATCCCATGATCACATCAGGGTGGGAGAATGTTACAGTCAACCCGACCGGGTGATGACTTTTGTGTATCCCGGGGCTCCGTTCCAAACATGCGGGACATGTTTTCTGTTGGTCAGGTAACATTTTCGAGAATGCTTGTATATACGAGGTCGCACGAGTCCCCCGCACCTTTCCGCGGAAAATATTTTTCGGGGTCGGGATATTCGTTTTCGGGCAACACTCAGGGCTCGGGATGAATAATTTGATGGTGCCAATGGTGTGTGGTGTGATATGACTCGGGATGAGTATTGTGGTGATAACCAAGCAAGCACACATGACGGGATTACTTGGTTAAGCAAGCAAGCACATACGTCGGGATTTTCTCGGGTTAAGTTGGTGTGGGATGACACTCGGGGCTTATAATTAAACATGTGAAGCATGATTTGTGTGTGATATGATGTCCCGAGGTTTGTGTTTAGATTTCATCCCGATCAGAGAAGCTGTCACGACCACCTCGCCCGGTTGCGGAGGCGGGACCAGCCGCGACGTTCGGAAGCGGAAGCTACGGCGGAAAGCGCGGTAACGGTACTACCGAAACACCCGCTGTGTGCAGTGGTCCCATGACCCGGCTCGCGAAGTCCAGTTCTCGAAGGCCCGGTGCCTGAGAACACTTCGCTCACCAAACAGAATAGTCGTACTACGACCCGCAACTTACAGAACACATACTTGGCAAGTATACAAGGCAACTTAACAATCAAACATGCAGTTCATCGAATACCGTCCATTACTCATGATAGCAAATATACGCAAGTCGGCTCCGCCCTCGACTCAAAAGACAGATCTGTAACCAACACATAATCCGAACATACTTCATAACCAACATTATGACCTGATTTACATGCATGCAACTACACCTACAGAGCCGCCAAAACAAAACCCTAGAATACCTAGGTGCGGAATCTGGAAAATCTCTCGCCCAGAAGATTCCCGCACGAGGTACTGCTGCTGCTGCTAAACACAACCAAAGAGAGAGAAAAGAGTTAGTTAAGCGTAATCCATCGAACTGAAATCGAAACACCAACCAGAAACCTCACCGGGACCACCCCTTAACCCGAACATAACAAAATGTAATGAAGTTCCATCGGGAACAGTCAATACCTGAAAAACAAACAACAGAAAGCACCGCAGATCTCTAGTCCGCCGGCTGCTTGTCAGGTAGACCTGAAAGGTGGTAAACATATAAGGGGTGAATCCTCGGGAGGACCCAGTTAGGGGTGAGGTAAGATACAGTTTGCTTAAGCAGTCGTGAGCCGTACTGCAAAACAGAGCGAGAACAAGCACAAGTATATATATATATATAAATACAAAGTACAAGGTGAGCCGGAACCCATCACATGCGGTCCAACCGCCGACCCACGAGCGATAGCCCTCTCCAAGAGGTCGAAAATACGTAACGAAGCACGGTATCCGGTGGGGTCGCGATCCCCAAACCGCCGTCGGGTCACGAAGTATATCGGCACCCCAATGCGGATATACAGAATGTCGGCACCCTCCGGTGCGGACACGAAGCGTAACGCGTCGGCACTCTCGGTGCGGACATAGCCAAACCGAACCAAACCAAGGAGCACCCGTGGTCTCTCGAGACCATCCCGGGTCTCGTCACGTAACAAAACATATATATATACATATCTTAGGACAAACGAAATATCGGCACACAGTGCGGATATACGTAGCAGAATATGAACCCGTGGCCTCGAAGACCATCCGGCCTTGAAAGCAGAACAAACGTGCATCTTACCATATGACGGGTCTCGGGATCACCGAACCACCACCCTCATCCGAACCCGCCTCAACTAAACCCGATATACATGAAAATACTCCCGAATGCATAACGAGAGAAGTTGAGCCCTTACCTCGTAAATACCGCCTCAAAGCACAATTACCGGGAAATCCCGGCCCGCCCGAAAAGTGGAAACTTGCCTTTTAGGGTTCCATGCAACTCCACCAATGCGGAAACAAGCTGAACAACCACAATTGAGTCGAACACACCAAAACAAACCCCGGAAACCAAACCCGCACAATCCCGCACTTTCCCGCAAAAATCCACGTAAAGCTCGATTTCACAAACCGAGCTAGAACATTGTTATTCACTCACCCACAAACCTATTCCAACCTTTAAACCTCACATTCCGGACACTTTACCCGTAATTAAGCATAAAGGTGAATTTTGCTTCTAATACCCGAAAACGACGTTTCAAACATCCTTACGAACCTACTTCCATCCATGATACCAAATTACTATCCAAATCAACCAAAACGAAACACCAACATAGATAAAGTTTCATTCAAAGTTTCGGCCAAACACCAACTTTTCACCGTACTTCCAAATTAATCCATTCAAGGTTCCAATCACTCACTTTAACCACCAATTACACTTTTTAAGCTAGAATGCTAACCAATTTCATCTTAAACACCAAAAATCAAACATAAACCCTAGCCAAAGTTTCGCCATTTAGGGTTTCTTCCTAGCATGCTTTCCATCAAATTGAATCCATAGAAAGTCTTAGAATCATGCAAGGAACAACATATTCAAAGCATGATTCAAAACACAACTCTACACCATTTTAGAAAATCAAGCAAGAATTCGGCGCCTCCAAGATGTTTTTTCCAAAATCCAACCCTTGATTCTTACTCCTCTCCCACCTAAGAAGAACATACTAAAAGATGGGAGGAAGAAGATCATCCAAACACCTAGCAAGGAACAAACTCTAACTTGAAACTTCCTCTCTTTTCCTACCAAAACCAAGCTTTCCACTTGCAAATCCATGGAGAAAAGGAACTTACCAATTTATGGAGCTCAACCTTGATGAATCCAGCCAAGAAAATGAAGAACACCAAGCTTGAAGAAGTTGAAGATGGTGGCGGCAAGAGGAAGAAGAAGAGAGAAGAAAGAAGAAGAACACTTATCATTTCATGAAAGCCTTCCCTTTTATACCCCTTTCCTTTTCCATCTTTAACCACACAAGGACAAGTGTCCTATCCCTTCCCTTATCAGCCGACCTTCTCCTTTCCTTCACCAAAAATATTTCTGATTTTAGGGTTAATTACAACTTGGTCCTCTAACTCCCCAAATCTTTGCAATTTAGCCCCAACCGCAACTTTCCAACTCCAATTGGAACAAGAACCAAACACAACTCTCTGAACATCGTATCACACACAAATCCTTTTCACATGTTCAAATATAAGTCCACAATGTCGTGCGGGCCCGCTTAACTCCGCACAAATCCCGACGTGCGCGTATGCTAAACCGGACCAAAAGTCACACAATGCCAAAATTCCACAAGTATTACCATAAAATCCATCTTAAAATATAACATAACTGACACCATCGTCGTCGGAAATATCCATCCTGAGCCCCGAGATTCCCGTCCCGAGCCCCGGGAGTCGCCTGGGACCGAACGTCCCACCCCAGAAAGTATACTCCGTAAAACGATCCGGGACGTTTCCAAGATTCCAAATATGCAAACGGTTTCTCATTCCGAGGTCTCGGGAGCGCTACCGAGCCCGCTGTACGTCCCGAGACAAGTCCTGGCCCCGGAAAAATATTTTGGCGAAAATGTCCGCGGGAACCACAAGACCTCCAAACCCGAAAGATTCCCTAACATAATACTCAGATTAGTCTCGGGAGCCATTTAACCAACCAAAAACATGACCCGCTCGAGGTGACCGTAACATTCTCCCCGATACTGACGGACCGTGTGCATGCCAAGATATTGTCCGCTTTGGGCCCAGCCCGCACAGATTTGTTCTTACTCTGGCCCTCTTAGTCTGCCACAATATTTGGTTTGCAAGCCAGGTTATACGCGTCTTTAAGAAAGTACGGATCAACATCGCTTATAAAGGTATGATTTCTCCCATAGCTCTACCATGTGGGATGAGCAACATCATCCACCCCCAAAGGGAGCCAGCGTCCTCGCCGGCACATGGGCATGTACAACCGAGCTCGATACCAAATTGATACAGACGGACCGTGTACATGCCAATATATTGTCCGCTTTGGGCCCAGCCCGCACGAATTTGTTCTTACTCTGGCCCGCTTAGTCTGCCACACTAGGTGGTAAGCCCGCTAGGTAAAACGCGTCTTGAAGAAACTACGGAGCAACCACCCTTATAAAGGTATGATTTCTCCCATAGCTCTACCATGTGGGATGAGCAACATTATCCACCCCCAAAGGGAGCCCGGCGTCTCGCTGGCCCATGGGCATGTACAACCGAGCTCGATACCAAATTGATACAGACGGACCATGTACATGCCAAGATATTGTTCGCTTTGGGCCCAGCCCGCACGGATTTGTTCTTACTGCAGCCCGCTTAGTCTGCCACACTAGGTGGTAAGCCCGCCGAGTAAAACGCGTCTTGAAGAAACTACGGAGCAACCACCCTTATAAAGGTATGATTTCTCCCATAGCTCTACCATGTGGGATGTTACGTCCCACATGGAAGGGTTAAAGAGGGATTAGGGTGTATATAATGTACACCACCCCTCTCCCCTTCAAGAGGCCTTTTAACGGATGTTGGATTGAGGGGGAAAAGGCTGGGCCGTAACCCCAAGACCATCCATTCCGTTAGAAACAAAACCGTGAGGGGGAAATGGCTGGGCCGTAACCCCAAAGCGGACAATATCTTGGCACTGTACACGGTCTGTCCATGAGTCCGGATGCATGGCGATGCCGACGCATGGCGATGCCGGTTGGACCGGGGAAGATCTAGCCATGGTCGGGGAAGATCTAGCCACGGTCTGTGACAATTGGTATCGAGCCGGGTTGTACAGGTGCACATGTGCCGGCCGAGGACGCTGGCTCCTCGGGNTGGATGTTACGTCCCACATGGAAGGGTTAAAGAGGGATTATGGTGTATATAATGTACACCAGCCCTCTCCCCTTCAAGAGGCCTTTTAACGGATGTTGGATTGAGGGGGAAAAGGTTGGGCCGTAACCCCAAGACCATCCATTCCGTTAGAAACAAAACCGTGAGGGGGAAATGGCTGGGCCGTAACCCCAAAGCGGACAATATCTTGGCACCGTCTACGCGGTCTGTCCATGAGTCCGGATGCATGGCGATGCCGACGCATGGCGATGCCGGTTGGACCGGGGAAGATCTAGCCATGGTCGGGAAGATCTAGCCACGGTCTGTGACACTCCCCCTTAGGACTCTTGGTCCTCCAAGAGTCACCTGCACCATACAGGTGTCGCTACCAACCATAATATATATACTTTCCCTTTACTAAGTATAATCGGACCACCGTTACTGGTGCGGCGGGAGTGGTAGTTTAGACTACCATCCAGAGCCTCTCAGCGGCGTCCCACCCTCCGGGTGCATCTTGTTGCACCCCGAGTCAGTTGCCGGTATTTCTACCAGACAACCCCAGACAGTATCGAATCTATACTTAACAAACTTTCAATTACCAACATAAAACATTAAACACTGCAAACATTCTGGAAAGTAAAGCTGATCTACATGCTATCCTGCCAACTCGTTACAAAATCTTACAGAAACCGATAACCCTTATATTAGTTCTTCCCCTTTCTACCAACTCCGACAATTCCCCGAGTAGACGCTATTCTGCTAATACTGACACCGACTCCAAACTCCTGATTCCAACGATGTTTGTTCACAAATGAGGTGGTGTTACCAACACCCGATACGTAACTAAGTTAATTATGTATTTAAGTTTAAATTACCGGATTTTCAATAATTTCTATTTTGGGACTTGCTTTGCTTGTTTGGTATTTGTGGATTTGATTTGGTGAATTTTGGGGCAACCCGGATGAATTTAGAATTAATTACGCGCTGCGTATTTCCCGGGAGTTGCAATTTCGAGTGACTCGGGACTTCTAATTGGATAAGAAAATTAGTTTTTATGGGTTTTATGATGTTCTGAGTGCGTGGTTAAAGTTTGGTTCCAATCAGAGTAAGTTTGGTAAAAAGCTGCATTTTCGGGCTGAGCGAAATTGCAGTTTGTAAAGTGTGTGAGATAATTGAAATTGGCAATTTTGCTAGAAAAGAATGGTATGGGGCGGATGGGAGAGATGGGGAGATGGGACACTTGTCCCTTCTTGAGTGAAGAAGAGAAGAAAAGAAAAGAATTTAGGAGAGAAGGGAGAGATATATATGTGTATTTTTTGTATTAATACATACATATATGGGAAAAGGAATTAAGTGGTGAACACTTTGCACTTCTCTTCTTCTTCTTCCCGTAACTCTCTCACTCTCTCCCTCACATCCGCCATTGTTGAGCTTGAGCTCTACAACTGATTTCCGTCATTTCGCGACCAAACTTTGAGGTAAACCACTTAAATCGTTCATTGGGTTGTGTAGTTGAGTAATCTGAAGTCTGTTTTGGAAGAATCAGTTTAGTTTGCAAGATATGAGCATTTGAATTTTGGAGTGAATAGTGTCATAAGCTCCTTTGTTTGATTTTTCGGTTCCTAAGCGTTCTCGGCACTTCTGGTGTATGTTTGATAACAAGAACGTAGGAAGAAACGCACCCGAGGTTGTGCCGATTCGCGTCTGAAATATTGGGTGTAGTTTTTGACGGAGAATTCTGTGAAAGGTAAGGGCATTTCTGTGTTCAGAGTAGAATTCTGATTCCGATAGTGTAATTGGTTCTGTTAGAAGAGGCTCGGTGTGAAAGCCGTTTTTCCCGGCCCGAGCCTCGGTTTTGGCGCTATTGTTAGTGATTGATTACGTGAACTCGAATGTGAATTGTGTATCCGTGGTTGTTTCGGACAGGAGTTGTTTTGAAATTGGCGAAACTCTGCCGAAATTTCTACCGGGACCGTCGATCGAGAATTTGGATTTTGGACTTCAATCGGAGGTAAGGGTTCAGTGTGTGTTTAGGAGTATTGCTTTGCGTAGCAAGCATACTCGGATATAGACTGAGGCTAGGTTCGGAAGAGGGGAGTGCCCCGATGACGCCGACCTAGTTCCTGGTATAGGCATTGTTGTGCAGGAACCGATTGGGATTCCGATATACCTACGATGGTTATCGATGATTTATATTGATTGCCTGATAGGGGTCGCTCCCCCGAGCTCGTACCATGCTCTACCGACCGATTGTGATTGGACACATGGCCATTGCCAGTTTGACCGGGGCAGATCTCGCCATGGTCCATAACAATGATTGTTATCGTTTCGATTGTGAATTGAATGTGATTGTGATTGACCGACTGCATTGCATATGTTTGATTGTGTTGCATTGATTGAGCATTTGATTGATTGGTGAGATGCGTTGTGTATCGTATTCGTTCTGTTTCCGATTGCAGGTTCTTTGTATAAATGCATTATAGTAAGCTGCGCCATGTCTATACTGTTCTCTTACTAAGTTCTTTCGAGAACTTTCCGTTATATCTACCGTTTCAGGAAAAGGAAAGGAAAAGCAAGTCGCGAGCAGAGGCGAGGTTGCTAGGACTTGAGGTTTTGGACTTGAAGTTCAGCGGCGGTAGCTTCAAGTGGTGCGGTTGGACTCGCGTGTTCACCACTTGGTTGGTTTTCTTGTATTCGAACATGGTTACGCTCTGTATAATGTACATAACATGCATTTTTAGTTTTGTAAGTTTAGTTGTGTAAATGCTAAGATTTGCATAAGTGTTTAAGTTCGGGTTGTGAACCATTGGTTTTTCGTGAAATTTCGGGTTTTTGGTTCGATCGGAGGGTCGGGCGGCCCCTCCCTTGGAGCGGGCGGTTGCCTGGATCATTTCCGTAGGAGGCAGGGGATCGGGGAGGGCCAGGCGACCCCTCCCTTGGAGCAGGCAGTCGCCTGGACCCCCAGGTTTTGGAGGCAGGCGGCGGGCGGCAGGCCGGGCGACCCGGCCTTTGGAGCGGCGGTCGCTGGGTCGAGGCGAGAGGCCAGCGACCCCTCTCCTCGGGTCGGCGGTCGCTGGTCCACTCAGCAAGGTGGGCAGCAGGTCAGGCGATGGTTCAGGCGACCCGGGCTTGAGGCCGGGCGGTCGCCTGGACCCCGTTTCCGAAATTCTTGGTTCTTTTCAACCCCGTTCGCGTAGGTAAGTGTCTTGGGGGCTTGGTTGATCACTTTTGCTTGAGTTTAAGGTTTCTTGTTAAGGGTGTGAGTGAACCGTCGCCCCACCACCCCCCTTTCCCCGGTTTGGTTCCGTTACGTATGCGCTTCGCGAGTGCGAGTGTGAGGGTGCGGGGTGGGGTGACAGTGGTACGGTCATTCACGGTTTTCATCCGCGTCCATCTGATCCTGTTCCTCGTTGTGATCTCCCCGATGTGTTCCAGACCCGCTTGTTCTGTCGGATGCCTCCCTTCTCAATCGAAGACGCGCCCAGCCACAGGCTGCTTTGTGGGTGAGGATAAGCGAAGTGGTAGCTGTCGCTGTGGTCTCGGGCCGCCTCGCTGAAACCGCGCGCCACAGGTGCGTTGGACTGGGAACCGAGATCAAGGCGTGAAACACTTGCTGGATTCTTGTCCACTGCGTCAAAGGGCAATCCCGACCCCAATGATCATCTGCCCCACATCGCAAGCACTGCCCCGTCTGCCTGAAGCATGGCCGGCCGGGGTGTTGCCTGCCACAACCTGCACAAGTCTGCGCTACTGGGGTCACCCTGCTGCCCCTGCTACTCTGCCCAGTCCTGCCTGTCTTCTCCGTAAACCTCGACGAACTCTGCTGTACAGAACCTCTCCCCCTATCTCGAGATCGGTGTGGTAGGTACCGACTCTCAACCTCCTCCTGCTCGAGGAGCTGAGCCTTCTGAACAACCTCATGGTAAGAAGTAATGTCCAGAGGCCTCAGAGCCCACCTGTAGTCGGGGCGTAGTTGGCGGATGAATGTCATGGCCTTCTCCCGCTCCATACCGTAGTACCTTGTGGTACGAGCGAACCAGCCGGTCAAACTCCCGCTCATACTCTCCGGCAGTCATGGTGCCCCGCTCCAAATCATCAAGCGTGATCGCCGGAGATCCCCGATCGCATCCCGATATACTTGCGGTGGAAGTAGTAGGCAAACTGCTCCTGTGTAAGGTCCGCATCCTGTCCACCATCCTGTGCTGCGTCGGCTCTCAGCCGGCCCTGCAGACTCCTCCACCAGTGGTCTGCACTATCCTGCAGATTAAACGTCGCCAGTGAGACCTTAACCTCTGATGGAAGATGTAGCCTCCCAAGGAGCTTATCAACTCCCGCAAACCAAGTCTCTGCCGCCTCAGGCCCTCCTCGGCCGTTGAACCTCGGAGGGTTCAAATGCTGAAATCTCTCTAAGAGTCTGACCTCGTCAGACTGATGCCTCTGCTCCTCCCGTCGTTGGTGGGACCGACGAGAAGACCCAGTATCATGCCGATCACCCTCCTCAGAATCACTCTCCTGCTGATCCTGAACACTGAGGTGGCTACTGCCCACCTCTCGATCCGACTGCCTCTGCTGTGGCCTGACCAGACCTCTCCGTACCTACTGCCGCCCTCGAACCTGCTGGGCTGGCAGTAAGGTACCCAGCAACTGCTGTGCCTGACCCAACACCTATATCACATCAGGAGTGGGCCCCTCTGACTGCTGAACACTCGGGGGGGTGAGTGTGGTTGTTCAGGTCTTGGTTTCCTCTGAACCGGTCTCCTAATCCTCGGAGGTGTGGGATCCCGGTCCCGACCCTCCGGCTCTCGCTCACGCTGTCTGCATGTAGTGACCATACCTGAAACCAATCCAACCCAAAACCATATAATCCAAAACAGTTAACTCTCTCTCTCTCTATCAAAACTAGCAGCAGTATTCTAAGGCTCTGTAGTGTAATGCAATGCATGATGCAAAGATTCCTTTCAGAATCACACAACCAAATATTAAACCTTTAAACACGGAATCAGATCATGTTCATAACACAGAATCGTATCATATAACACCCAACAATCATAAAGGTACTTCGAACCTTCCGGAGTGCTCCAAAGAACCGCCCGCTGCTCCACATCCATTCCAAGGTGGTTCAAATAAGGAGTTGATCAGGCTCCGTACCGAACCGCCCCAGAATGAAACGTAGAAACAGTGGCTTGCACTTCAAGTCACTTCCATAGATACTTACCCATGAACTAGCATGACTTACTCCAAAAGTCCGCTCTTGGACTTGTATACTTGCCTTCCACACTCCATACCGAAACCAATCATACTTTACCTCCCGGGTCACTCCGACCCGACCTACTTTGATACCAACTTGTTACAGCCACCCCGCCCGGTTGCGGAGGCGGGGCGGCCGCGGCGTTCGAAGCGGAAGCTACGGCGTAAAGCGCGTAACGATACTGCGAAACCCGCTGCGTGCAGTGGTCCCATGACCCGGCCCGCGAAGTCCAGTTCTCAAAGGCCCGGTGCCTGAGAACACTTCGCTCACCAAACTGAATAGTGGTACTACGACCCGCAACCTACAGAATACATACATGGCAATTATATAAAGCAACTCAACAATCAAACATGCAGTTCATGGAATACCATTCATTACTCATGATAGCCAATATACGCAAGTCGAGGCTCCGCCCTCGACTCGGAAGACAGATCTGTAACCAACACATAATCCGTAACATACTTCATAACCAACATTATGATCTGATTTACATGCATGCAACTACACCTACAGAGCCGTCAAAACAAAACCCTAGAATACCTAGGTGCGGAATCTGGAAAATCTCTCGCCCAGAAGATTCCCGCACGAGGTACTGCTGCTGCTGCTAAACACAACCAAAGAGAGAGAAAATAGTTAGTTAACTGTAATACATCTGAACTGAAATCAGAAACACCAACCGAAACCTCTACGGAACCACCCCTTAACCCGAACAGAACAAAAGCGAGCAGAGCGGAAGTTCCACCGGGAACAATCGATACCTGAAAACCAAAACAGCAGTAAAGCACCGCGGATCTCTAGTCCAGCTGCTTGTCGGGTAGTCCTGAAAGGTGGTAAACATATAAGGGGTGAGTTCTCGAGAGGACCCGATGAGGTTGAGGTAAGATACGCTTTGCTTAAGCGATCGTGAGCCGAACTCGCAAAATAGAGCGAGAACAAGCACAAATATATATATATATATATATATATATATATATATATATATATGTATATAAATACAAAGTACAAGGTGAGCCGGAACCCATCACATGCAGTCCAACCGCCGACCCACGTAACGACAACCCTCTCCAAGAGGTTAGAAAACACATAACGAAGCACGGTGCAGTGGGTCACGATCCCCAAACTGTCATAGGGTCGCTGTAGTATATCGGCACCCCGGTGCGGATATACACGAGTAATGTCGGCACCCTCCGGTGCGTATACGAAGCGAACGTCGGCACTCTCAGTGCGGACATAGCCAAACCGAACCAAACCAAGGAGCACCCGTGGTCTCTAAGACCATCCCGGGTCTCGTCACAGAACAGAACATATATATATATATATACATATCTAAGGATAAACAGAAATATCGGCACCTGGAGCGGATAAACATAAAAGAATATGAACCCGAGGCCTCCAAGACCATCCGGGCCTTGAAAGCAGAACAAACGTGCATCTTACCATATGACAGTCTCGGTCACCGAACCACCGCCCTCACCCGAAACCCGCCTCAACTAAACCCGATATACATGCAAATACTCCCAGAATGCATAACGAGAGAAGTTGAGCCCTTACCTCGTAAATACCGCCTCAAAGACAATTCCGGGAAATCCCGGCTCCCGGCCCGAAAAGTGGAAACTTGCCTTTTAGGGTTCCACGCAACTCCACCAATGCAGAAACAAGCTGAACAACCTCAATTGAGTCGAACTCACCAAAACAAACCCCGGAAACCAAACCCGCACAATCCCGAACTTTCCCGCAAAAATCCACGTAAAGCTCTTGCCACAAACCGAGCTAGACCATTGTTATTCACTCACCTACAAACCTATTCCAACCTTTAAACCTCACATTCCGGACACTTTACCCGTAATTAAGTATAAAGGTGAATTTTGCTTCTAATATCCGAAAACGAAGTTTCAAACACCATTACGCACCTACTTCCATCAACGATACCAAATTACTATCCAAATCAACCAAAACATAACCCAAACATAACTAAAGTTTCATTCTAAGTTTCGGCCAAACACCAACTTTTCACCATACTTCCAAATTAATCCATTCAAGGTTCCAATCACTCACTTTAACCACCAATTACACTTTCTAAGCTAGAATGCTAACCAACTTTACCTTAAACACCAAAAATCAAACATAAACCCTAGCCAAAGTTTCGGCCATTTAGGGGTTTCTTCCCTAGCATGCTTTCCATTAAATTGAATCCATAGAAAGTCTTAGAATCATGCAAGGAACAACATATCCAAAGCATGATTCAAGAACACAACTCTACACCATTTTAGAAAATCAAGCAAGAATTCGGCAACTCTAGGGTTTTGCCTCCAAGATGTTTTTTCCAAAAACAACCCTTGATTCTTACTCCTCTCCCACCCAAGAAGAACATACTAAAAGATGGGAGGAAGAAGATCATCCAAACACCTAGCAAGGAACAAACTCTAACTTGAAACTTCCTCTCTTTTCCTACCAAAACCAAGCTTTCCACTTGCAAATCCATGGAGAAAAGGAACTTACCAATTTATGGAGCTCAACCTTGATGAATCCAGCCAAGAAAATGAAGAACACCAAGCTTGGAGAAGTTGAAGATGGTGGCGGCAAGAGGAAGAAGAAGAAGAAAGAAGAAGAACACTTATCATTTCATAAAAGCCTTCCCTTTTTATACCCCTTTCCTTTTCCATCTTTAACCACACAAGGACAAGTGTCCTATCCCTTCCCTTATCAGCCGACCTTCTCCTTTCCTTCACCAAAAATATTTCTGATTTTAGGGTTAATTACAACTTGGTCCTCTAACTCCCCAAATCTTTGCAATTTAGCCCCAACCGCAACTTTCCAACTCCAATTGGAACAAGAACTGAACCCAACTCTCGGAACATCGTATCACACACATATCCTTTTTCACATGTTCAAATATAAGTCCGGAGTGTCGTACCGGGCCCGCTTAACCATGCCCAAAAATCCACAAATATTACCATAAAATCCGTCTTAAAATATAACATAACTCACACCGTCGCCGTCGGAAAATTTCCATCCCGAGCCCCGGGAGTCGCCGTAAAACAATCCGGGACGTTTCCACGATTCCAAATATGCAAACGGTTTCTCATTCCAAGGTCCCGGGAGCGCTACCGAGCCCGCTGTACGCCCGAGACAATTCTTCTGCCGGAAAAATATTTCCGGCGAAAATGTCCGGGGGACCCACACGAACTCAAAACCCGAAGGATTCCCATAAATAATACTCAGATTAGTCTCAGGAGCCATTTAACCAACCAAAAACATGTCCCGGTGGCCAAAACCGGAGCCCCGGGTCACCCGGGTCACAACCCGCTCGGGGTGACCGTAATGACGGTTTGGAAGTTGCAATTTTCGGGTTGGACTAAATTGCAACTTTAGAAAGTTTGGGGGCCAAAGTGTGAAAAGGGGACAAATGAAGCCAATAATTGGAAGAAAAGGACAATGGAAGGGCGGCTACATGGTAGATGAAGATAAATGGAACACTTGGCATTTTCTTAAGAAATAAGTAAAAGAAATGGGAAAAAATATAAATAAAGAAGAAAATTTTATTTTCTTCATTTTCTTCATCTTCTTTCTTCTTCCAACCGTGAGTTCTCCATGAAAACGCCAATTGAAGCTCCAAAACTAAACTTTAAGGAAACTTGAAGAAGCTTCGAGATAAGCATATCAAACTGATCTTTGTGAAGAGTTAGGAAGTTATTACGGATCAGATTTGGTAAATTCAGCTCTGTTTGGAAACCGTGAGCTTCTGAAATTCGTACATAATTATGGAACTACACTTGTGGTTGATTTTATGGTTCCTATGCCTTCCTGTGGATACTTTATGTCAGGGGTGTGAGCAGAAACCTTACAAAAGTACTGCCGAAATCCGTTTTTGATTTCCTGCACGGATACTCAACTTCAGCTGTTGTGAAAGGTAACGGTATATTATCGATCAGGGTGAAAAGTTACATCTGTTGTGCTATTCGGATTTTGTTGGAAAGCTTTGTGTGAAAGCCGTCTTTTCCTGTCCTAGCCCCATTTTTGGCGCCATTGTTGTGGGTCAATTCTGTGAATTCTTAATGTGTATTCTATATCTATGGATCAATTGTGATTAGGAAGTGGTCGGAAAAGCAGCCGAAACTCTACCGAAATTGGTATCGCGACAGCTGATTAGAAAATTCCATTCGGTCTTCTACTTAAGGTAAGAGTTCAGTGTGTCTCTCGATACTGCATTGTTCAGCATGCGTATCAGAATATATTGAGGCTAGGTTTGGTCCGCGGGGTGGCCCCGGCGATGCCAAACCTAGTCATGGTATAAGCATCGGTATGCAGGTTCTAGGAGCAGCAAGTGGGATGTGTATCTACACCTAAATGGTGTAAGTGTGATCTACACCGAAATGGTGTAAGTGTGATCTACACCGAAATGGTGTAAGTGTGTGATATGACGGTGGGGATCGCGACCCCGAGATGGCCATGCTCTTGTGTGTGATGTGATATGTGTGCCTCGGCCAAGGCCGGGAAGACCGTCATTGTGTCTAAGTCCATCATAATATGTTGTTTGACTTGCATTGCACGTGGTTGAATCTGCATTGATTGAGTATGTGTTTGCATGTATATTCTTGTATATCTGCATTTTTCTTTGGTTGCAGGTTTCTTGTGCATCAAGAAAACCATGCTTATACCTGTGCCCTTACTAAGTCCTCTGCGAGGACTTACCCCTTATTTTACCATTTCAGGAAGATCTGACAAGCAACTCGCTGAATATAGTTCGGGGGTTGACTTTTGTGTGTGGCATTTCAGGTACTTGTGTTGTGTTCCGATAAATTCTGATTTTGTCTTATGAGTTGGTAGATAAGGGGTAAGATCCATTGTATGTGTGATTCAGTATGAACCTCTTTCCGGTATATGTGTGTATATTCTGTGCCGGGATTTCGACTAGATTTGTGTATCGTGTGTGAATTCTGTGTGATCGGCTTTCCGATATGTGTGTGTGTTCGGTTTTGGACTTTTGGTTGTATATGTCAGTTTAGTGTGATCAGTTGTGTTCTTAGAGTTCTACTGTGAAAGTCTACTGTGTGAATTCAATATGATCGGTTTCCTGCTATATGTGTGTGAGTTCAGTTTTGGAGTTTCGACTGTGTGGGTGTCAGTTGTGAGTAATCCGTTATGTTCTGAGATTTCTGCTGTATAATTCTGTATATTTGAGCACTTTGGTTTACTCGCGGTTAAACATTCTTATGTGTGTAGCAGCAGCAGCAGCATTTGTCACGTCGAGGATTGTGGTTGGACCTTGGAGCGTCACCCCCTAGCACGTCCCTATGTATTCCAATTGGATACATCTGGCTCTGTATATAGTAAATGACATGCATACTTGTAGTAGTATCATATTTGGGTTGTGTTGGAAATCTTGTGAGTACATGTGTTGAATTCTTGAGTAGTATGAAAGTTGTGCTGAAAAATAGTTATGGAGTAGTTTTGTGCTGTGAAGCATGTTGCGCAGGAATTTTGGAGTATGAAAATATGTGTTGGGTTTTAGTTGTGAATAGTGTGTGTTGAAAATTCTGTGTGTGTGTATGTGAAGTACTTGGCGCAGGAATTATGAATCTGTGAAAGTATGCACCAATTTGTGATTGTGTTCAGTAATGTACAGATGTGTGATTCTGGGTGTGATTAAAGAAAGTAATTATCATACTTGATCATGGTTATGATCGAAAAATTTTAAGTGGCCTGGGTTAGACCGGCTCACTTAATGTTAGTGTTTTGTGCGCTGTTACCCCGAGAGAGTGAGATTAGGGTGATTAGCATAATCTTAATCACCCGTGTGCTTCCGCTGTAAGGGGGTAACATATGTTGTTCGGTCTGACCAACGCACCGGTAGCGTTCATATACATAATGAACCGGGCGTTCCGACCGTATTTGGACTTTTTTGTGGTAGTATTCATCGACGACATCCTTGTTTATTCCAGGGATGAGGACTCGCACTAGAAGCATTTGAGGGTTGTTCTGCAGATGCTTTGGGAACATCGGCTACGCCAAGTTCTCGAAGTGCGACCTCTGGATACGAGAAGTTGCCTTTCTGGGACACATCATCAGTGAGCACGGTCTTTCTGTGGATCCCGAGAAAGTTAAGGCTATGCAGGATTGGAAGCAACTGACCTCGGTACGGGAGATCAGAAGTTTTCTGGGTCTGGCAGCCTATTATCGGAGATTCGTACCGGGATTCTCCATTTTGGCTTCTCCGCTTACTCAGTTGACCAAGAAGGGTCAGCCGTACGTCTGGTATGAGAAATGTGAACAGAACTTCCAGGAATTGAAGCGGTAGTTGACCAACGCACCGATCTTGATCTTACCAAACCCGAGCCTACCATATGTGATCTACATAGACACATCTAGGTCAGGGTTAGGATGTGTGTTGATAAAAGAGCGGAATGTGATAGCTTATGGGTCGAGACAGCTACGACCGCATGAGCAGAACTATTTGACACACGATCTGGAATTGGCAGCGGTAATCTATGCTTTGAAGCAGTGGAGACACTATTTGCTCGACAGCAAGTTTCAGATCTTCACCGATCATAGTTTTAAATATCTGTTCACTCAAAAAGAGTTGAACATGAGGCAGCGCAGGTGGCTTAAGTACATCAAGGACTATGACTGTAGTATCGAGTACACCACCAGCAAAGGCAATACAGTTGCTGACTCTCTGAGTAGGAAGTACACCGGTTTGGTCAAGGGAAAATAACACCGAAGACCGAACCGGGGAGAATGATCTGACGTGCCTTTGCCACAAGTGGCAATTCTGGGAGCATGCTCATGTATAGACTTTGACCATCCATTCTGAATGATTTGACAGAGTTCGTGAAGCACAAGGGATGGATCCGGGGTTGAAGAAGTTGTCCTGACAGGACAAGGGAGCACTGCTACCGACATTCCAGTACAGGCAGGGACTGCTGTACTTTTGGGACCGCTTATACATGTCAGGTGACCAGGCACTCCGGGAAGAGATTCTAGATGAGGCACATTCGAGTAAGTTGAGTATGCACCCTGGTAGTGAGAAAATGTATCCGGACTTACGCACTCACTTATGGTGGCCGGGTATGCGGAGGCATATCGCCACACATGTGTCTAAGTGTGACACTTGTCAGCGGGTGAAGGTGGAGCATCAGAAACCGGCAGGAACTCTACAGACTTTGCCCATTCCGGTCAGGAAGTGGGGAAACGTCACGATGGACTATCTGACCGCATGTTACGGTCACCCCGAGCGGGTTGCGACCGGGTGACCGGGGCTCGGTTTTGGCTGCGCGGTCACGTTTTCGGCGTTCAGGCGGCTCCCGAGCCCTATCCGAGTATCATTTTGGCGAACCCTTCCGTATTTGAGGTCGTGTGGGTCCTCGGACGTTTCCGCCGAAAATATTTTTTTGGCACCGGGGGGGGTTGCCGGGGTCGTCTCGGGATGTACAGCGGGCTCGGTAGCACTCTCGAGACCTCAGTTTGGGAAGCCGTTTGAAGTTTTGGAGTCGTGAGAATGTCCCGGAGGTGTTTGCGGAGTTTAATATTTGGGACGGGACGATCGGTTCCGGGCGACTCCCGGGGCTCGGGACAGGAATCCCGGGGCTCGGGATGGAAATTTTCTGACGGCTTTGGGGTAAATTATGTTATAATTTAAGATGGAATTTATGAGTATTTTTGTGGAATTTTGGCGTGATGGGATTTTGGTTCAGGATGACACGCTCGCACGTCGGGATTTATTTGGGTTCAGCGAGCTCGGTAGGACACTCTGGATTCGTAAATGAACTTTTGAAATATGTTTTGTGAATGTTATAATATTCTGAGGGTTGTGTCCAAGTTTCGTTAATTTTGGAATTCGGTAATTATTTTTGGGCAAAAAGAATTGGAACTTTCGGAAAAATTGGGAGTTAAATTGCAAATGGTTACAAAATTAATAAAAATCAGCATGGGCAGCATTTGTATTTTCGGCAGAATTGGGAGTGAGGAAGGGACACTTGGCCTTTTCTTATTTAAGTAGAGATGTATGGGTTAAAAGTAAGGGTAGAGATATATATTGGTTATTATTTTCATAAAATGAGTTTCAACTCATTTCTTTTCTTCTTCATCTCCTTCTTCTTGCTGCTACTGCCGCCATCTTTGAAGCTCACCTCCAAGCTTGAAGTTCTTCTTCTTAGTTGGAATCAAAGAGAAATTGGGTGCTTTGAGTGGTAAGCATCCTTCCATCTCCTCTTTACTTGTTGAAATTGAAGATTAGTGAAGAAATATGGATTTATGGTGAATGATGGGTTTGTTCTTAGCTATAAGCTAGGATGATTTTCTTCCTCCCATCTTTTAGTATGTTGTTCTTGGGTTGTAGGAGAGTGTTAATCAAGTGTTGGATTTTGGAAAACACATCTTGGGTGAGGAACCCTTTGTTGGCGAATTTTTGGAGATTTTCCAAAATGATGTGTGTTTGTTATCTTGGTTCATGCTTCAAGTATGTTAATCCTAGCATGATTCTAAGCTTATGTATGGATTCAATTTGATGGAAAACAAGTTGAGGTAAAAACCCCCTTTTGGCCGATTATTTAGGTGTATGTTCAATGTTGGATTTTGTTGTTTGGATGCAATTGGATAGCATGCTTGGTTTAGAAGTGAAATTGGTGGTTGGAATGGTTGTTTGGTAGCTTGAATGGATTGAATTGGAAGTTGGGTGAAATGTTGGTTAGGAACCGAAATGTTGGAATGATTCTTTTTCAATGTTGGAGTTTCATTTTGGTTGAATTGGATGTTAATATGGTGTTGGGGTTGAATTTAGGAGTGGATGGAAGTTTGAAACGTTGAATTCGGTTAAGAAATGGAAAAGTTACAATTAAACGGGATTATCGGAAAATGTTGGGTAATGAAGGGTTTTAAGGTTGGTTTGGTCGGTTCTGCTTGTTGGATGTTGTTTGTCAATGTATAATCTTGCATTGTCTAGGTTGGTTCTGAATTCAAGTTTCGTGGAAATCTGAAATTTTACTAAATTCTGCCGGATTTTCGGTTTTGGGGTCGGGGTGTAGTTTGGTAGTGTGGTTGGTAAGGTTGCTAATTCAGCTTGAATTGACAGATTCTGAGGTTCGGAAGTTAGAAAAAGAGAGGTTTTCGGGTTTCGGGTCGCGGTGTGGAAGTCGCCCGTAATCGCCTAATACTGGATTTGTGAGGTAAGGGTTTGGTTACGCTATTTTTGGTAAGATAGGTGTATGTTTAGTTTCACTTTCTGCTCGCAAGTATTTCGGTATTATATGCCTAAGGCATATTCGTAGTCTGTAGGTGTATGTGTTGTTGCACTTCATTTTGCGAGGTATTTCGGAAATTTCGCTTTAAGGTACGTTACGTAATTTGTAGGAGTATGCCTTATGGCATACTGTCTGATAACCCTACGACAGTTGTGGGTTCGCTACCCCACTGGTGCACCAAGCTTCGTATTAGCTTGGCTTCGACTCCCTTTAAAGGGAGGCTGTTGCTCCGATTTATTATAAGGATTTGTGGCGATTTAGAATCGCACATCCTTCGGGATTACGATCTGCTTTTATTACATGCACGATATTCTGTATTCTGTTGCATATATTCTGTATATTGTTATCTTTCTGTTTTGCAGGGTTACATATGCTTATCTTACCCCAAATCCCTTACGGGTCCTTTCGAGGACTCACCCTTTTTGGGTTCTGTTTTTGGGTTTGAGTAGACACAGTAAGCAACCAGCGGATTAGGTTACCGTGAGGCTTCTGCCTTGGTTGGGTTGAGCAGCAGCTGCACCTTGCGGGCCGGGATTTTGTCTACTTGGTCTGAATCCCGCGCGAGGTATTTGTTGTTTAGGCCTAGGGTTGGCTCTGTAGTTGCATGTGCATATTTTCTGGATGATTGCGATGATTGTATAAGTATGTATATATTCTGTTCTGTTGCATGTTCTGAGCGCTTGGCGCTTGCTAGATACCCTAGGTTCTGTGAACTCTGTATATATCTATGTTTTGTGTGTAAGCACTCGTCCACGGAGGGCGGGGCTTACTCTGTTGCTAATGCATGAATTGTATGTTTGGATTTTATTTTCAGTTATAAGCACGAAATTTTTGTTAGGTTGCTTACACAATCGTTTCGCTCTTTGGAGTGCACTACGCGCGGCGGGTCTCGATGGACCTGCCATCTTGTGTTTTTCCGGCTTCCGCTTCCGACGTCCCGACGCCCCCGCCTCCGCAACCGGGCTCGGGTGGCGTGCGGTGACATTACCCTGACTCGGTCTCACGGCGATGCCATTTGGGTTATTGTGGACCGTCGTTTGCCATGAACTCCTGAAAATGTTTAATATGTGGGGGTGAGTTCTCGAAAGAACCCGTAAGGTGGTAGGTACAATACCGAGAAAACTTTTTAAAACGTTTTTCCCTGCATAAAAGGTTAGCGTGCAATGAACTAGCAGATAATACAACCCTAAGTATAAACAGGAATATGGTGAATAAGGTGTGTGTGTGCTTGGTAAGTGACTAAGGTGTGTGTGTCATTATGTTAAGAAGGATAAAAGGTATGAATTTAGAAAGAAATGAGATTTTGGCTTCATTTCTCTCACACAAATCGTCGGCTCCTCTCTTCCCCTCCCTTTCATGTGTTCTTCATCTTGCAAGGGTAAGAAAGGATTGATCTAGGTGCTAAGCTTGAGGTAAGCTTGTTCTCTTCATGAGTTTGGTGTGTTGGAGCATGATTTGTGGTTGATATACATGTTGAATCTGAAATCATGACAAGCCTTAGATAGATGACTTCTTCATCTCCTTGCTTCAAGCTTGGGATATGTTGTTATTGGTATGATTTGGTGTAGGAATCAAGGTTTGGAACTTCATTTTCTGAAATTGTGAACGTAACCGACCTACTTGCTTGCTTATGTAAATTTGGGAAAGTATGATTTGGATGCTTAGTTGTGCATGTTTAAGTGTAAATATCAATGTTCTAGCTCGGTTTGAGAATCTGAGTTTTCTATGGAAATTTGCGGGAAAGTGCGGGAATGTGCGGGATTAGTTTCTGGGGGTCTGGATTGGTGATTTCTGATTTTTATGTGGTTGTTCAGCTGGAATCAGCAGTTCTGGAGTAGTGCGGGACTTCAGAAGTCACACTACCGCATTTAGGGCCGAGTGTCAGGATTTTTCCGGGATTCTTCTGCGGATCGATAATAGAGTGGTAAGGGTTTCAATATTGCTCTTGATTCTGCATTTTTAATTATGTTATGAAACGCGTGTCTGGGTGTACCGAGGCTGAGTTTGGATTGAGGGTGGCCTGAGGATACCCAAACTTGGTCAGTTGGGATAGGCATTGGTGTGTAGGTGCGAGGACTCGAAGATGCCGATGTTCTGATTCAACTCCTTCAGGGGTGGTGTTCTAATTCAACTCCTACGGGGATGGTGTTCTGATGGGGTTAGCTACCCAGAGCTGGTACCAGACTCATGTGTCTGCAGTGGTTCATTACGTGGCTGGGCTAGAATGAACTATCATTTCAGAGCGTGTTTGTTTGTTATACTAACAATTTTGCTGATGTGCATTACATATGTTTGATTTGCATTGGTTGAGCATATGTTGGTTATCTGCTGCGTATTGGTATTTTCTTTGTCTTTGCCTTTGTTTTGTAGGTTTTTATACGTAAAGAGAAATCGTACATATCCCCAAGCCCTTACTAAGTTCTCAAAAGAGGACTTACCCCCTTTATGTTTACCGTTTCAAGAGTTCCTGACCAAGAACCCGCAGAGTGAGTCTGGGGTGTGTTGTCGATTCTGCTTCAGTGCATCACACCGCCCGCCGCCCGAGCCCGGTTGCGTAGGCGGGGGCGCCGGACGCCGGAAGCGGAAGCCGGAATGGATAGGGGTGGCAGGTCCATCGAGACCCGCCGAGCTTAGCTGACACGAAATCGGAAGGATTGTGGAAGCAGTCTAACAGATATTTCAAGAGCATAACCAAAATGAAATGCAACCATACAATTCATGCACGAATAACGAGTAAGCCCCGCCCTCCGTGGACGAGTGCTTACGCACCAAAACACCCATACATACAGAATTCACAGAACCTAAAATGTCTAGCAAGCGCCAAGCGCTGAGGACAGATATAGAACAGAATATACAAATATATATACAGACATACAACCAACATAGCAAATCAGAAAGTATGTACATGCAGCTACAGAGCCAAGCCTAGGACTAAGCGTCAAATACCTCGCGCGGGATTCAGATCCAAAAGACAATCCCGGGCCGCAAGGTGAAGCTGCCGCAAAATACAACCGAGGTAGAACCTCACGAAACCCTACTCCGCAGGCCGCTTATCAGGTCGACCTGAAACCCAAAACCAGAACCCAAAGAAGGGTGAGTCCTAAAAGGACCCCGTAAGGGATAAGGGGTAAGGTAAGTATATGTAACCCTGCATAACAGAAAGATAGCAATATATGGATCCGAATTCTGTATAACATGCATAAACAGAAATCAGATCAGAGCCCCAAAGGACGTGCGATTCTAAATCTCCATAACCCATATAGTAAATCGGGGCGACAGCCTCCACTATGGGAGCCGAAGCCGAAGCTAATACGGAAGCATGGTGCACCAGGTGGGTAGCGAACCCACAACTGCCGTAATATTAATGCAGACAGTATGCCATAAGGCATACTCCTACAAACTACGAATATGCCCAAAGGCACAATATTCTGAAATACTAGCGAATGCAAGCGGAAACCAAAACATATACTTAGCTTACCAAAACACGAACCAAACCCTTACCTCGAAATCCAGTATTGGACCGATTCTGGATAACACCTACACCGTGCCCCGGAACTTAGAACTCCTCTTTTTCTAACCACCGAAACTCAGAATCTGCCAAACCAAGTTGAATTAGCATCCTCATCAACCACACTACCACATTACAACCCCCGACCCCAAAACCGAAAATCCGACAGAATTTCCGTAAAATCCCAGATTTTCACAGAAACGTCAGAATTCAGAACCAACCTAGACAATGCAAGATTTCACATTGACAAACATCATACAATAAGCGAACTGATCAAATCCAACCTTAAACCCTTCATTACCCGCCATTTTCCGAAAATCCCGATTAATTGTAACTTTTTCATTCCTTAACCGAATCCAACATTTCAAACTTCCATCCACTCCTAAATTCAACCCCAACACCATATTAACATCCAATTCAACCAAAATGAACCTCCAACATTGAAAAAGAATCATTCAAAGATTCGGTTTTCAACCAACTTTTTATCCAACTTCCAATTCAATCCATTCAAGCTACCAAATAATCATATTAATCACCAATTCCACTTCCTAAGCATGCTTACTAACCAATTACACCAAAATCAACAAAACCCCTTCACTTTTCAATTCGGCCAAAGAGGGGTTTTCTCACCCAACTTCCATTTCAATCCAAACAAAGTTCCATTTGCACTCTTTAATCACCAATTACATTCCTAAACCATGAATGCTATCCAATTGCACCCAAACAACAAAATTCATCATGAACATACACTTACACAATTCGGCCACAAGGGGGTTTCCACCTCAACTTGTTTTCCATCAAATTAAATCCACACACAAGCTTAGAATCATGCTAGAACTAACATACTTGAAGCATGAAACAAGATAACAAACACACACCATTTTGGAAATTCTTCCAACAATTCGGCCAACATAGGTTTTCTTCTCAAGTTGTGTTTTCCAAAATCTAACACTTGATTAACACTCTCCTACCACCCAAGAACAACATACTAAGAGATGGGAGGAAGAAAATCATCCTAGCTTATAGCTAAGAACAAACCCATCAAATGCAAAACTTCTCTTTTAACCACTAAACTTCAAAACTAATGTGAAAAGAGGAGTTAGGATGATACTTACCACAAGTGGCAAGCAATTCCTCTTTGATTTCCACAAAGATGAAGGAAGTCAAGCTTGGAGGTTGTTCTTCAATGGAGTTTCGGCAGCAAGAAAGAATGAAGGAAGAAGAAGAAGAAAAGAAAGAAATGAGGTAAGTCCCTTTTATGAAAATAATAGCCACTTATATATTTTCCTACTTATAACCCATGCCTCTCTTCCTTTAATTAAAATGGGACATGTGTCCCCAAATAATCACACACACACACCATTCTGCCGAAAATAAGAATGGCCTGCTGCTGCCCATGCTGATTTTCCTTTTAAATTTGCACCCATTTGCAAATTAGCTCCCAATTTTTCCGAAAGTTCCAATTCTTTTTGCCCAAAAATAATTACCGAATTCCAAAATTAATGAAACTTGGACACAACCTTCAGAATATTATAACATTCACAGAACATTTTTCAGAAATTCATTTACCTTTCCGGAGTGTCCTACCGAGCTCGCTGAACCCGAACGTAACCCGACGTGCGGCGTGTCAACTTTGAACCGAAATTCCGTCACTCCAAAATTCTATAAAAATTCCATAAATTCCATCTTAAATTAAAACACAACTTACCCCAAAGCCGTCAGAAAATTTCCATCCCGAGCCCCGGGATTCCCGTCCCGAGCCCCGGGAGTCGCCCGGAACCGAACGTCCCGCCCCAAATATTAAACTCTATAACCACCTCCGGGACGTCTCCACGACTCCAAAACTGCGAACGGCTTCCCAAACTGAGATCTCGAGAGTGCTACCGAGCCCGCTGTACGCCCCGAGGCGACCCCGACAACCCCCCGGCGCCAGAAAAATATTTTTGGCGGAAACGTCCGGGGGACCCACACGACCTCAAATACGGAGGGGTTCGCCAAAATGATACTCGGATAGGGCTCGGGAGCCACCTGAACGCCGAAAAAACGTGACCCGCAGGCTAAAACCGGAGCCCCGGGTCACCCGGTCGCAACCCGCTCGGGGTGACCGTAACATCCTCCCCCCCTTAGGACTCTTGGTCCTCCAAGAGCTGTATCAACCGCTGATACTGCTCGGGGTATCGATCCTGAATGTCCTTCTCTGTCTCCCAAGTCGCCTCCCGGTCAGTATGATGTGACCACTGAACCTTGACCATGGGAATCAACTTGCTACGGAGTCTCCTGACATCCCTATCCAGAAAGGCTACCGGTACCTCCTGATAAGAAAGATCGGGTTCCAGCTGTACCTCCTCAACTGGAATCGCCTCGAGTCGGATCCAGAATGCACTTCTTCAACATGCTGACATGGAAGACATTGTGCACCGCAGACAGACTAGGAGGTAACGCCAACCGGTATGCCACCCTACCGACCCGCTCCAGAATCTCATATGGGCCGATATACCGTGGGGCCAACTTGCCCTTCTTCCCGAATCTGACTGTCCCGCGGATAGGTGCTACCTTGAGCCAAACCCTATCCCCAACCTCAAACTCCAGAGCCCTACGGCGACGGTTCGCATAAGTAGTGGTGCGGTCGTTCGCGGCTTTGATCCGCGCCTGAATCAATCTGATCTTCGCCGTAGTCTCCTCAATAAGCTCGGGTCCCAACTCAACCCTATCAGACGCATCGGTCCAGCAATGCGGTGTCATACATCTCCTCCCGTACATAACGCCTCATATGGTGCCATACCAATCGTAGTCCTGGAAGCTGTTGTTGTACGAGAACTCAATCAAAGGCAATTGCCGGTCCCAATCTCCTCCAAAGTCTATAGTACAGCTCCGTAGCATATCCTCCAATATCTGAATCACCCGCTCCGACCGCCCGTCGACCGTGGGTGATAAGTCAGTACTCGAGATGGAGTCGCGTGCCCAACGCTTCATGAAAAGCCCTCGAGAACCGTGCCGTGAAACGCGGATCACTGTCAGATACAATTGAGTCTGGTAATCCTTGTAATCGTACAATCTCACTGATGTAAAGCCGGGCAAGCTTCTCCAGAGTGTCCGTGATCCGAACAGGCAGAAAGTGTGCGCACTTTGTCAGCCGATACACAATAACCCAGATAGCATCATGGCGGTAACGTGTCGGGCGGTGCGGTCGAGAAAATCCATAGTAACATTGCCCCACTTCCGAACTGGAATGGGCAAAGTCTGCAGATGTCCCTGCCGGTTTACGGTGCTCAATCTTCACTGCACGACAAACGGCACACCTAGACACATGTGTGGCAATGTGCCTCCTCATCCCAGGCCACCAGAAGTGAGTACGCAGATCATGGTACATCTTCTCACTCCCGGGATGAACACTCAATCTGCTCGAGTGCGCCTCCTCTAAAATCTCACTCCGGAGCTCCTGATCCTCCGGTACATAAAGGCGGTCTCGGAAGTATAGCAATCCCTGCCTATACTGAAATGCCGGTAACAAAGACCCCTTATCCTCCCCAGATAACCTCTTCAGCCCCGGATCTCTACCTTGCGCCTCGCGCACTCTATCAAGCCACTCAGAATGTATAGTAAGTGTGTATACCTGAGCACGCTCCCAGAGCTGCCACCTGTGCCAAAGGCACGTCAGATCACTCTCCTCGGATCGGTCACCAACATCTCCTCCCTTGACCAACCCGGTATACTTCCTGCTCAGTGCATCGGCAACCGTGTTGCCCTTACCGGAGATGTACTGATCTCGCAATCATAATCCTTAATGTATTCGAGCCATCGGCGCGCCTCATGTTAAGCTCCTTCACAGTAATGATATTTCAGACTCTTATGGTCGGTAAGAATCTGAAATTTGTTACAATGTCTCCATTGTTTCAGCGCATAAATTACTATAGCCAACTCCAGATCATGTGTCGGATAGTTCAGCTCATGCGGTCGCAGCTGCCTCGACCCATAAGCTATCACATTCCGATCCTGCATCAGCACACACCCCAAACCGGATGTGGAAGCATCCGTATAGATCACATACGGCAAGCTCGGATCTGGAAGAGTCAGAATCGGAGCATGAGTCAACTGTCGCTTCAACTCCTGAAAATTCTGCTCACACCTATCAGACCAGACAAACGGTTGACCCTTCTTGGTCAACTGCGTGAGCGGAGATGCCAGAATAGAAAACCCCGGTACGAACCTCCGATAATATCCTGCTAATCCCAGGAAGCTCCTGATCTCTCGTACCGTGGTAGGTTGTTTCCAGATCTGAATCTGCTCTCACCTTCTCTGGGTCCAGACAGACCATGCTCAGAAATAACATGTCCCAGAAAGGTGACCTCCCGGATCCAGAACTCACACTTTGAGAACTTAGCATAAAGCTGATGTTCCCAAAGTGTCTGCAGAACTACCCTCAGATGCTCCCGATGCGAGTCCGCATCCCGAGAGTATATCAGAATATCATCAATGAAGACCACCACAAAAGAGTCCAAGTATGGTCGGAACACCCGATGCATCAGATCCATGAATGCTGCCGGAGCATTGGTCAGCCCAAATGGCATGACCGTAAACTCAAAGTGTCCGTATCGGGTGCGGAAAGCAGTCTTAGGTATATCCTCCTCCTTCACCCTAAGCTGAAAGTATCCAGATCGTAGATCAATCTTCGAGAAAACTCTCGAATCCCGAAGTTGATCAAAAAGATCGTCAATCCTCGGCAAGGGATACTTATTCTTCACAGTAAGGGCATTCAACCGTCTGTAGTCTATACTGAGTCGGAGTGTCCCATCTTTCTTCTTTACTGATGTAACCGGAGCACCCCACGGCGAAGTGCTCGGTCGGATGAAGCCCTTCTGCTGTAACTCCTCCAACTGCTTCTTTAACTCCTGCATCTCAGAAATGGGCATCCGATAAGGGGGAATAGATATCGGAGCAGTGCCCGACTGCAGGTAAATCTCAAACACAATTTCCCGCTCTGGTGGTAATCCGGGCAACTCCTCCGGAAATACCTGCGGAAAATCTCGAACTACCGGTATACTAGCTAGCCTCAACCTAGTATCCGCCTCATTCAGATCGAAGCATTCCCCTCCACCGACTACCGACAATGGTCCAGAATCCGCAACTCGTGCTATCTTTGTGCGATAGTCAAATCGGTCGAGTCGTGAGAGGTAGTACCTCTCCAGATACCATAATGGTACGGGCTGCACAATCAATGTGCATAGAATTCTTGGATAGCCAATCCATCCCAAGAATAACATCATAGTTCGGCGTGTCCAGAACCAACAAGTCCGATACTATCTGATGCCCGCCTACAGATATAGTACAACCCCGAACCATCCCATTGGAAAATGCTGACTCTAGGTTTTACTAAATACATCTGCGACAAAGTACTAACAGTAAAGAGATGTAACACATTTACGTGCTACAATAGAGATAGACGCTCCTGTATCAAATAACGCATGAACAGATGTATCTGAAATACGCCTTGCAAGACTCGCTGGGTCCTCCTCGCTGGCCGGGCCCGCCGCCGACCGGGTCCTCTCGATGACTAGGGCCTCCTCGCCGACTAGGACCTCCTGCTCTATTCGAAAACGCGTCCGGCTCTAGGCTGCCTGCGGTGGAGGGTGGCTGAAGGCCGGGTCGCTGCTGAGGTCTCGGGCCACCTCGCTGAAACCCACGCCTCGCGGTGCGTTGGGCGGTGCCGAGATCGCCGACGCTGAAAACTACTGTAACCCCGCCCCACCGTCGAGGCGGTCCATTACCAGTGAGTATCCGACCCGCATCGAAAACACCGGCCCTCCAGCCGGTAACAAGGTCTACCCGGGAGATACCCACCACAAGTCGGACAAGGTCGTGAGGGTGGAGCTCCCCCCCTACCTCCACTAGGCGCCCGGTGCATTGCTCGCCGTCGAGAACCCCTGCCGGGGTCCCTGTGCGTGGAACCCTCGAAGTCCCCTCGACCTCTCTGCGAGGTGAGGCGACTCTCAACATCCTCCTGCTCGAGGAGCTGAGCCTTGTGAACTGCCTCCCCGTAGGTAGTAATATCCAATGGCCTCAGAGCCCATCTGTACTCGGGGCGCAGTCGACGGATGAACCTCTTCGCCTTCTCCTCCTCCATACCGTGGTACTGCGGTACGTAGTGGATAAGCCTGTCAAACTCCCTCTCATACTCTGCGACAGTCCTGTCTCCCTGCTGAAGCTCGTCAAACTGTGCCTGTCGCAGATCCCTAGCTGCAGCCCCGATGAACCTCCGATGGAACAGCTGCGTAAACTGCTCCCAAGTGACCTCCACCTCCTGACCGGGTGCCAGCCCCGCATTCGCCCTCAGGCTGCCCTGAAGGCTCCTCCACCAATGATCTGCTCCCTCCTGCAGATTGAACGTGGCAATGGATACCATCACTGTGGAAGGTAAGTGTAACCTCCCCAGGAGCTTATCAATCTCCATGAACCAGGTCTCCGCTGCCTCGGGACCTCCCTTGCCATCAAACTTCCTGGGGTTCAGCCGCTGGAACCTCTCCAATAAACGGACATCATCAGAATCAGAGTGATGCCCCAAACCTCCCAGTCGTCGGTGGGTCCGACGGGTGGTATCAGAATCCAGCTCAATAACCCTCCGCCGCCGAGGGGGCTGATGTGTCTCTGGTCGAGCGATCGGAGAGAGCTACGGGGCTACGCTCTGGTCGTATCCTCCGAGATCGCGGGTTCCTGCGCTCCGCGTCCTCCTCCGACTCACTCTCAGATCGGGCCCGTACATGAGTGTGGGTGGTAGTCCGGGTGTGGCTACTCACCCTCCCATCAGTATGCACAGACGGTGCCGCGACCGAATCCTCCTGCACCTCCTGCACCTGTGACTGTACCGGAACCTGCTCCGGTACCAGTGTCCTCAACAACTGCTGGACTGCCCAAAGACATGAACAAAGCAGTGGTAGACCTCGACCTGCTGCACAACCGTGGCGGGGTATGTACCCGCTGCGCTCGAAATGCCCCTGTCTCTGCTCTCTACCCCTCGGAGGCGTGGGATTGCGGTCCCCTCCCTCCGGTCGTAAATCACGCTGTCGGCGCGTGTTAACCATTCCTGAAACATTTCGGACCAAACAGGGTCCAAAACAATCAGTTACCTCTAATCCCTACAGAAACTAGCAGCAGCTTCCTAAGGCTCTGTAGTGCAATGCAGTACTTAACTCAGAAGTTATTTTGCAAAACGGTAGAATCATGCATTTCACGGAATCACGGAAGCAATTCATGCTTATTTTCACCAAATCTTTTCCTAACACACAATTTTACGTACCTGAAACTTTTCCACAATCCTTTACTTGTAACACCTTTACCAAAGTCTCAAAATTCTGAATCCCGTACTCTGCAACCACCAGGATAACTTGAAGGACCAAACTTTGCTCCACAATTTTATTTTGAAGTGGTTTGAGTAAAGAGGTGGCCAATCTCCGTACCAAACCATTCTAAAATAAAATGTAGAACGATAGTTGTCACTACAAGTCACCACTGACGACCAATATGGTCACTTACCTGCTCTGATACCAACTTGTCACCGCACGCCGCCCGAGCCCGGTTGCGTAGGCGGGGCGCCGGGACGCCGGAAGCGGAAGCCGGAATGGAAAGGGGTGGCAGGTCCATCGAGACCCGCCGCGCGTAGCGGACCCGAAAACGGAAGGATTGTGGAAGCAGACTAACAGAAATTTTCATGCGTATAACCAAAATGAAAATGCAACCATACAATTCATGAACAAATAACAGAGTAAGCCCCGCCCTACGTGGACGAGTGCTTACGCACCAAAACACCCATACATACAGAATTCACGTAACCTAAAATGTCTAGCAAGCGCCAAGCGCTGAGGACAGTTATAGAACAGAATATACAAATATATATACAGACATACAACCAACATAGCAAATCAGAAAGTATGTACATGCAGCTACAGAGCCAAGCCTAGGACTAAGCGTCAAATACCTCGCGGGATTCAGATCCAAAAGACAATCCCGGCCGCAAGGTGAAGCTGCCGCAAAATACAACCGAGGTAGAACCTCACGAAACCCTACTCCGCAGCCGCTTATCGTGTCGACTCAAACCCAAAAATGTAACCCAAAGAAGGGTGAGTCCTAAAAGGACCCGTAAGGGATAAGGGGTAAGGTAAGTATATGTAACCCTGCAAAACAGAAAGATAGCAATATATGCAACCGAATACGGAATAACATGCATAAACAGAAAACAGACCGGAGTCCCGAAGGGCGTGCGATTCTAAATCGCCATAACCATATAGTAAAACGGAACGACAGCCTCCACTATGGGAGTCAGAAGCCGAAGCTAATACGGAAGCATGGTGCACCAGCTGGGGTAGCGAACCCACAACTGTCGTAATATTAATGCATGCAGTATGCCATAAGGCATACTCCTACAAACTACCGAATACGCCCAAAGGCACAATATTCTGAAATACTAGCGGAACAGAAACGGAAACCAAAACATATACTTAGCTTACCAAAACACAGAACCAAACCCTTACCTCGAAATCCAGAGTATTGGACCGATTCTGGATAACACCTACACCGTGCCCCGGAACTTAGAACTCCTCTTTTTCTAACCACCGAAACTCAGAATCTGCCAAACCAAGTTGAATTAGCATCCTCATCAACCACACTACCACATTACAACCCCCGACCCCAAAACCGAAAATCCGACAGAATTTCCGTAAAATCCCAGATTTTCACAGAAACGTCAGAATTCAGAACCAACCTAGACAATGCAAGATTTCACATTGACAAACATCATACAATAAGCAGAACTGATCAAATCCAACCTTAAACCCTTCATTACCCGCCATTTTCCGAAAATCCCGATTAATTGTAACTTTTTCATTCCTTAACCGAATCCAACATTTCAAACTTCCATCCACTCCTAAATTCAACCCCAACACCATATTAACATCCAATTCAACCAAAATGAACCTCCAACATTGAAAAAGAATCATTCAAAGATTCGGTTTTCAACCAACTTTTTATCCAACTTCCAATTCAATCCATTCAAGCTACCAAATAATCATATTAATCACCAATTCCACTTCCTAAGCATGCTTACTAACCAATTACACCAAAATCAACAAGACCCTTCACTTATCAATTCGGCCAAAGAGGGGTTTTCTCACCCAACTTCCATTTCAATCCAAACAAAGTTCCATTTGCACTCTTTAATCACCAATTACATTCCTAAACCATGAATGCTATCCAATTGCACCCAAACAACAAAATTCATCATGAACATACACTTACACAATTCGGCCACAAGGGGGTTTCCACCTCAACTTGTTTTCCATCAAATTAAATCCACACACAAGCTTAGAATCATGCTAGAACTAACATACTTGAAGCATGAAACAAGATAACAAACACACACCATTTTGGAAATTCTTCCAACAATTCGGCCAACATAGGTTTTCTTCTCAAGTTGTGTTTTCCAAAATCTAACACTTGATTAACACTCTCCTACCACCCAAGAACAACATACTAAAAGATGGGAGGAAGAAAATCATCCTAGCTTATAGCTAAGAACAAACCCATCAAATGCAAAAACTTCTCTTTTAACCACTAAACTTCAAAACTAATGTGAAAAGAGGAGTTAGGATGATACTTACCACAAGTGGCAAGCAATTCCTCTTTGATTTCCACAAAGATGAAGGAAGTCAAGCTTGGAGGTTGTTCTTCAATGGAGTTTCGGCAGCAGCAAAGAACAGAAGGAAGAAGAAGAAGAAAAGAAAGAAATGAGGTAAGTCCCTTTTATGAAAATAATAGCCACTTATATATTTTCCTACTTATAACCCATGCCTCTCTTCCTTTAATTAAAATGGGACATGTGTCCCCAAATAATCACACACACACACCATTCTGCCGAAAATAAGAATGGCCTGCTGCTGCCCATGCTGATTTTCCTTTTAAATTTGCACCCATTTGCAAATTAGCTCCCAATTTTTCCGAAAGTTCCAATTCTTTTTGCCCAAAAATAATTACCGAATTCCAAAATTAATGAAACTTGGACACAACCTTCAGAATATTATAACATTCACAGAACATTTTTCAGAAATTCATTTACCTTTCCGGAGTGTCCTACCGAGCTCGCTGAACCCGAACCGTAACCCGACGTGCGAGCGTGTCAACCTGAACCGAAATTCCGTCACTCCAAAAATTCTATAAAAATTCCATAAATTCCATCTTAAATGAAAACACAACTTACCCCAAATCCGTCAGAAAATTTCCATCCCGAGCCCCGGGAGTCGCCCGGAACCGAACGTCCCGCCCCAAATATTAAACTCTATAACCACCTCCGGGACGTCTCCACGACTCCAAAACTGCGAACGGCTTCCCAAACTGAGATCTCGAGAGTGCTACCGAGCCCGCAGTACGTCCCGAGGCGACCCCGACAACCCCCCGGCGCCAGAAAAATATTTTCGGCGGAAACGTCCGGGGGACCCACACGACCTCAAATACGGAGGGGTTCGCCAAAATGATACTCGGATAGGGCTCGGGAGCCACCTGAACGCCGAAAAACGTGACCCGCAGGCTAAAACCGGAGCCTCGGTCACCCGGCATGCAACCCGCTCGGGGTGACCGTAATGTAGTACCCTTCTGTTATATCTGATTTTATGTCTGTAAGGGGTAGTCACTTTGAGTAACTATAGTCTGGGATCTGATATCTGAATTTGAATCTATATTAAAAATCTGGATCTGATATCTAAAATCTTAATATGTATCTGAAATCTGGATCTGGTATTTGAATCTGGATCGATATCGAAATCAATCAGATCGAATCGATATCTGAAATCTAAATCTATATCTGAATCTGAATCTGTATCTGAAATCTGGATCTGTATCTGAGTCTGAATCTATAGTCCGTTTCCTGACTTCTGGATTTATGCTAAGGATAGCATATGGGGTTTCTCACAATTAACTTACTTCTGTCTTCTGTTGGTGTGTTAGCAGCAGCAGCGGTACTTGCGGGGGTCTTCTGATCTCAGAGTTTCTCCTAGATCCCGCACGTAGGTATTCTGAGTTCTTCTCGGTCGGCTCTGTAGGTGTAAATGCATGCATGTCATCTGTCTGATCATGCTATGTATCATAGATACATTCCATTTCTGTATATATGTTCTGGATACTCTGTAGGACCGGGGACTCGCCCATGATAGTGGAAGGCGGGACCCGGGATGTGATTGTATTCTGATGTGTTAGACACATTTTGTCTCTGTGTGTTTTTGAGAAGCTATGTATGATGTTATCCATGAACTGTATGTTTGGTGATGGTGGAGTGCTCGCTTATTTCAGTGGGGCGAGGCTCGCCATGGATAGTTAGGATTATACGGTACACTTGCCATGTTTGAGAATTGTAGGTTGCGGGTCGGAACACGACCGAAAAATATGGGCGCATAACTCTGTCCGCATACTCCGTGTGCAAAGTATTCTCAGGCACTGGGCCTTCGAGAACGAGACTTTGCGGGCCGGGTTTTACCGTATTGGTCACCCGAGAGGGCGGAGTATGACCAGTCCCGGGGTGAACTTCTGAGGCAAGTATACCAGTCCAGGAGTGGACTTCTGGGGTAGGAATGGCTAGTTCATGGATGAACTTTTGCTGGAGATTACTTTGAGGGGCGAAGCTATTGTTCCGTGTTCTATTCCGTGGCGGTTCTGTACGGAGTCTGGCCACTTCCTTATCTGAACCACTTTGGAATATGCAGAGGAGCAGCGGGCGGTCCTTCAAGGCATTCTGTCATGATCAAGCTCCAGTGCTGTGGAAGTACTTCTGGGATGTTCAGGGTAAACCAGGCAGATTTGGGAATTTGGACATCGGGGCACGTATTGACGCGCGGGTCAGATTCAGCTGGGATACGGGCTTCCGACATAATCCGGGTACCTTTATATTTTGCTTGGTTGATCATATGATGTGATTCTGTGATATGATTACGATCTAATTCTGTGATTTAGTATCCAACATATATGATTCTGTGATTCTGAAATGAATCTCTGCATCATGCATTGCATTGCACTACAGAGCCTTAGAATACTGCTGTTAGCTTCTGTAGAGAGATAGTTAACTATTCTGTATATTTTGGTATATGGGGTTGCACTGTTTTCAGGAAATGGTTAACACGCGTAGACAGTGTGATCAGTTGCCGGAGGGTAGGGACCGGGATCCTACGCCTCCAAGAGTTAGAAGACGGAGGGTTGGATAGACACACGGAGGGTTGTTTCCATACCTAGTGGTCTGCGCAGCAGGTAGACACCACCAGCTGGCGACGACGCTTTGGATGCACCATCGACGTACATTTCCCATTCTGAGGTGCGGAACAATCAGCTACTAAAAACTCTGCCAGGAATTCTGCGAGGGCTTGACCCTTTACTGCTTTTGGAGGCTTGTAGTTGATATCATATCCGCTCAGTTCGATGCACCACTTTGCGAGGCGGCCTAAGTGTTCCGGTCGCTGAAGGATGTCCTTGATTGGCAGATCCGTTCGCACTGTGATTGTGTGCCCTTGGAAGTAGGGCTTGAGTTTTCTGGCTGCGTAGACCAACGACAGGATCGCCTTTTGTAACGGAGGATATCTTGTTTCTATGGATTGTAGGGTATGGCTGGTGTAGTATACCGGCCACTGTTTGTCAGTCTCTTCCTTGATAAGAACTAAAGCGACACTGCTGCTAGTTGTGGAGAGATAGAGGACGAGGTCATCGCCAGGCCTAGGACACTTAAGGGTGGGCAACTCCTGTAAGTGCTGCTTGATGGTGTCGTACGCTGCTTGGCAGTCCTCTGTCCACTTGCAGGCTTTCTTCTTCCGGATCTGGTTGAAGAAAGGCTTGTAGCGGTCATTGAGCTTTGAAATGAATCGACCCAAGGCCACCAGCCTCCCTGTCAGTTGTTGGACGTCTTTTAGTCCCCTGGGTGTGCGGAGGTTGGTGATGGCCTCGATCTTCTTGGGATTGGCACGAATTACTCCTTTTGAGATCTGGTAGCCGAGGTATGCACTTCGTTGGGTTCAACCGCATGTTGTATTTGCAGAAGTTGGCGAAGGTCTCTTCCAGATCCTCCAAATGTTTGGCAGTGGCTTTACTCTTCACTACTATGTCGTCGACAAAGGCTTCAAGGTTCCTCCCTATTTTGTTACAGTCACCCCTCCGGGTTTATATGATTTTATCGATAAATTGTTAATGATGTGGACATCACCCCCATTTTGTCAACAAAGGACAACCATTCCTTCAAAGGGGATGAAGGACCCTTGGCGAAGGCTCAGATGAAGAGGAAGCGACACTCTAGGCCCCGGCGAAGCCCCAAAGCTAAGCCACGTCTACAAGATCTCCAGGAGAGGACCCTGTGCGCATCCTCCCAGCTAGAGCCAAGTTCCAAGACGAGGCCGTGCTCGCGAAGTCCCATTGGCGAGTCCATGGCCCTTGGCGAACCCATGGTTCTTATGGCGAACCCCTGGCCATTGGCAAACCCATGGCCCTTGGCACACCCATGGTTCTTATGGCGAACCCCTGGCCATTGGCAAACCCATGGCCCTCGGCACACCCATGGTTCTTATGGCGAACCCATGGTCCCTTCACGACCCCCATGGCTTCTCCCGCGAACCCAAGGTCCCTTCGCGACCCCATGGCTCATCGGCGAAGACCCTGCGCCAAACTTCCAGATGCAAGCGAAGCCCCAGGTGTTCGCCAGCCTGAAGAAGCCCCATTGCGCAAGTTAGGCGAATCCCTCGAAATATGAAGAGGCCTCCCTCCCATTTTCCCGCCAACTACAATTCCTGGGGAAATGGAAGCCGCTAGAGCAGGTAGCCTACAATGTCACATCATCTGCCACCTCTCACTTCACCCACCATAATTCGAGGAAGATGGTTCCCTAGTCCAAGTCAAGCTCTTTCCTTCCTATATAAGGAAAGCTTGTAACCATTGTTAAGTAGAACTCATTTTGTAAGAACACATAATTGCTGAAATACGCTTATTGTTCTTCTTGGGTCTCAAATCTTGCTCCACCAATCCATTAGTGATCCATTGCAAGAGGATCCAATATAATACCTAGCATTGTTTGATCTCGTAGTCAAAAGGTTCTAGGTCCCATTTCCTTTCCCAGGCATTTTCAAGGGCATTGCCTCACCTCGTAGTGAGGAGGTTCCCTTGGCCGACTTTGTGTTCTTCGTTTCCTCCTCTGTTTTCGTTCCATTTGGCTGGAAACCGCCTCCATCGAGCTAGATCCGAGCTCGTGATCATACAACCCCGGTGTGATCACATCAGTTGGTATCAGAGCCAAAGCGCTTGTTGGAGGTACCGTGTTGTTTGTTTGATTTTCTTCAAGTTAAAACCTTTGTTTTCTTTCGAAACTTGAAGAAAAGTTTTCGGTTAATGATCTCTGGAGAGAAACTGAATAAGTTGTTATCCTTTGTTTAAAGTTCTTGAAAGGTTTATGATACTGTGAGTGATTTCGGATTTGAAAGGAAAAGAGTTCCCCTGTGTGCAAAGGAACAAGAGTTTGCAGAAAAGAAAGTTTCAAACCAGTTCATAAATTCTAGGAAAAGTTCATAAGTGTTCTTGGAGAGTTCATCACGAAACTCAAGTGAACAGTACTCACAGATCGAAAATAGTTTCAAAACCTGAACTTATAGTGTTTGTATGTGTGAAAAGCCTTTTCTATATCACTCCCAACTTCTTTCAACCACCAACCAACCTCAAAACCCTAGTTTCAAGTAACTAGGACTTTGCGTGTTACTTGTTTCGGATTTTGCTAAGATTTTATTGGATACTCATTGTGTGTTTGCGTTTGATCTTAATCGTAGATTGGTGGTAAGTTTTGAAACTTGTGAGAACCCTTGTGTTCTAAACACGAGAGAAGAGTGTAAACACTAAGGGAGTGTGGTAAGGCTTCACATTACTGTCTACATGTGCAGAACTTGAGTATCATGGAATACTTGGAAGAGGAATGCTACCCGGAGTCGGATCCTTGTTACCAAGAGTCTGACTTCTGGGCGGAGGGAACCCTTGACCATACATACCAAGAGTACTACTCAGAGTACCCCAACGACCAAGAAACCTGGCCAGAACCGGCCCCATACTCCGAGTTTGAACATCCCTACCCTGTTGCTCATAACCCTTACTACACTGCTGAAGACCCTACAGCAGACCCTTTCTACCCTGCTGTCCATGGATATTACTCAGGTTCAGACCCTGAACAGTTGGTGGCGAACCCCTGCTATCGCCAAGATACCCCCCCTCATCGCTACCCCCAAACCCAAAACATGAAGCCTTTGTATGTGTCTCCCTACCAAGACCCCAAGCCCCGGAGAACTTACTCCCCACACTCACATTACTACCCTACTCCATCGTTTCCTAGCCGTTCAACACCCAGCTTTGAGCCATCACCTGTTCGCAGGCCTCAACCCTCCAACCGCAAGCCAAAGAGGGTCTCCGCCTACAAAAATTCGTCACACCATTCTTATTTTGACCAGCAGAGCGAGGCAACACCAAAAAGGCCTCATTGCCCTTCCCCTACATCCCACAGCCATCCTCCAACTCCTACATCAAAACAGACCCTGATACACACCCGCGAAGAAAAGTCTAGCTTCGCAACCATCATTGGTGAAATAAAACAGCTTGTGCTTGGGATCCAGGCCCAAATTTTACAAGGACACATAGAGGAAGTTGCAACTGATGGTAAGGTTGAGAGAAAGATGACCGGAAGGCAAAAAGAAAGTACGAGCGTAAGGAAAAGTGAGGAAGTCGCAAACCCAAAGGAAAAGGATGAAAAAACCTTAGAAAAAGAATATGGAGAAGAGTGATCCGAGAGAAGAGTTTGAGAAGAAAGTGGAGAGAAAACAAGAGGGAAACTCCATGACCAAAAATAGTGAAAGTGAGATCAATTCACTAACTCCTGTTTCGGATCAACCATCTTTTTCCCCTTGAGTGTGCAGGTCACTATGGAAAGAGGAGCTGAAGACTGTCATGAAGGACTTCGGAAGGAAGTGCCACACGCCCTCGCACAAGAGGGAAAATGCAAGAGGGAGGGAGCGAACATGGGTAACTGTGCTTCTAATCTCTCATCTCTTAACATTGAATCCGAATTGGGTGAGCAAAGGTATGCGCATGTTGAAAGAATGAATGACATGCTGTCTTTGGATAGACAACAGAATGAGAAAATGCATGATCATGACTTTAAGATGGTTTGCAATCCTTTGTTCGAATTTAATCCATCTACCCCTGAAAAAGCATTCTGGAATCCAATGTTTGAAGTACAGCATGGCGATGCCTTAACAGAGGCGATGCCTTAACGGATGCTTTAATGCTTTGTTGAGTGAAAACAGTTTGAGTGACACGCATGATGACCCTCTTACAAATTATATGAACATGCATTCATTCGGTCTTATGAATGACTTTAGACATAGGACGCTTGTGTGCTGTCATGACGAAGGAGCAAGAAAGAGCGGATTGTTCATCTTGCCCCAACTTAGTGTTTCCCTGTTTACTATCCATAAGCCAGGTACCAAGAATTTTGAGTATAAAAATGCCCATCACCTAGCCATGTATATGATAAGACGAGGACACCCTCACATTATGCATCTTTGTTTGAGTGATTGGAATGAATCTCAGGATGTTGGGCTAAAGCTAGAATGCAGTATGTACATTGTTCCTCAAAAGTTGCATGAACCTTGTTGCGAAACGTTTAGTTTTGGGGGCAATGATATAACGCTGACCTATCCCATGCCTGATAAAAATTCTAGAAATGTTTACCTTATGTTTTCCGAAAGCATGCATGAAAAGGTGAAGAGAAAGGGCGGATTGTCCATCTCACCACCTTGTGGCTTCGCTAATGCTAGTCTCGCAACGTCCTGCCATGATTCTTTGTGTTTGACTAGTTTAGTGTACTTTATGGTGATTTGGAAAACATTTAGAAGTATGCTTTATCTTGATGGTAACTCCCCTGTTCCTCCGACCTTGGGAGGACCAAGTTTGGAACGTGATATCTTTCATGACACCCTTGAGTATAAGATTCTCAATGATTACATCTGTTTGTCATGGAAGTATGTCATGAATTCTTTTAAACTTTTGTTCTTTATCATCATGCATATTGGAACCCTTATGTTCCAACATTTGGTATGGACACATCTACATGGTTTTGGTCCACTAACCCCTAATACCTCTTCAAGTTTGTTGTGGTGTTTTCAGATTTGTAGGGATAACTTCCTTATGAATCCGAGGACGGATTCTTTTCAAGAGGGAGGGTATGATGTGGACATCACCCCCATTTTGTCAACAAAGGACAACCATTCCTTCAAAGGGGATGAAGGACCCTTGGCGAAGGCTCAGATGAAGAGGAAGCGACACTCTAGGCCAAGCCTAAGCCACGTCTACAAGATCTCCAGGAGAGGACCCTGTGCGCATCCTCCCAGCTAGAGCCGAGTTCCAAGATGAGGCCGTGCTCGTGAAGTCCCATTGGCGAGTCCATGGCCCTTGGCGAACCCATGGTTCTTATGGCGAATCCCTGGCCATTGGCGAACCCATGGTCCTTGGTGAGCCCATGGCCCTATGGCGAACCCATGTACTTTGGCGAGCCCATGGCCCTTGGCGAACCCAGGCCCCCTTGGTAAACCCAGCCTCCTTGGCGAGCCCGTGCCCCAGTGGCGAACCCATGGTTCTGGCGCTGGCGAGCCCATGACTTCTCCCGCGACCCCATGGCTCATCGGCGAAGACCCTGCACCAAACTTCCAGATGCAAGCGAAGCCCCAGGTGTTCGCCAGCCTGAAGAAGCCCCATTGCGCAAGTTAGGCGAATCCCTCGAAATATGAAGAGGCCTCCCTCCCATTTTCCCGCCAACTACAATTCCTGGGGAAATGGAAGCCGCCAGAGCAGGTAGCCTACAATGTCACATCATCTGCCACCTCTCACTTCACCCACCATAATTCAAGGAAGATGGTTCCCTAGTCCAAGTCAAGCTCTTTCCTTCTTGCATCTCCACCCTATATAAGGAAAGCTTGTAACCATTGTAAACCCTAGAACTCATATATTGTAAGAACACATATCCCCCGTGAATCGGCCATATTATTCATCTTAGGTCTCAAATCTTGCTTCACCAATCCATTAGTGATCCATTGCAAGAGGATCCAATATAATACCTAGCATTGTTTGATCTAGTAATCAAAAGGTTCTAGGTTCCATTTCCTTCCCCAGGCATTTTCAAGGGCATTGCCTCACCTCGTAGTGAGGAGGTTCCCTTGGCCGACTTTGTGTTCTTCTTGTTCTTCCTCTGTTTCAGTTTCCGTTTTCCGGAAACCGCCTCCAGCGAGCTAGATCCGAGCTCGTGGTTATACAACCCGGTGTGATCATATCAGCACCCATGTTTTTCGGTCATGTTTCGACCAGCAACTTGCAACTCTCATACACCTACAAAGCCGACCAAGGAAAACCTTAGAATACCCAAGTGCGGGATCTAGGAGAAACTCCGAGATCAGCAGATCCCCTCAAGTACCGCTGCTGCTGCTAACACACCAACAGAAGAGAGAAGTAAGTTAAATGTGAGAAAGCCCATATGCTATCCTTAGCATAAATCCAGAAATCAGAAAACAGACTATAGATTCAGACTCAGATACAAATACAGATTTCATATATCAGATCCCAGACTATAGTTACTCAAAGAGACTACTTGAAGCATGATCCAAAACACAGACAAAACAAGAAGGGTACTTGAAATTCAGAGTAGGACAACACATCCATGGACTCACTCTGCGGGTTGTTGGTCTAGTACTCCAACCCAAGGTAAACTAAAAATGGGGGTAAGTCCTCTTTTGAGAACTTAGAAAGGGCTTCCGCATAGGCACAGTTTCTCTTTACGTATAAAAACATGCAAAACAAAGAAAAAAACTAAGAAAATAAAAACACTCAGCACATAACAAACATATGCTCAAACAATGAAAATCAAACATATGCAATGTCACGACCGGTGGCAAATCAGTGCGCGTGATCGCCACATTCCGGTTTGACTTGCGTGTCACGACATTGACAGAAGCCATTAGGTCGACTTTGCGTACTGGAGCGCGATTGTCGAGGAATAGAGAGATCCTCTGAGGTAGTGATTTGACGAGTCGCGTTAAGTAGTTGTAAAACGTTCCCCTTTAGGTATGAATAGTGAATGTATTTATAGTTCTATGTCTTAGTGGCATAGCTGTAATATCTCAATATTATGTATTTTTAGGTCATATATGCACTTCGGGAAGTATGGTTCGGGAACGTCCTCTAGCTTTGTTCGGGTTACGTGCTAGTTTTTAATGGGGCCCTTATTCCGGCTTATGCGTGGGCCTTTTGTTAGGCCTTTTATGCATATTGGGCTCAGCGGCCATCAAGTCCCCCTCCAAGCCCTTTTGGCCGACTGCAAGGAGTCCAAAGTTCTTTTCTTCAAGATCCATTTTAGAACGTCATGAGTCATGTTCGGGAACTGCTTGGTTCGGGATACTTTCTTTATTCGGGAATGTGATTCCTCTTCTGTTCGGGTAACTGACTCTGTGTTTTGAAAACATTGTTCGGGCATGTGTTTCCTCGGGTGTTCGGGTGAGTCATTTCCCGTACTAGTGTATTCGGGTCGATTCCCTTTTCTCGGACATGGTTTTCCCGTCTCCTATGTTGTGTTCGGAAAATGAAGATGTGACTTCCTCGAACAATGTTCGGGCTCTTGAACAATGTTCGTGGCTTCGAACAATCGCTTTCCCGTACTATCGTGTTCGGGAAACCGAGGATGTTGATTCCTCCTTTTGTCTCGAACTATGTTCGAAGCTTCAATCGTTTCCCGTACTATTGTGTTCGGGAAACTGAGGATGTGGATTCCTCCTTTTGTCTCGAACTATGTTCGGGGTTCTGAATCGTTTCCCGTACTATTGTGTTCGGGAAACTGAGGATGTTGATTCCTCCTTTTGTCTCGAACTATGTTCGGGCTTCTGAATCGTTTCCCGTACTATTGTGTTCGGGAAACTGAGGATGTTGATTCCTCCTTTTGTCTCGAACTATGTTCGGGCTCTCGAATCGTTTCCCGTACTATTGTGTTCGGGAAACTGAGGATATTGATTCCTCCTTCTGTCTCAAACAAGGTTCGAGCTTCTGAATCGTTTCCCGTACTACTGTGTTCGGGAAACTGAGGATGTTGATTCCTCCTTCTCTCGAACAATGTTCGAGTGGGTGTCTGAATCGTTTATGGGATTTTCTCATTCGGGATCTGCAACGGTTAATATTCCCAACGGTCATTTTTGGAATCAACGGTGGAGATCAAATGTCATTTGGCGTTTCATCTGCCCGATCTTTTCTATAAATGTGAGTTGAGCGTCACTTTCATTCGCATCTCTCAAGCTCTTCTCTCTACTCACAGTAAATCACGACGGACAATCCTACGCTCCAGGAGGCTGTTAATATCTTCAAGAGGTGGAGGGCTGTTGAAGAATCTAATCCAGAAGACTTTTTCCCCCCTTTCCTTGGAGAAACCCCCGTACCGGACGGTTACAGAGGTTCGTCCGCCGTCCATCAATTCTACCGTCTCCACCGTCGAGTCGTTGACGCCGCTGTAGTCGGCCCGTCTTTTAGCCTTCTTCCGGCGAGCCGTCCCTGTCTCCTCCGGCCATTTACCCGAGGTACATGAGAATGACTCCTACTTTTCCCACCCCTTCTACTATTCGTCCTTCAGGTTGCCTTTTAGAAACCAAGGGCGATACTCCCGAAGGCTGGTGGTCCGAGATAGAGAATTACCGGAGTAAGGCAACTCCGGAGCTAATAAAAGAGTGGCAGTCCACTTATTTTGTCCCGATGACGGTTCGTACTCGGGTTCCGTCTCCGGAATGCCGGGCATATGAGCCTGGGAAAGGCTGGTTGGTAATCTTTAAGGACCAACTGCTATGCGGGCTTCGCTTTCCCCCGCACCCATTTGTTCGGCAGTTGGCGGAATCCCACGGACTTGCCGTTAACCAATTCAGCCCGAATACCTACTGCCACATAAATGCCTATCTCATTCTCTGTGCTCTGTTCGAGATAGAGCCAACCATATCCACTTTCCTCCAGTACTATAAAGTGAATGTGGTCCCGAGGAACTGCTTCTACTTCTTCAGTGCCCGGGGTCCTCCTACTGTAAAATTCAACTTCGTTTGGAACTTGCCAACCAGCCGCAAGGGATGGCATCGGGAATTTTTCTTCATGAAGCCTGATGCGTCATGGGGCTTGCAAACTGCGCAGAAGGTAGGAGGGCTGCCGGACGTGCAGAATCCTCGGCGATTGCTAAAGGGGGCCGCTGGCAAGGAGAATTATGACCGGTTCGACAATAAAATCCTGACCTTTGCTCCTTGGTGCGGGTATGGACCGAAGGATATACTCCCCTTTACTTTTTACTGGATGCTGATTACTCAAGGGGTCCTTTCTCTCTTGGGTATTATCCAGGGGGACTTGGGGGAGTTGGGCATCCGGGAATCTCCCCCTTCGACCCGAGACTTGGCCTTGGTGCATCGTCTTCGGGGCGAGACGTCCTTCGAGGATTTCAAGAAAGGTTTATATCGTTCTTCTGTTCATAGATGCATTCGTTTGGTATTAACTAATTTTTCCCCTTTTTGCAGAAATGGAGCCCGAGTTTGATCTCAGCGCCATCTTTCGGGACGCGAAGGAGAAGAAACCGAGCTCTAAAGCCGGTGGTTCGAGGCCCGCAGCAGCCGAGAAGAAACGGAAGAGAGCTGCTTCGGTTGATGCTGAGGCTGCGGGCCAGCCTGCTGAGAAACCGGCCGGGAAGTTCCATCCCGGTTCATATGGAAGGTCATCCTACTCGGGATGACGTTTATGACATGCCGCGAGAACTCCCGAACGAATCGGAAGGGCTAGGGGAAGTTTTCAGCTTCGACGATGACCGAGCAAAGGGCCCCGGAGGTCCCACCAATCGAGCTTCAACTAGGTAACCAGTTTGTGAAGTTACGCAATCCGCTTTTGGAACTTATTCGAAATCTGTCCCTAATGTTCGGTGAAGACCCGCTGCATGACGTGGTTCGATCTCATTTTTGTAAGTTAGGTCCGGACTGGAAAGAGTGCCGGGAAGAGAGGAGGCGGCTGCGGGACGAGAAGCTCTCGCACTTCGGGAGCAATCTCATTCCCCGGGAGCCGGGGTGGCTGATCCATGAGGATCAGAACATCCTTGATGATGAAGACGCTAAGGATATGGCTCCCGAGCTTTTTGAAGGGACCACCACTGCCCGAACCATGGAGTGCTTAGAACACTTCTACCCTGACTTGGACGTCGCCTCTTCAAAAATGGCCGTCCTCGGCTATCGTGTTAGAACTTGATTTTTATTTCCTAAGTCTGAGCTTCCGTGGTACTATCGCGGGAAGGTAATCGTTTTTTATGGTGTGCAGATGGCCACAATGGGCGGGTGGGTTTCCCGAGTCATCCGAGCATCAAGCCGGATACGGTCCGAAGCTGAGCAGCGGGCGACCAAGGCCATAGCTGTGGTGGCTAAGGCGATCCAAATGAGTCCACCATTATGAGCAGCTTGCTGCGGCTCTCCCGCACTTCTCCGTACTCGAGCTTCCCGATTGTTCTCCCATCCGGGAGAACCTTAGCCCGGCCGAAGCCGATGACTTTGCCTTGGCTGAGGTTGCCTTCTTAAGCGCGGTGAAAGAAAACCGCCATTCGAAGATGCTCTTCGGCAAGAAGTTCTAAGCTCGAAGCCGAGAAAGACAAGTTTCAAGTTGATTGTGCCACCCTTAAAGAGCATCATGAGCACGAGCTTCGGGCCAAGGATGAGGAGATCCGCAAGCTTCGGGAGGAGCAGGTTCTGAAGGCCAAGGATGAGGAAATTCTGAAACTCCGGGACGCGCTTGCCAAAGCTGAAGATAGAATCCCGAAGTATCAGAAGGCGCTGAAGGACTCAATAAATCTGGCCGTTGACAAGTACACCTTCGGGTTCTGTCTGGCCAGGAAGCAAATTGTTGAGCGCAATCCTCATGCTGACCTGACCGGGCTTGACGGGGATGAGGAACCCGAAGAGGATCCCAGCTGGTACGGGGATGAATTTCGCACCCGCCCGAGCTCAGAATCGTTGATGACTTTGCGGATCCTCAGTGATGTACTTTCTTTTTTGCATCCATTTTTTGTAATCCCGTCCTCGGGCGTTATTAATGAAAATATTCAAGGATTGGTTCAACACTTGTTTCCAAATTTAGTAATGCTTTATTATTCCCGGTCATACAAAATACTTCTTCAATGCTTCGGAATGAAAAGAGTTTGCCAATTCCCTTCCTTCGGGATCCGATAACTTGTAAACTCCTTTCCTTTCTTCGGCGACAACCTCAAATGGACATTCCCAGTTCGGGGCAAACGCGCCCCCTTTTGGTCTTCGGGATCCCAGTTTGGTTTGCCGTAAAACCAAATCACCCACTTTGATATTTTTTGCCTTCACTTTTGAGTTTGTTGCAGACGCGGTTCTTTGCTGAAAAGCTTTCCTTCGCAGCTCTGCTTCATCTCTTCTTCTTTGAGTAAGTCTAAATTTGCCCGTAAACCTTGCTCATTCGCTACTTCCTCGAACACTTCGGTTCCGAGGAGGAGTTAGCTACTTGATCGGGATCGGTGCCTCGGTCCCGTATGTCAAAGAGAACAGGGTTTCTCCGATTGACCTTCGGGCGTGGTCCGGTAACTCCATAAAACATGGGGAGTTCTCCGGGCCATTTCCCTTCGCCTTTCCAAGTGTCGCCTTTAAACCATCCTTCAATGTTCGGTTGGATACTTCTACTTGGACATTGCTCTGCGGGTGGGCGACCGGAGAAAAATTAATCTTGATCCCGTATTCCTCGGTGAAATCACGAATCCACCGTCGGAACCGAGCCCGTTATCGGCAACCAGGACCTTTGGGCACCCGCACTGCATATGATGTTCTTCCAGACAAACTTTCGGATGTTTTCAGCCGTAATTGTAGCCATGGTTCGGCTTCTATCCACTTGGTGAAGTAGTCTACGACAACTACACAATACTTCAATCCTCCGGGGCGGTAGGCAAGGCCCCAATCAAGTCGATTCCACATATGGAGAACGGTATGGGGTAATCCGAGGACGATACGTACTCGAAGGAACTCTTTGTATTCGGCGTGTTCCTGACACTTCTTGCATTTGTTCACTAGCCTCCTTGCGTCTTCCTTGAGGGTAGGCCAGAAGAATCCTTGTCTTAGTATGACCGCTGCTAACGCGTCCGACTTAATGTGCGACCCGCAGGTGCCTTCATGGGTTTCCCTTAGAGTGGCCTCGGTGCCTCCCTCTACGACGCATTTTTGCAACGGGGAAGAAAATCCCTTACGATACATATTATCCCCAATTATGACGAACTTGCTGGCCTTTCTCCTGATACTGGCGGCTTCGGCTGGATTGTCCGGGAGTACCCCTTCATCGAGGTACTTCCAATAGGGGGTCCTCCATCCCGAGGTGATGCAGCCTATCCGGGAGTAGTCGACGCAAGGCTGACTCCTTATTTCGTCGTAAGAGGCTGATTTTGACAACTGATCGGCCTCAGAATTGAGAGACCTCGGGATCTTCTCGATACACAGCTTCTCGAAATCCGCGGCCAATTGTCTAGCTACCTCGGCGTATTTCTTGAGACTTGGTTCTTTGACCTCGTACTCCCCATTCATTTGCTGAACGAGGAGGTTTGAGTCACTACATGCTTTCAGTGATCGGATTCCCGCTTTTTGGCCAATTCGGACCAGCAATAAGGGCTTCATATTCGGCCGCGTTGTTTGTTACCGGAAATCGAACTTAATTGACTTAGTAGCTTTTATCCCTTTCGGGCCTTCGAGAACTAGTCCGGCACCTTACTTGTCCGATCCCGATGCTCCATCCACGTGTAGTGTCCAGGCCGGACTATCCTTGTTCAAAGAATCCTCACTTTCGGATTCCTTGGGTAATTCCGCGATAAAATCCGCCAATGCTGCGCTTTGATCGCTCTTGAGATTCGTATTTGATCTCGTACTCGCTTAGTTCTACGCACCATTTTAACAGTCTTCCGGAATGGTCTACCCGTTTCAAGATGTCCTTGATAGGGACATTACTCCGAACAATGATTGAAAACCCGAGGAAGTATGGCTTTAATCTCTGGCCGACGGGACTAGAGAATACACCGCTTTCGGATCATCGGATAGTTGAGTTCGGCCCGTGCAATGATTTGCTCACGTAGTAGACCGCCCTTTGTTTTCCTTGGTCATCTTCTTGAACAAGTACCGAACTAACGGCCTTTTCTCCTACTGCCAAGTATACAATGAGGGGTCTATCCTCGGTTGGTTGCCGAAGCGTAGGCATTTCCAAGATGTAGGCTCTGATTTCCTCCCAGGCTTTCTGACATTCGGGATTCCAACTGAACCTAGCTCGTTCCCGTGCGTTCTCCTCCTTAGATTTCTTCTCACCTTTTCGTACCCCAATTCTACCGGGCTCCGCTCCTTCTTTGATCAAGAGTTTGAAGAAAGGACGGCACTTGTCTCCATATCGGGATATAAAGCGACCGAGGGCCGTAATCTTTCCGGGAAGTCTCTGCACGTCCTTTATCGATGAAGGTGTCCTCACGTTTAAGAGTGCTTCGATCTTTGCGGGATTCGCGTCGATGCCGCGCTCGGACACCATAAATCCGAGAAATTTCCCGGATGTTACTCCGAAAACACACTTATCCGGATTCAATCGTATTCCATACTTTCGGATCTGCCCGAACACTTCTTCAATATCGCGGATGAGGTTTTCTTCCTCCTTGCTTTTGATGATGATATCATCAACATAAACCTCGAGAATTCTTCCTATCTGCCCGGAGAATACTTTGTCCATCAATCTTTGGTAGGTTGCTCCGGCGTTCTTCAGTCCGAAGGGCATTCTCGTATAACAGTGCGTTCGGCCGCTTATAAAGGATGTCTTTTCTTCATCTGCCGGGTTCGAGCTAGGTAGAATTGGGGTACGAAAAGGTGAGAAGAAATCTAAGGAGGAGAACGCACGGGAACGAGCTAGGTTCAGTTGGAATCCCGAATGTCAGAAAGCCTGGGAGGAAAACAGAGCCTACATCTTGGAAATGCCTACGCTTCGGCAACCAACCGAGGATAGACCCCTCATTGTATACTTGGCATAGGAGAAAAGGCCGTTAGTTCGGTACTAGTTCAAGAAGATGACCAAGGAAAGCAGTGGCCGGTCTACTACGTGAGCAAATCATTGCACGGGGCCGATTTCAACTATCCGATGATCCGAAGCGGTGTATTCTCCGGTCCTGTCGGCCAGAGATTAAAGCCATACTTCCTCGGGTTTTCAATCATTGTTCGGAGTAATGTCCCTATCAAGGACATCTTGAAACGGGTAGACCATTCCGAAGATCACAAAGTGGTACATAGAACTGAGCGAGTACGAGATCAAATACGAACCTCGAAGAGCGATCAAAGAGCAGGCGTTGGCGGATTTTATCGCGGAATTACCGAAGGAATCCGAAAGTGAGGATTCTTTGAACGAGGATAGTCCGGCCTGGACCCTACACGTGTATGGAGCTTGGGATCGGATAAGCAGGGTGCCGGACTAGTTCTCGAAGGCCCGAAGGGATGAAAGCTAGTAAGTCAATTAAGTTCGATTTCCGGTAACAAACAACGCGGTCGAATATGAAGCCCTTATTGCTGGTCCGAATTAGCCAAACAAGCAGGAATTCGATCACTGAAAGCATGTAGCGACTCAAACCTCCTCGTTCAGCAAATGAATGGGGAGTACGAGGTCAAAGAACCAAGTCTCAAGAAATACGCCGAGGTAGCTAGACAATTGGCCGCGGATTTCGAGAAGCTGTATCGAGAAGATCCTGAGGTCTCTCAATTCTAAGGCCGATCAGCTGTCAAAATCAGCCTCTTACGACGAAATAAGGAGTCAGCCTTGCGTCAACTACTCTCGGATAAGCTGCATTACCTCGGGATGGAGGACCCCCTATTGGAAGTACCTCGATGAAGGGGTACTCCCGGACAATCCAGCCGAAGCCGCCAGTATCAGGAGAAAGGCCAGCAAGTTCGTCATAATTGGGGATAATATGTATCGTAAGGGATTTTCTTCCCGTTGCACAAATGCGTCGGAGAGGGAGGCACCGAGGCCATTCTAAGGGAAACCCATGAAGGCACTGCGGGTCGCACATTAAGTCGGACGCGTTAGCAGCGGTCATACTAAGACAAGGATTCTTCTGGCCTACCCTCAAGGAAGACGCAAGGAGGCTAGTGAACAAATGCAAGAAGTGTCAGGAACACGCTCGAATACAAAGAGTTCCCTCGGAGTACGTATCGTCCTCGGATTACCCCATACCGTTCGCCATATGGGGAATCGACCTGATTGGGGCCTTGCCTACCGCCCCCGGAGGACTGAAGTATTGTGTAGTCGCCGTAGACTACTTCACCAAGTGGATAGAAGCCGAACCACTGGCTACAATTACGGCTGAAAACATCCAAAAGTTTGTCTGGAAGAACATCATATGCAGGTTCGGGTGCCCGAAGGTCCTGGTTGCCGATAACGGGGCTCAGTTCACTGACGGTGGATTCCAGGATTTCGCTGAGGAATTTGGAATCAAGATTCATTTTGCTCCGGTCGCCCACCCGCAGAGCAATGGCCAAGTAGAAGTATCCAACCGAACGTTGAAGGATGGTTTAAAGGCGAAACTTGGAAAGGCGAAGGGGAAATGGCCCAGAGAACTCCCCCATGTTTTATGGAGTTACCGGACCACGCCCCGAAGGTCAACTGGAGAAACCCCGTTCTCTTTGACATACGGGACCGAGGCACTGATCCCGATTGAAGTAGCTAACTCCTCCTCGTAACTGAAGTGTTCGAGGAAGTAGCGAATGAGCAAGGCTTTTTGGGCAAATTTAGACTTACTCGAACGAAGAAGAGAAGAAGCAGAGCTGCGAAGAAAGGAAAGCTTTTCGAAGGAAGAAAGAACCGCATCTTACCAGCCTGGGATCCTCTTCGGGTTCCTCATCCCCGTCAAGCCCGGTCAGTCAGCATGAGGATTGCGCTCAACAATTTGCTTCCCGGCCGACAGAACCCGAAGGTGTACTTGTCAACGGCCAGATCTATTGAGTCCTTCAGCGCCTTCTGATACTTCGGGATTCTATCTTCAGCTTTGGCAAGCGCGTCCCGGAGTTACAGAATTTCCTCATCCTTGGCCTTCAGATCCTGCTCTTCCCGAAGCTTGCGGATCTCCTCATCCTTGGCCCGAAGCTCGTGCTCATGATGCTCTTTAAGGTTGGCAAAATCAACTTGAAACTTGTCTTTCTCAGCTTCGAGCTTCCGAACTTCTTGCCGAAGAGCATCTTCAGAATGGCGGTTTTCTTTCACCGCGCTCAGGAATGCAACCTCAGCCAAGGCAAAGTCATCAGCTTCGGCCGGGCTGAGGTTCTCCCGGATGGGAGAACAATCGGGAAGCTTCGAGTACGGGAGAAATGCGGAGAGCCGCAGCTGCTCATAATGGTGGACTCATTTGGATCAGCTTAGCCACCACCGCTATGGCCTTGGTCACCCACGCTCGGCCGGACCGTATCCGGCTTGACGCTCGGATGACTCGGAAACCCACCCGCCCATTGTGGCCATCTGCACACCATCAAAAAGGTTACCTTCCCGCAGATATTACCACGGAAGTTCAGACTTAGAAAATAAAAATCAAGTTCTAACTCGATACCCAAGGACGGCCATTTTCGAAGAGGCAACGTCCAAGTCAGGGTAGAAATATACTAAGCATTCCAGAGTTCGGGTGGTGGTGGTTCCTTCAAATAGCTCGGGAGCCATATCCTTGGCGTCTTCATCATCAAGGATGTTCGATCCTCATGGATCAGCCACCCCGCTCCCGAGGAATGAGATTGCTCCCGGTGCGAGAGCTTCTCGTCCCGCAGCCGCCTCCTCTCTTCCCCGGCACTCTTTCCAGTCCGGACCTAACTTACAAAAATGAGATCGAACCACGTCATGCAGCGGGTCTTCACCGAACAATCGGGACAGATTTCCGAATAAGTTCCAAAAGGTAGATTGCGTAACTTCACAAACTGGTTACCTAGTTGAAGCTCGATTGGTGGGACCTCCGGGGTGCTTTGCTCGGTCATCCTCGGCTGCAAACTTCCCCTAGCCCTTCCGATTCATTCGGGGAGTTACGCGGCATGTCATAAACGTCATCCCGAGTAGGATGACCTTCCATATGAACCGGGATGGAACTTCCCTGCCGGTTTCTCGGCGGCTGGCCCGCAGCCTCAGCATCAACCGAAGCAGCTCTCTTCAGTTTCTTCTCGGCTGCTGCGAGCCTCGAACCACCGGCTTTAGAGCTCGGTTTCTTCTCCTTCGCGTCCCGAAAGATGGCGCTGAGATCAAACTCGGGCTCCATTTCTGCAAAAAGGGAAAAATTAGTTAATACCAAACGAATGCATCTATGAATGTAAGAATGATATAAACCTTTCTTGAAATCCTCGAAGGGCGTCTCGCCCCGAAGACGATGCACCAAGGCCAAGTCTCGGGTCGAAGGGGGAGATTCCGGATGCCCAACTCCCCCAAGTCCCCCTGGATAATACCCAAGTGAGAAAGGACCCCTTGAGTAATCAGCCTCTAGTACAAAGGAAAGGGGAGGACTTCCTTCGGTCCATCCCCGCACCAAGGAGCAATGGTCCGGATTTTATTGTTGAACCGGTCATAATTCTCCTTGGTAGCAGCCCTTCAGCAATCGCCGAGGAGTCAGCACGTTTGCAAGCCCCATGACGATCGAGGCTTCATGAAGAAAAATTCCCGATGCCATCCCTTGCGATGGTTGGCAAGTTCCAAACGAAGCTGAATTTTACGGTAGGAGGACCCCGGGCTCACGAAAAAGTAGAAGCACTTCCTCGGGACCACATTCACTTTATAGTCTTGGAGGAAAGTGGATATGGTTGGCTATATCTCGAGCGAGCACAGAGAATGAGATAGGCATTTATGTGGCAGTAGGTATTCGGGCTGAATTGGTTAACGGCTAGCCCTTGGGATTCCGCCAGCTGCCGAACAAATGGGTGCGGGGGGAAGCGAAGCCCGCATAGCAGTTGGTCCTTAAAGATTACCAACCAGCCTTTCCCAGGCTCATATGCCCGGCATTCCGGAGACGGAACCCGAGTACGAACCGTCATCGGGACAAAATAAGTGGACTGCCACTCTTTTATTAGTTCGAGTTGCCTTACTCCGGTAATTCTCTATCTCGGACCACCAGCCTTCGGGAATATCGCCCTTGGTTTCTAAAAGGCAACTGAAGGACGAATAGTAGAAGGGTGGGAAAAGTAGGAGCCATTCTCATGTACCTCGGGTAAATGGCCGGAGGAGGCAGGGGCGGCTCGCCGGAAGAAGGCTAAAAGACGGGCTGATCTGCGGCGGCGTCAACGACTCGGCGGTGGAGACGATAGAATTGATGGACGGCGGACAAACCTCTCAGAACCGTCCAGTGACGGGGTTTCTCCAAGGAAAGGGGGAAAAAGTCTTCTGGATTAGATTCTTGACAGCCCTCCACCTCTTGAAGATATTAACACCTCCTGGAGCGTAGGATTGTCCGTCGTGATTTATTGCGAGGAGAGAAGAGCTTAAGAGATGCAAATGAAAGTGATGCTCAACTCACATTTATAGAAAAGATCGGGCAGATGAAACGCCAAATGACATTGGATCTCCACCGTCGATTCAAAAAATAACCGTTGGGAATATCAACCGTTGCTAGATCCCGAATGAGAAAATCCCGAAGCGATTCAGACGCCCACCCGAACATTGTTCGAGAGAAGGAGGAATCAACATCCTCGATTTCGAACACAATAGTACGGGAAGCGATTGAAGCCGAACATAGTTCGAGACAAGGAGGAATCAACATCCTCGGTTTCCCGAACACAATAGTACGGAAACGATTGAAGCCCGAACATAGTTCGAGGCGAAGGAGGAATCAACATCCTCGGTTTCCCGAACACAATAGTACGGAAGCGATTGAAGCCGAACATAGTTCGAGACAGAAGGAGGAATCAACATCCTCGGTTCCCGAATGAATAGTACGGAAGCGATTGAAGCCGAACATCGTTCGAGACAAGGAGGAATCATCATCCTCCGTTGCCCGAACATAATAGTACGGGAAACGATTCAGAACGAACATTGTTCGAAACAGAAGGAGGAATCATCATCCTCAGTTTCCCGAACACAGTGGTGCGGGAAACGATTCAGAAGCCCGAACATCGTTCGAGACAAGGAGGAATCATCATCCTCAGTTTCCCGAACACAATAGTACGTGAAGCGATTGAAGCCGAACATAGTTCGAGACAGAAGGAGGAATCAACATCCTCGGTTTCCCGAACACAATAGTACGGAAGCGATTGAAGCCGAACATAGTTCGAGACAAAAGGAGGAATCAACATCCTCGGTTTCACGAACACAATAGTACGGGAAGCGACTCAGAAGCTTCGAACATTGTTCGAGATGTATGAGGAAGTCACATCTTGATTTCCCGAACACAACAAAGACGGGAAAGCGACCCGATTCGAACACCCGAGGAAACACATGCCCGAACAATGTTTTCAAAACACAGAGTCAGTTACCCGAACAGAAGAGGAATCACATTCCCGAATAAAGAAAGTATCCCGAACCAAGCAGTTCCCGAACATGACTCACAGACATTCTAAAATGGATCTTGAAGAAAAGAACTTTGGACTCCTTGTAGTCGGCCAAAAGGGCTTGGAGGGGGACTTGATGGCCGCCAGGCCCAATATGCATAAAAGGCCTAACAAAAGGCCCAGTCATAAGCCCGGAATAAGGGCCCCATTAAAAAACTAGCACGTAACCCGAACAAAGCTTGAGGACGTTCCCGAACCATACTTCCCGAAGTGCATATATGACCTAAAAATACATAATATTGAGATATTACAGCTATGCCACTAAGACATAGAACTATAAATACATTCACTATTCATACCTAAAGGGGTAACGTTTTACAACTACTCAACGCGACTCGTCAAATCATAACCTCAGAGGATCTCTCTATTCCTCGACAATCGCGCTCTAGTACGCAAAGTCGACCTAATGACTTCTGTCAATGTCGTGACACGCAAGTCAAACCGGAATGTGGCGATCACGCGCACCGATTTGCCACCAATCAAATTAGAATGAAAAAAGGGATGAATGGAAAACTGCCTTTAAAACCAAGTTGGGGCTTTATGAATGGAATGTGATGCCTTTTGGGTTGTCAAATGCACCTAGTTCCTTTATGAGATTGATGTATCATGTTTTGAGAGATCTTATTGGTAGGTTTGTGGTAGTATACTTTGATGATATCTTGATTTACTCACGCACCACAGACGAGCATGTTGATCACTTGAGAATTGTGCTAGACATCCTTAGAAAAGAATGCTTGTATGCAAAAATGGAATAATGCATGTTTTGCGTGAATGAAGTCAATTTTTTTAGATATGTAGTTGGCATTGATAGGTTGAGTGGATGAGGCCAAGGTGAAGGCTATCATGGATTGGCCTACACCTACTAGTGTGACTGAGGTGAGGTCATTCCATTGCTTGGCAAGCTTCTTTAGGAGGTTTGTAAAAGATTTCTCATCCATTGCTGCCCCCTTGCACGAACTATCCAAGAAAAATGTGGCTTTAGTGTGGGGGAGGCCCAACAAAAGGCCTTTGTGGAGCTTACAGCTCGGTTGAGTAGTGCACCACTACTAGCCTTACCCAACTTTGATAAATTGTTTGAGATTGAATGTGATGCAAGTGGTGTTGGAATAGGGGCTGTTTTGACACAAGAGGGTCGGCCAATTGTATCTAATAGTGAAAAACTTAGTGGTGCCACCCTAAACTACTCAACCTATGACAAAGAGTTGTATGCTCTAGTTAGGTCACTTGAGACTTGGTTACACTACTTGCTACCTAGGGTGTTCATTGTGCATTCTGATCATCATTCATTGAAATATTTGCAAGGACAAGGAAATTTGAATAGAAGGCATGCTAAGTGGTTAGAATTCATTGAAATATTTCCTTAGGTGATCAAATATAAAAAAGGAAAAGAAAATGTGGTGTCTTGTGCACTTTCTAGGAGGTATGCTTTGTTTGTTGAATTAGATGCCAAGGTTCTAGGATTTGAGCAAATTAAGAGCATGTATGAAAATGATCCTGACTTTGGTGAAATTTATAAGTTGTGCAACCCTAATGGTGTGAATGATTTTTATATCTTTGATAGATATTTATTCAAGGCTAACAAGTTGTGTGTGCCAAGAAGTTCCATGAGGGAACTTTTAGTGTAGGAGGCCCATAGTGGAGGCTTGATGGGGCACTTTGGGCTGCCTAAAACACTTGAGCCCGTGAAAGAGCACTTCTTTTGGCCACACTTGAAGAGATGTGTGGAGAGAGTATGCAACCAATGTGTCACTTGACACAAAGCCTAGTCCAAAATGAATCCACATGGGTTGTATACTCCTTTACCTGTTCCTATAATGCCATGGGTTGATATTAGTATGGATTTTATATGTGGTTTGCCTAGGACTAGTAAAGAACATGACTCAATCTCTGTGGTAGTGGATAGGTTCTCTTAAATGGCACACTTTTTACCATGTCAAAAAACTGATGATGCCACACACATTGTTGACTTATTCTTTAGGGAGGTGATAAAATTTCATGGTTTGCCTCGGACGATTGTGAGTGATAGGAACAGTAAGTTCCTTAGTCATTTTTGGAGGGTTTTGTGGTCTCGGTTGGGGACTAGATTGCTCTTTTCCACAAGTAGTCACCCCCAAACTGATGGCCAAACTGAAGTAACAAATAGGACTCTCACTACCATGCTTAGGACTTTGCTTAAAAAGAATTTGAGGGAATGGGAACAATGTTTACCACATGTTGAATTTTCATATAATATGAGTTTCCATTCTACTACTTGCCATAGTCCATTTGAGGTAGCGTAGGTTTCAACCCTCTTGCTCCTATAGATTTGGTTCCACTTCCTCTTCCAGATGTTTTGAATGTTTCAGGTGAAGAAAAGGCCAAAGGGATGAAGGAGCTGCATGAGAAGGTCCACAAACAAATTGAGAAGGCTAATGAAGCCTATGCAAGGTATGCCAATCGAGGGAGAAGAGCAATTAAATTTGAAGTAGGGGATTGGGTGTGGTTGCACCTAAGGAAAGAGAGGTTTCCGCAAGCTGGGAAGAACAAATTGGCTCCAAGAGGAGATGGCCCATTCCAAGTGGTGAAAAAGACAGAAGAATTCTTATGTTCTAGACCTCCCTAGTGACAAATATAATGTTCATGTCACTTTTAATGTTTGTGACCTTTCCCATTTTGAAGGTGAAGAAGAATTGAATCCGAGATCGGATTCTATCCAAGAGGAAGGGGATGATGTGATTCCAGCTCCTAAAGTGCACATAAGGTCGGCCGCAAACCCCCTTCACAACCTTGGGGCACCAATGACAAGGGCTCGGGCTAGGAAGGCAAGAGAGGCACTAGTGGTGTTCATGAAGATTTGGGCCGAAAGTGAGGAGCATGGCATGGAGCATCAAGGCTTGGCTAGAAGGATTGAAGACTTGGGCTTGAAGATGGGAGACAAAGGAGGAAGTTTAAGGTGCAAATGCTTTCACCTAAGTGTAGTGCACCAAGCGCAAGGCATTGGTGTGGATGCATGCACACCAAGGTTGGAGACTCATGCCATCAGAATTGGGCAGCAACTTGGAGAGCCTCTAACTCCATGATCTGAACTCCAAATTGGGCTTTCAAATACACTATTTTGTATTTCCGGAAGGGAGGAATCCAACAAGATCATTGACAGCCCATTTGAAGTTCTGTAGCATCCGTGAGGTCCGTTACAAGAAGGGATGTCGGGCTGGGATCATGAAAGGACCCACTTGTATCATGAACTCTTTTATTTACTTGTTTTCACCTAGTTTAGCTTAAGCCTAGTTAGTATTAGCTTAAGTTAAATTAGAAAGACTCAGGAAACTATGTGAGGAGAGAGTGAGGGGTATATCCAAGGCCAACTCTCACTTATGCAAAGTAGAACTCATATGAAAGCTTTCATCAACCTTGTGAAGGAACTTGAGCTCTCAACTCTACTCTTTTCATCTCCAGCCCTTGGGGCTTATTCATAGCCTCAAGATACATTTCTAGTGTTGCCTTCACACTATTGGAGGAGGTGCTAGAGCCATCATCCATACACAGCCGGCGCTATAACCCTTGTTGCCAAGCCATCCGGACTTTGAGGTGAGGGTTCCCGGCACATCTATCCGCCATTGTTATGTCCAAGAGCCAGATTTGTTAGAACAAGACCTCCTAGACACAAAGGAGGTTCTTATCACTAGGCCTGGCGATGACCTTGTCCTCTATCTCTCCACAATAAGCAACAGTGTCGCCTCAGTCCTCATCAAGGAAGAGGCCAACAAACAATGGCTGGTCTACTACACCAACCACACCTTACAATCCGCGGAGACAAGATACCCTCCGTTACAAAAGGTGATCCTATTGTTGGTCTACGTGTGATGTGATCCAGCCAAGCCCGACCATTGATTTTCTGGGTCGTTCTTTGAATGATCTCGCACCGGATCTAGTTTGCTTGTCTTCAATGGGGAATCATGGATGAAGGGGCCTCCCGAACTGCTAACACCTCCTAATCTCATGGTTCGGCAACATTAGCCGCAATGCTAACACCTCTTAAGCTCGTGGCTAGGCAACATCAACAATAATGCTCGGAAGGATGGTGATGGAAAGGAAGTGGAAGAAGATGGCCCGATCACCTCCGGTCTTCATTGAGCCGGCAACAATGGGGTTAATAAACCATGGAGGAAGCCATGGAGTGGGAATGGGAAAGGGGATAAATGTGGGAGAGGGTTTTTCTCCCCACTTGAGACTCCAAAAGAAATCACTTCTTCATTTAATCCAAGTCTCCAAATTACAATGAAAATGAGCCTGTATATATAGGCTTAGAAAAAGAGTGCAAGAGAACTAAATAGAATCACCACACCTAATAACAACTACCTAGCCTTATCCTATAAGGAAAGAATATGCTAGAAATATTCTAAAAGCCTCCAAAAATATCTAGATATTTTCCCTTGTGGGGAAATCCCGTGTTAGGCCTTTACGGGCCGGGCGACCGCCTGACCATAGGTGCCGGGTCGCCTGGTCGCCGCCCAGTTCTCGGATCTTCACTTGTTTTCTGAATATCTTGAGATCCGAAACTCCGATTGAGGTGATTCAAAAGCCATTTTCTCCTATTTAAAAGAGCTTCAATATGAAGTCTGTTACACCCACCCCGACGTTTTGTAATTTTCCGCGAGTGTCGGCGAATTGTGAATTCTGTAAATTATCGAAATAATGTTGGAATATGATAAATTATTGGAATTCAATGTTTGGAAGTGAATTTGGTGATATTTATAAGTGTTTTACGTGTTGGACGATAATTTTTGAGTTCCGGGGCATTTTACGGAAAATCGTTTTCGGAGGGCAAAATGGACACCGACGGGGAAAATTAGGAGATAATCACAAGGATTATCTCCCTTGGTAATTTCGGCAGTAACTAAGATAGGGGAGGAGATATTTTTGGCCCTTGGTCAAAGTATGGTAACCCATACCTTGCCCATACCCACACTTGTCTCACATTCATTCCTCCACCATTTTATTTCTTTTATTTTCTCCATAAAACCAATTAATTTTTCCCCTCACTCACCATTTATTCAGCCCTTTTAGCATTTCAGAATCACTTATCTCATTCCTCTCTCTCACTCAAACACTTAGAAAACAAAAATCAACTTTTGAACACTCTCTCCTTTCCTGGCCAGAACACTTCCCCTCTGTTCTTGGCTGATCCTGCTCGTCTAGAGTTCGAATTGGCTCTTGTGGTAGTTAGATGAAATCTTCCTTAACCTCTTGGCTACAACCTTTCTGAAGGGATCAAGGTCCAAAAGTTAAGGAAAGGCCTCCAAATCTGAGTGGCACGAAAACGGGTCTGCTGTGATGTTTGTGCTGAAAACTCCAACTTGAAGTTTTGGGTCTTGGATCTTCATCCAGCAAGTCTACCACTTCTTCTACCTTCCAAATCAGCTGTTTTCAAGGTGAGGTTGAGTGGTTTTGGTTTGATCTTCTTGTGTTTGAAATAACCATAGAAAGAAGCTCATTTGTGTTCTTGTTTTCTTGGACAAGTTCAAGGGGTTGGAGGTTATCTTTGTTCCAACAGCAGCACCATCTAAGGGTTGAGTGAATTTCAGCAAGGTGAGGAACCCCTGTTAAGTTTTATGAAATTTTGGTTGTTGGTTGGTGTTGATCTTCATGTATGTTGGTGTTTGATACATGTTAAGCATGTTTTGTTCTTGGAAAATCATGGAAACACAAGTGTTGGAAAAAATCAGCAAGGAGCTGAAAGTTTGAGATGGTGTTTGGTGATGTTTTCTTGGTTGAACATGGAAAAGAAGCATGTATTTAGCATGTTTGGCATGTTTTAAAGTTAGGGTAAAAAGTTAGGATTTATTTGAGTGATTTTGTCATAAGGCCGAAAGTTTGGGGTGTTGTTGTGAAGTTTGGAAAAGTTTAAAGATGAAGGATGTAATTAAAACATGTTTGGTAAAAGAAAGTATGTTTAAGTGATAAAAATGCAAGTTGGTAAAGGTTGGGAAAAAAATAAAGGTTTGGGCCGAATTTGGGCTTGGGCCGAAATTTTGGGTGAAATTAGATAAAAGTTGACTTTTTGGTAAAGTTGATTAAATCGGGTAAATTTGACAACTTTGTGAAAGTTGAGGGACTTAAGTTGTAATTAAGCATAAATTCCCAACATAAGGAACTTTAGTGAAGTAACTAAAGTTATTTCGTATTTCGATTTTGGCAGATCGATTACGCATTTTACGGGATACTACTTTGTGAGCGTCGGGGACCCCAGAGATTATCCGCTCTGTCGAGGTAAGGGGTTTAACTTCGTTAATGCGCATTTTATGTTTATTAGGTTAGTTAAGGGCTAGTACTTGGGTCGAGGGTGGGGCCCGGTGACTCCCGGGTCTAGTCACATGGTACGTAGTGGTCTGCAGGGTTTTTTCTTAAATATGGGTTAAGGACATATATCATATCGGACTTGCTTATCGGGGGTCGACAACGGACCCATATTTATATTCTGTACGTGAGAAGTCCGTGAGTTCGGCTGACGGGAATGCCGGGACCTAAGCCGGTATGCCAACCGTGGTCGCTAACTCACGATGTTATGTGCCGGCATTGTTGATATGAACACGGCCGGAGAAACCGAGATCACGGTTGCGCCGATCTAGCTTGGCGGAGGAGTACAGTAACGTAGAACTCTAGTCGGCCAATAGAACCTCCTCTCTACGTGGTGAGGCTATGCTCTTGATATTGCATGGGGAAGGAAATGGGATCTAGCACCTCTTTATTACAAGATCAAGCAACACTAGATATTATAGTTGAATCCTCTTGCATGGATCACAAAGGAAAATGGAAGTGCAAGATATGAGAACACAAAAACCAATCTCTTGAAGAGTTTTGATTTCAAATATATTCGAGTGTTACAATGGTTACAAGTCTTCCTTATATAGAATAAAAAAGGGGGAAGAGAAGTGATGAGTGACATGACAAGGGACAAAGACCCTTGAATTATGGTGGGTGAGGTGAGAGGAGGCAGACGCTGAGATGACATTGTAGGCTACCTGCTCCTGTCGCTCCCATTTCCCAGAAATCATAGTTGGCGGGAAAGGGGAGGGAAGGCCTCTTCATACTTGAGCAGTTCGCTTTGACCGTGGTGCATGGTGGCTTCTTCATGTTGGCGAATCCCTGAGGCTTTGCTGGTCTGAAAGCCTGGCGTAGGGTCTTCGCCATATGGCCATGAGCTCGCCAAGGAGGCTTGGGTTCGCCAAGGGGCCATGGGTTCGCCAAGGGCCATGGGTTAGCCAATGGGCATGGGCTCGCGAAGGGCCATGGGTTCGCCAAGGGGGGCATGGGTTCGCCAATGGGTCATGGGCTCGTCAAGGGCCATGGGTTCGCCAAAAGGCCATGGGCTCGCCAAGGACCATGGGTTCGCCAAGGGGGCATGGGCTCGCCAAATGGGCTTCGCGAGCACGGCTTTGCCTTGGAGCTTTGCCTTAGCTTGGAGGATGCGTACAGGGTCCTCTTCTGGAGACCTTGCAGGTGTGGCTTCGCTTTGGGGCCTCGCCGACGCCTAGAGTGCCGCATCCTCTTCACCCGCGCCTTCACCAAGGATCCATTAGGCCCTCTGAAGGAATGGTCGTCCTTTATTAACAAAATGGGGTTGATGTCCACATCAAACCCTCCTCTTCAAATGAATCCGTCCTCGGATTCATAAGGAAGTCATCCCTACAAATCTTAAGACACCACAACAAACTTGAAGAGGCATTAGGGGTTAGTGGACTAAAACCAAGCAGATGCACCCATATCAAATGTTGGATCGTAAGGATTCCAATATGCATGATGATCAAGAACGAAAGTCTAAATAAATTTTTGACATACTTCCAATCACTTAAAGAAAGAGGCGTAATGTGGGGGTGTCCTCGGCTTATTACATACGTGACTAGGTGTTGGGCATTCTTATTCTCAAAACTTATAGTACCTAGCTCATGGATAGAAAATAAGGAAGCACGAAGTTGGGGCAAGATGAACAATCTGCTCTTTCTTGCTCCTTTACCATGAAAGCACACAAGTTTCCCAAATCTAAAATCTTCTTCACGGCCGAGTATAAGTTTAACAAATAGCATGCAATTTCAACATGATTTCCAAAGCTAGATTTCATGGCATGCTCATTTCCAAACAAATCATTTTTACATATGCCGGGGTCATGTATGAGCCTAACCTTTCCAAGTTTACCTATCATTCGAAACATGCACAATCCATTCATTTTCATCACATAGGCTCGGGTAGGTCCATCAAATTTAGCGCATGACATGATCATGGTTCCATCAATACATTCATCATTAATACATGTGTGCTTTCTAGCTAAAGTAGGCATGCACCTAACATTCCTAGCACAAATCATCCCATGATCATAAAATTTTAAAGCTTCATTACTAAGATGAAATGATAGGTTACCTCTCTCCAAGTTAGGGAGGGAGGATCCTTCTCCAAAACCGAGGCTTCTTCTTCCTCTTGTATACAACCCAAGGTGCTTTTGTCATCAATCCCTTGCATAAACAAGGAAGAAAAACAAACATTAGAAGATTTAAGAGTTAGTCAATCATTGATCTCGGTTGAAAGCGTGGGTGCTTCTTTCTCATCACTCATTTGGCTTTGAAGAGTTGTTTTCTTTCTTTTCTCTTTCTCTCTTTTTTCTCACTCTCACACCATTCTTTCACAAGACCTTCCATTTTTGAAACTTCATTTCTTAGTTCCTTGAAATCTTTTCTCAGCTCCTTGAAATCTTCTCTAATTTCTCAAGTGAGGTTACCCAAGGGGATTAGTTCACAAGGAGGACTCGGGTTCACACTTGGGGAAGGGGTTGAGTGGGCTCTTGAAGGTTAGGCATTCCTTTCGGACGTTGAAGTGGAGTAGTATGTGGGACTCCAAGATGAGCTATGAGTGGTGGGAGGTCTCAACCAATGGGTAGGGGTTGGAGTCAAGTGTGCTACGGTGGTTTGGGTGCCATACCGCCGCCTCATCACACTTTTCAAACGGTCCCAAGAGGGTATGAACCCTAACCCTCGATTGCGCCTCTTTGTGGCGTATTCATGCCACCAATACCAAGCTTCACCACTTAGCATCTCAATAGCTGTGTCAAGCTTCTCAAATTCATTAGCACCAATTTTTGCAAAGAATGCCTCAAGATGGTGTTCCCATGATTCAAACCCGAAAGGGTCATCATCCCTCGAAACTTAAGGGTTGGCGCCGGTGTATACCTACACACTTATACAATAGTGTATTTTATACCACTCATTTCCTCACGTTTATGGTTGGTCTCTCGTTTGTGATTGGGGACACACTCGGTTTCACTCTTGATTCTCCACACAAGGTTTTCACAAGTTCTCTTAACTTGATTCCACTATCAACTTTAGATCAAATGCAAACACACAAGTAGGAACAAACAACAATATCTATCAAAACCGAAAACTTGCAATTCAAGAAAGATAACTAGTTACTTGAAACTAGCTTTTGAATGATTTAAGGTGAGGTGGGGGTTGAAAGAAGTTAGGAGTGATGTAGAAAAGGCTCTTTATAAACACAAACACCTTTTGTGCAAGTTCATAAAATATTTTGGATCAAAGTCACTATTCACATGTGTTTGATATGAACTTCATATGAACTTCTCAAGAACACCAAGAACACTCAAGAACACATGAACTTGTTCATCATTTTCTCTTTCTTCAAACACTTTTCTTTTGCACTTTTTCACACAATATAACACTTTTCCACAACAAATCCGAAATAACATTTATTTTTCATGAACTTCAAGAACACTATTCACTTCAACATGAACTTTACACTAATCACATGAACCACTCACAAATAATTTCGGTTTCTCTCAAGAGATCACTAACCGAAAGTTTTCTTCAAGTTTTCGAAAGAACAACAAAGGTTTTAACTTGAAGAAAATCAAACAAACAACACGGTACCTCCAACAAGAACTTTGGCTCTGATACCAATTGATATGATCACGGCCGGAGAAACCGAGATCATGGTTGCGCCGATCTAGCTTGGCGGAGGCGTACAGTAACGAAGAACACAAGTCATCCAAGAGAACCTCCTCACTACGAGGTGAGGCAATGCTCTTGATAATGCCTGGGAGAGGAGATGGGATCTAGCACCTCTTGATTACAAGATCAAGCAATACTAGATATTATAGTTGGATCCTCTTGCGTGGATCACGAAGGAATATGGAAGTGTGACGTGGAACAGGCCCAACCCAAGCCCAAACATCAAGATCCGCTCGTTGGCCTTGGTGAACCTATGACAAGGAGCCGGACTAAGAAGGCTAAGGACGCTCTCAACCTTTGTTGATGCACGGTTTTGCAAAGTGTGAGGAGAAAAGTGAAGATATCCACAAAGATGAATGTTACGGTCACCCGAGCGGGTTGCGGCCGGGTGACCGGGCTCGGTTTTGGCTGCGGGTCACGTTTTCGGCGTTCAGACGGCTCCCGAGCCCTATCCGAGTATCATTTTGGCGAACCCTTCCGTATTTGAGGTCGTGTGGGTCCCCCGGACGTTTCCGCCGAAAATATTTTTCTGGCGCCGGGGGGTTGTCGGGGTCGCCTCGGGACGTACAGCGGGCTCGGTAGCGCTCTCGAGATCTCAGTTTGAGAAGCCGTTTGTAGTTTTGGAGTCGTGGAAACGTCCCAGTGTTGGTTGTGGAGTTTAATATTTGGGGCGGGACGTTCGGTTACGGGCGACACCCGGGGCTCGGGACGGGAAACCCGGGACACGGGATGGAAATTTTCTGACGGCTTTGGGGTAAGTTGTATTTGAATTTAAGATGGAATTTATGGGAATTTTTATAGAATTTTTGGAGTGACGGAATTTCGGTTCAGGTTGACACGCTCGCACGTCGGGTTTTGGTTCGGGTTCAGCGAGCTCGGTAGGACACTCCGGAAAGGCAAATGAATTTCTGAAAAATGTTCTGTGCATGATATAATATTCTGAAGATTGTGTCCGAGTTTCATTAATTTTGGAATTCGGTAATTATTTTTGGGCAAAAAGAATTGGAACTTTCGGAAAAATTGGGAGTTAATTTGCAAATGGGTGCAAATTAATTAAAATCAGCATGGGCAGCAGCAGCCTATTTTCGGCAGATTTGTGTGTGTGTGTGATTATTTGGGACACATGTCCCATTTTTATTTAAAGGAAGAATGGTATGGGCAAAAAGCATGGAAATTATATAAGTAATATTATTACATAATATTACACTTACCTCATTCTTTTCTTCTTCTTCTTCCTTCTGTTCTTGCTGCTGCCGAAACTCCATTGGAGAAGCTCCTCCAAGCTTGACTTCCTTCATCTTTGTGGAAATCAAAGAGGAATTGCTTGCCACTTGTGGTAAGTATCATCCTAACTCCTCTTCTCACTTTAGTTTTGAAGTTTAGTGGTTAAAAGAGGAGATTTTGAGAATTTTGGGTTTGTTCTTCACTACATGATTGAGTGATCCTCTCCCTCCCATCTTTTAGTATGTTGTTCTTGGGTGATAGGAGAGTGTTAATCAAGTGTTAGATTTTGGAAAACACAACTTGGGAAGAAAACCTATGTTGGCCGAATTGTTGGAAGAATTTCCAAAATGGTGTGTGTTTGTTATCTTGTTTCATGCTTCAAGTATGTTAGTCCTAGCATGATTCTAAGCTTGTGTGTGGATTTAATTTGATGGAAAACAAGTTGAGGTGGAAACCCCCTTGTGGCCGAATTATATAAGTGTATGTTCTTGATGGATTTTGTTGTTTGGGTGCAATTGGATAGCATTCATGGTTTAGGAATGTAATTGGTGATTAAAGAGTGCAAATGGAACTTTGTTTGGATTGAAATGGAAGTTGGGTGAGAAACCCCTCTTTGGCGAATTGAAAGCTGAAGGGGTTTTGTTGATTTTGGTGTAATTGGTTAGTAAGCATGCTTAGGAAGTGGAATTGGTGATTAATATGATTATTTGGAAGCTTGAATGGATTGAATTGGAAGTTGGATAAAAAGTTGGTTGAAAACCGAATCTTTGAATGATTCTTTTTCAATGTTGGAGGTTCATTTTGGTTGAATTGGATGTTAATATGGTGTTGGGCTTGAATTTAGGAGTGGATGGAAGTTTGAAATGTTGAATTCGGTTAAGGAATGAAAAAGTTACAATTAATCGGGATTATCGGAAAATGGCGGGTAATGAAGGGTTTAAGGTTGGATTTGATCAGTTCTGCTTATTTTATGACGTTTTTCAATGTGAAATATTTCATTGTGTAGGTTGGTTCTGAATTCTGACGTTTCTGTGAAAATATTGAATTTTACGGAATTTCTGTCTGATTTTCGGTTTTGGGGTCGGGTGGTTGTAATTTGGTAGTGTGGTTGATAAGAATGCTAAATCAACTTGGTTTGGCAGATTCTGAGTTTCGGTGGTTAGGAAAAGAGGAGTGCCAAGTTTGGGGCACGGTGTAGGTGTTATCCGAATCGGTCCAATACTGGATTTTGAGGTAAGGGTTTGGTTACATTGTTTGGTAAGCTAAGTATATGTTTTGGTTTCAGTTTACATTACTGCGGTATTTCAGTATTATATGCCTAGAGCATATTACGTAGTCTGTAGGTGTATGTATTGTAGCATTTACATTTTGCAGGTATTTGGAAATTTCGCTTTAAGGTAAGTTACGTGATCTGTAGGTGTATGCCTTGTAGCATACTGCATGCATTAATCCTACGTTTGTAGGAGTATGCCTTATGGCATACTGCATGCATTAACACTACGGACGGTTGTGGGTTCGCTACCCAGTGGTGCACCATGCTTCGTAATAGCTTCGGCTTGACTCCCCTTAGTGGGAGGCTGTCGTTCGATCTGTTATAAGGTTTATGGCGATTTAGAATCGCACGTCCTTGGGATTCCGATTTATTTTACGTACATGCATGCTATTCCGTATACATTGCATATATTGCTATCTTTCTGTTTTGCGGGGTTGCATATACTTATCTTACCCCAAATCCCTTACGGGGTCCTTTTAGGACTCACCCTTCTTTGGGTTCTGTTTTTGGGTTTTGGTAGACCCGATAAGCGGCTGCGGAGTAGGATTCCGTGAGGTTCTACCTTGGGTGTGTTTTGCAGCGGATTGCACCTTGCGGTCCGGGATTGTGTACTTGGTGTGAATCCCGCGCAAGGTATTTTGTTACTTAGATTCTAAGGTTGGCTCTGTAGTTGCATATGCACACTTTCGGTATTGCTATGATGGTTGTATGTCTGTATATACATTTGTATATTCTGTTCTATATCTGTTCTCAGCGCTTGGCGCTTGCTAGACAGTTTAGGTTATGTGAATTCTGTATGTATATGTGTTTTGGTGCGTAAGCACTCGTCCACGGATGGCGGGGCTTACTCTGTTATTAAAGCATGACTTGTATGGTTGCATTTTATTTTGGCTATATGCATGAAATGTCCGTTAGTTTGCTTCCACAATCCTTCCGTTCTCGGGTCCGCTACGCACGGCGGGTCTCGATGGACCTGCCACTCCTTTCCATTCCGGCTTCCGCTTCCGGCGTCCCGGCGCCCCCGCCTCCGCAACCGGGCTCGGGTGGCGTGCGGTGACAAGTTGGTATCGAGCGAGTAAGTGACCATATTGGTCGTCGGTGGTGACTTGTAGTGACAACTATTGTTCTACATTTTATTTTAGAATGGTTTGAGTACGGAGATTGGCCACCTCCTTACTCGAACCACTTCAAAATAAAATTGTGGAGCAAAGTTGATCCTTCAAGTTATCACGATAGTTGCAGATTTCGGCACTTCGGGATTTCTGGAATTACGGTAAGATTATTACGAGTAAGGGGATTGTGGAAAAGTTTCAGGTACGTAAAATTGTGTGTTAGGAAAAGATTTGGTGAAATAAGCATGAACTGCTTCTGTGATTCTGTGAAATGCATGATTTTATCATTCTGAGAAGTAACTTCTGTGTCAAGTACTGCATTGCACTACAGAGCCTTAGAAAACTGCTGCTAACTTCTGTAGAGAGTAGGAGTGACCGATTTCTGTCTGGACTCTGTTTGGTCTGAAATTTTTGAGATATGGTTAACACGCGTAGATAGCGTGATTTGGTACCGGAGGGGCGGGACTGGGATCCCACACCTCCGTGGAATAGGATACGGGTTCAGTGTAACCCAGGGTCTGAACAACCACACTCACCGCCCCGAGGTTTAGTGGTCGTAGGGACCCCTCTCTGATTTGGTATTACCGCCGGCCTAGCTGGTTCAGAGGCGGCAGTAGGCAGGGGAAAATCTGTTTATGCCACGGTAAGGGCATTTTGATCAGGTGGTGATAGCAAGACTTAAGCCACTGCTCGCCATAGTTTTGGGATCAGTAAGTGAGTGACTCTGACAAGGGTGGTCACTACGACACCTAGACTTCTCGTCGGTCCTATTAACGACGAGGAGATCTGGGGCACCAGTCTGGCGAGGTCAGACTTTTGGAGAGGTTTTAGAGTTTGAATCCCCCGAGGTTCAATGGCCGAGGAGGGCCGGGGTAGTAGAGACTTGGTTTGCAGGAGTTGACAAACTCCGGAGGAGGCTATTCGAGCCGGTTGGCCGCCGGGAATAGCGGCTACTCGGTCGATTGCTTCAGTTCGAACCGGAGTTCGGATTGACCCGATATCGATTTCTAGTGTCTGGCAAAATGTACCGGACATTTCCGCGGAAAATATTTTTGGGGCGGGGTTGCCGTCGGACGATTTTGGGGGTTTCTGGGCGGTGAAACGGCTCGGGAGTGACCCGGGACTCAGTTGCAGTTTTGAGGAAGATCTGGAGTCGGGATATAATTTACATTTTTACGTGAAGAAAAATGTCTGGTCGAAATTACGGTTTCGGGCGGTTTTCGGGCTCGGGCGAGCCAAGTGTGACACTTGGCGAAATGTGATTAGTGGAAAGTATTGGACTTGGTCTCTTGTTATTTCTAGTGATTATGATTCACTATGATGTCAAAAAGGATGTCATGTGCAAAGCACATGACTTATTATTACAAGACTTAAGTTTTGGCGGTCTTGGCGTCCATAGTCTCGGGACGCAACCCAACGCGCCGCGAGGGCGTGGGTTTCAGCAGGGTGGCCCGAGACCTCAGTAGCGACAGCAGCTTCAGCCACCCCCTCCGTCACAGCAGCTCAGAGTAGGATAAGTTTTTCATTTTGACGCCTAGTTATCGGGGAGGACTTAGTCAGCGGTCATGTACTAGCTAGCAGGGAATTCTGTAGGGTACTTTATTTCTGAATGAGGTACCGGTTCATGCGTTATTTGATACAGGAGCATTTGTTCCCATTATAACACCGAAATGTGTTACATTTCTGTATCTGTCTGTTAGTACCTTGCCTCAAACGCATTTAGTAAAAACTGCAGAAGTCGGTTCTGTTTTCCAATGAGATGGTTCGGGGTTGTGCGATATCTGTAGGCGGACATGATAGTATCGGATCTGTTGGTTTTAGACACGCCGAACTATGATATTATACTTGGGATGGACTGGCTATCCAAGAATTCTGTGCACATTGATTGTGCAACCCGAACCATTATGGTTTCTGGAGAGGTACTACCTCTCACGACTCGGCGGTTTGACTATCGCACGACGACAGTGCAGTGTTGCAGATTCGGATCATCTGTCGATAGTTGGTGTAGGGAATGCTATGATCTGAATGAAGCTGGTATTAGGTTGAAGTTGGATGGTTTATCGTTGGTTCGAGATTTTCCGCGGGTATTTCCGGAGGAGTTGCCCGGATTACCATAAGAGCGGGGAATTGTGTTTAACATCCACTTGCAGTCGGGTACTGCTCCGATATCTATTCCTCCTTATCGGATGCCCATTTCTGAGATACAGGAGTAGAAGAAGCAACTGGAGGAATTACAGCAAAGAGTTTCATCTGACCGAGCACTTCGGCGTAGGGTGCTCTGGTTGTTCTGTTTGTTAAGAAGAATGATGGGACACTCTGACTTTGTATTGATTACAGACGGTTGAATGCACTTATTGTGAAGAATAAGTATCCGTTGCTAAGGATTGACGATCTTTTTGATCAACTTCGGGGTTCAAGAATTTCCTCTAGGATTAATTTCCGATCTGGGTATTTTCAGCTTAGGGTGAAGGATGAGAACATACCTAAGACTGCTTTCCGCACCCGGATGGACACTTTGAGTTTACGGTCATGCCATTTGGGCTGACCAATGCTCGGCAGCGTTCATGGATCGATGCATCGGGTGTTCCGACCGTACTTGGACTCATTTGCAGTGGTCTTTATTGATGATATTCTGATATATTCTCGGGATGCGGACTCACATCGGGAGCATCTGAGGGTAGTTCTGCAGACACTTTGGGAACATCAGCTTTATGCCAAATCCTCAGTGTGAGTTACGGATTCGGGAAGTCACCTTTGCAGGACACGTTATTTCGAGCATGGTCTGCTGTGAATCCGGAGAAGGTGAGGGCAATTCGGGATTGGAAACAACTTACCACGGCACGGGAGATCAAGAGCTCCTTGGGGTTAGCAGGATTTTATCGGAGGTTTGTACTGGGATTTTCTATTCTGGCATCTCCGCTTATGAAGTTGACTAAGAAGGGTCAACTGTATATCTGGTCTGATAAGTGTGAGCAGAATTTTGAAGTTGAGGCGGTAGTTGACTAACGCTCCGATTCTGACTCTTTCGAGATCCGATCTTACCGTATGTGAATTATACGGATGCTTCCACATCTGGTTTGGGATGTGTGTTGGTGCAGAGCGTTTTGTGGTAGCTTATGGGTCGAGGCAGCTACGACCGCATGAGCTGAACTATCCGACACATGATCTGGAGTTGGCTATAGTAATTTATACGCTGAAACATTGGAATCAATATCTGTTTGGTAATAAATTTCAGATTCTTACCGACCATAAGAGTCTGAAATATCTGTTTACGCAGAAGGAGCTTAATTTGAGGCAGCATAGATGGCTCGAATACATTAAGGACTATGATTGTAGTATCGGGTACATCTCTGGCAAGGGCAACGCGGTTGCCGATGCTCTGAGCAGGAAGTATACCGGCTTAATTAAGAGAGGAAATGTTGGTGACCGATCTGAGGAGAGTGATCTGACGTGCCTTTGGCACAGGTGGCAGCTCTGGGAGCGTGCTCAGGTTATTACACTTATTATACATTCTGAGTGGCTTGACAGGGTGCGCGAGGCGCAGGGTAGAAATCCGGGGTTGAAGAATTTATCTGGGGAAGATAAGGGTTTATTTGTTACCGACGTTTCAGTATAGGCAGGGATTGCTATACTTCCGAGACCGCCTTTATGTACCAGAGGATCAGGAGTTCTGGAATGAGATTTTAGAGGAGGCACACTCGAGCAGTGTGAGCATCAGGAACCGGCAGGGACACTGCAGACTTTGCCCATTCCAGTCTGGAAGTGGGGTAATGTTATGATGGACTTTCTGACTGCACTGCCCCTGACACGGTCTCGCCATGATGTTATCTGGGTTATTGTGAATCGGTTGACAAAGTGCGCACACTTTCTGCCTATTCGGGTCATAGACCCTCTGGAGAAGCTTGCTGGCTTTACATCAGGGAGATTGTACGTTTACATGGAGCACCAGACTCCATTGAATCTGGCCGTGATCCGCGTTTTACAGCACGGTTCTGGATTGCTTTTCATGAAGCATTGGGCACGCGACTCCATCTGAATACAGCTTATCACCCACAGACGGACGGGCAGTCGGAGCGGGTGATTCTGATATTGGAGGATATGTTGCAAATCTGTACTTTGGATTTTGGAGGAGTTTGGGACTAGCAGTTACTTTGATAGAGTTCTCATACAACAATTGCTTTCAGACTACGTTTGACATGGCACCCTATGAGGTGTTATACGGGAGGTGTATGACACCATCTTGTTGGACAAATGCGTCGATGGGGTTAAGTGGGACCCGAGCTTTTGAGGAGACTACGGCGAAGATCAGATTATTATAGGCGCGGATTAAAACCGCGAATGACCGCCTGCTTGTTTGTACGAACCGTCGCCGTAGGGCTCTTGAATCTGAGTTTGGTGATAGAATTTGATGGGAGGTAGTACTGTTCAGAGGGACAGTAAGATTTGATAGGCGGGGCAAGTTACCCCGAATTTTATCGGTTCTCATGAGTTTCTAGAGTAAGTTGTTAGGTTGATCTTTTCCCCCCCCAACTATTTCTGTTTTACGTGATGTCTTCCGGGATAGCCTGTTGTGGATCGGTTAGATTTAGGTTCGGTACTGTCTGGGGTTGTCTGGTAGAAATACCGGCAACTGACTCGGGGTGCACTAAGATGCACCCGGAGGGTGGGACGCCGTGAAGCTCTGTATGGTAGTCTAAACTACCACTCCCGCCGCACCAAAGACGGTGGTCCGATTGTTCAGGTTAGAGGAATGTTCATATTTTCGGTTGGTAGCGACACTGTCTGGTTGGTTGAGCTACTCTTGGAGGACCAAGAGTTCTAAGGGGAGAATGTTACGGTCACCCCGAGCGGGTTGCGGCAAGGTGACCGGGCTCCGGTTTTGGCTGCGGTCACGTTTTCGGCGTTCAGACGGCTCCCGAGCCCTATCCGAGTATCATTTTGGCGAACCCTTCCGTATTTGAGGTCGTGTGGGTCCCCGGACGTTTCGCCGAAAATATTTTTCCGCGCCGGGGTTGTCGGGTCGCCTCGGGGCGTCTGGCCGGGCTCGGTAGCGCTCTCGAGATCTCAGTTTGGGAAGCCGTTTGTAGTTTTGGAGTCGTGGAAACGTCCGGTGATGGTTGTGGAGTTTAATATTTGGGGCGGGACGTTCGGTTCGGGCGACTCCCGGGGCTCGGGACGGGAATCCCGGGACTCGGGATGGAAATTTTCTGACGGCTTTGGGGTAAGTAGTAATTGAATTTAAGATGGAATTTATGGGAATTTTTGTAGAATTTTGGGAGTGACGGAATTTCGGTTCAGGTTGACACGCTCGCACGTCGGGTTCTGGTTCGGGTTCAGCGAGCTCGGTAGGACACTCCGGAAAGGCAAATGAATTTCTGAAAAATGTTCTGTGCATGATATAATATTCTGAAGATTGTGTCCGAGTTTCATTAATTTTGGAATTCGGTAATTATTTTTGGGCAAAAAGAATTGGAACTTTCGGAAAAATTGGGAGTTAATTTGCAAATGGGTGCAAATTAAAAAGGAAAATCAGCATGGGCAGCAGCAGCCCTCTCTCTATTTTCGGCAGAAGTGTGTGTGTGTGTGATTATTGGGGACACATGTCCTATTTTTATTTAAAGGAAGAATGGTCTGGGCAAAAAGCGTGGAAATTATATAAGTAATATTATTACATAATATTACACTTACCTCATTCTTTTCTTCTTCTTCTTCCTTCTGTTCTTGCTGCTGCCGAAACTCCATGGGAGAAGCTCCTCCAAGCTTGACTTCCTTCATCTTTGTGGAAATCAAAGAGGAATTGCTTGCCACTTGTGGTAAGTATCATCCTAACTCCTCTTCTCACTTTAGTTTTGAAGTTTAGTGGTTAAAAGAGGAGATTTGGAGAATTTTGGGTTTGTTCTTCACTACATGATTGAGTGATCCTCTCCCTCCCATCTTTTAGTATGTTGTTCTTGGGTGATAGGAGAGTGTTAATCAAGTGTTGGATTTTGGAAAACACAACTTGGGAAGAAAACCTATGTTGGCCGAATTGTTGGAGGATTTTCCAAAATGGTGTGTGTTTGTTATCTTGTTTCATGCTTCAAGTATGTTAGTCCTAGCATGATTCTAAGCTTGTGTGTGGATTTAATTTGATGGAAAACAAGTTGAGGTGGAAACCCCCTTGTGGCCGAATTATATAAGTGTATGTTCTTGATGGATTTTGTTGTTTGGGTGCAATTGGATAGCATTCATGGTTTAGGAATGTAATTGGTGATTAAAGAGTGCAAATGGAACTTTGTTTGGATTGAAATGGAAGTTGGGTGAGAAACCCCTCTTTGGCCGAATTGAAAAGTGAAGGGGTTTTGTTGATTTTGGTGTAATTGGTTAGTAAGCATGCTTAGGAAGTGGAATTGGTGATTAATATGATTATTTGGAAGCTTGAATGGATTGAATTGGAAGTTGGATAAAAAGTTGGTTGAAAACCGAATCTTTGAATGATTCTTTTTCAATGTTGGAGGTTCATTTTGGTTGAATTGGATGTTAATATGGTGTTGGGCTTGAATTTAGGAGTGGATGGAAGTTTGAAATGTTGAATTCGGTTAAGGAATGAAAAAGTTACAATTAATCGGGATTATCGGAAAATGGCGGGTAATGAAGGGTTTAAGGTCGGATTTGATCAGTTCTGCTTATTGTGTGATGTTTGTCAATGTGAAATCTTGCATTGTCTAGGTTGGTTCTGAATTCTGACGTTTTTGTGAAAATCTGGGATTTTACGGAAGTGCAGCCGGATTTTCGGTTTTGGGGTCGGGGGGGTGTATTTTGGTAGTGTGGTTGATAAGAATGCTAAATCAACTTGGTTTGGCAGATTCTGAGTTTCGGTGGTTAGGAAAAGAGGAGTGCCAAGTTTGGGGCACGGTGTAGGTGTTATCCGAGAATCGGTCCAATACTGGATTTTGAGGTAAGGGTTTGGTTACATTGTTTGGTAAGCTAAGTATATGTTTTGGTTTCAGTTTACATTACTGCGGTATTTTAGTATTATATGCCTAGAGCATATTACGTAGTCTGTAGGTGTATGTATTGTAGCATTTACATTTTGCGGGTATTTCGGAAATTTACGCTTTAAGGTAAGTTACGTGATGCGTAGGTGTATGCCTTGTAGCATACTTTGTGCATTAATCCTACGTTTGTAGGAGTATGCCTTATGGCATACTGCATGCATTAACACTACGACGGTTGTGGGTTCGCTACCCAGTGGTGCACCATGCTTCGTAATAGCTTCGGCTTCGACTCCCCTTAGTGGGAGGCTGTCGTTCGATCTGTTATAAGGTTTATGGCGATTTAGAATCGCACGTCCTTCGGGATTCCGATTTATTTTACGTACATGCATGCTATTCCGTATTCATTGCATATATTGCTATCTTTACATTTTGCGGGGTTGCATATACTTATCTTACCCCAAATCCCTTACGGGGTCCTTTTAGGACTCACCCTTCTTTGGGTTTCTGTTTTTGGGTTTCAGGTAGACCTGATAAGCGGCCTGCGGAGTAGGATTCCGTGAGGGTTCTACCTTGGGTGTGTTTTGCAGCAGTTGCACCTTGCGGTCCGGGATTGTGTACTTGGTGTGAATCCCGCGCAAGGTATTTTGTTACTTAGATTCTAAGGTTGGCTCTGTAGTTGCATATGCACACTTTCTGTATTGCTATGATGGTTGTATGTCTGTATATACATTTGTATATTCTGTTCTATATCTGTTCTCAGCGCTTGGCGCTTGCTAGACATTTTAGGTTATGTGAATTCGTATGTATATGTGTTCTGGTGCGTAAGCACTCGTCCACGGAGGGCGGGGCTTACTCTGTTATTAGTGCATGAATTGTATGGTTGCATTTTATTTTGGCTATACGCATGAAATTTCCGTTAGTTTGCTTCCACAATCTTTCCGTTCCCGGGTCCGCTACGCGCGGCGGGTCTCGATGGACCTGCCACTCCTTTCCATTCCGGCTTCCGCTTCCGGCGTCCCGGCGCCCCCGCCTCCGCAACCAGGCTCGGGTGGCGTGCGGTGACACCATCAAGAGCACTTAAATGAGGATCATTTACTCCACATTTATTGGCCAAAACTCATCCCTCATCTTCCAACTCAAATTTCTATCATTTTATTTCAGTTTTTAGATATATTTTGGCTAGTTCTACCCCTTAGCTAGCCTAGAATAAATTTAGAAATAATTGTTTTAAATTCTCACATTTACATTTCCTTTTAATTTCTATCATTAAGTGTGGAGATGAAGGGACTTGTAAATTGATTTGGATGCCTAGATTCCTTGTCCTATAAAAGGAGGTCTAGGTTAGCTTGCAAGACACAATTCAATCATCAAATATATTTCACTTTTTTCCTTGAAATTGAGAGTGATTCTCTTTTCAACCTATCTACCTTTTCCACTCAATTCTTGTTAAGTATTCTTTACAAGTCAACTAAGACCAATATTGACTTCTCATTGGAAGAAGGAGTTGATGGCCCCATCAACATTACCCCCAATTTTGGCAACGAAGGCTTTCTTTGTCTTGGACCTTTTCGGTATCAAGAAGGAGGAGTCGCCAAAGGCATCACACCATCTCTGCCCGGGAAAGGATCCAGGAGGAGTTGGCGGCCATATCCGATCATTTCACAAGCTTCCGCATCATTTTGCTTTGTGCATTTCGGATCTGTCAACCTGTTGACATTTCCGCCTCATCAATCATACCTACCCCGTGTTGCTCCTTTGTTGGCTAGATCTGCTCCTAGTGTTCCAGGATACCCTCCCAGATCACATCAATTGGTATCAGAGCCACTTGCTCAACAAGGAGAAGTTTTTCTACCATTTTCTTTTTATTCCGCAACATATATCATTTTTGTTATCATTGTGTTTTTCTCGGTTGTTCTTGCCATTTTTAATTTCTTGTTCCAGTGTTGGGCAATCTGCAGAGAAAAAAAAACAAAAAAAATTGCATCTTATTTGCATTGGAAAAAAAGAAAAAAAAACTCTCGATTCAACTTTGTTTACATATTGCGTAAAAGACAATTTGAAGAATTCTTGGAACAATTTCAAACAAAGGGCAAGAAAAAGAACAACCTCATAGCCTTTTCAAACTGTTCTTTCAAAAGTTACGGAATATCCTTTTCCAAAACCCACAAAAGAACCGTTTTGCAAAAAGTAACACACTTCCTCAACTGTTGAGGTTTGTTTGAGGTTTTATTTTATTGTGTATTTTGTGTCTTGTTTTGAATCACTTTTTCAAGAATTTTGAGCCGGAAAAGTTGCTAGGTTTATAAAGAGAATTTGTGAGTTTTTTGAGAGAAAAAAAATGGCTAATGAAGCATTGCTAGAACAATTTCAAAGAATGTTACAGGAACAAATGGCTAGCCCGTCTTGAGGCTGGTCAAAGAGAGGAGGAAGAGCGGGAACCTCGAAATGAGGAAGATGATCGCCAATCAAATATTGATCAAGGAGATGATGTTCCACCTCACCACAATCAAAGGCAAAGGGATATGGCTCAACAGGTTTACCGAAACTTCAAATTGCAAATTCCACCTTTCTATGGAAAAAGCAACCCGGATGAGTACCTTGATTGGGTAAAGAAATGTGAATTGGTATTTAATTGCTTTGATTATACCACTGACCTCAAGGTTAAATTGGCGGTTGTTTAGTTTCATGGTTATGCCCTCACATGGTGGAATCAAGAAAATCGGCTTGGATTAGGTCCTCAAACTTGGGAAGAATTGAAGATCCAAATGCAAGAGAGATTTGTGCCATCATACTACACTCGAGAATGTTTCCAACGTCTTCAAACACTTGTCCAAGGCACTAAATGTGTTGAGGACTATCACAAAGAGTTGGAATCCGCCCTTTTGAGAGCCGATGTTATTGAAAGAGGTGAAGCAAAAATGTCTAGGTTCATTCAAGGAGTTAGACTGACATTGTGATGACCTTGGAATTATGTGAGTACAACAATTTTCAAGAGTTGTTACATAAAGCCATCCGAATTGAAAGACCACTCAAGAAAGGGAGCACTTCCACCATGGCTCCAAGATCAAACCCGGTGGCCGAAAGCTCCACAAAGGACACCCCCACCTCCACAAAAAGGTACCACTTCCAAATCTCCCAAATCAACCCCTTCTACTTCCCAAAATCGCACAAAAAACCGTCCCCCTTCCAAACCCCTACATGAAGTTCAATGCTAAAAATGCAAAGGTATGTGTCATTATGCTCATCAATGTCAAAATCCAAAGTTATACTCATGAGAGATGGAGAATGGTACAGTGAGGTCAAGAAAATGATGAGACCGAATCTGCTCAACCTGTTGAGGACGAGTATGCTCAACTTGTTGAGGAAGAGTTTGGTCTTCCGGTTGAATGCACTCTCTTAGTAACACGACGAGTACTACAAGTGAAGCCAACCCCTCAATCATGTCAAAGGGAGAATCTCTTCCATTCAAGAGCACTTGTGAATGGTAAAGTATGTTCACTCATTATTGATTCCGGTTCTTGCACTAATGTTGCTAGTTCTCATATGGTGAATAAGTTAGGACTTGCTACTCACAAGCATCCTCGACCCTACCTTCTTCAATGGATGGATGACTCCGCTCATGCCAAGGTGAATTGTCAAGTTGAAATACCCCTCAAAATTGGCAATTATGAAGACAAGGTACTTTGTGATGTTCTACCTAAGATGATTGTTGCCCATATTCTACTTGGGAGGCCCTGGCAGTATGATAAGCAAGCTGTGCATGATGGTGTGACCAACCGATACACCATTCAACACGTTGACCGAAAGATTACCTTGGTGCCTTTAACACCCCAACAAGCCCATGCCGATCAGATCCAACTCCAAAGTGAGTCCGAGGGTAAGGATGGTAAACTTAAGGGTAAAGTTGAAAATAAAAAGAAATCTCAAGTGGATTTGCAAGAGTCAAAGGTCTTTTGGGATGGTGAAGGAATAAATAGCGAAAAGAGTGGTAAAAGAGAGAATGAGAGAAGACAAGAGTGTTTCATTTCCATAGACAAAGAAATACACATCAAGAAAGCTCTTTTGAGTAAAAAATGTTGTTTTCTCTTTTTACCTAACACTTGTCTTCTAACAATCGATCAAGAGGAAGAAATCCCTTCTTTTCTTTCTTTGTTGTTGCAGGAATATCAAGATCTTTTCGAAGATCCGATTGGTTTACCTCCATACCGAGGTATTGAGCATCAAATCGATCTTGTCCCGGGAGAACCTTTACCAAATCGGCCCCATTATCGAACCAATCCCGAGGAAGCCAAAGAGATACAGAGGCAAGTCCAAGAGCTTCTTGCCAAAGGGTACATCCGAGAAAGCTTATCCCCGTGTGCCGTACCGTGCTTCTTGTACCTAAAAGTGATGGTTCATGGCGGATGTGCATGGATTGCCGCCCATCAATAAGATCACCATCAAGTACCGACATCCCATTCCACGCCTTGATGACATGCTTGATGAACTTTCAGGTGCAAAGGTATTTTCTAAGGTTGATCTTAAGAGTGGTTATCACCAAATTTGCATGAAAAAGGGTGATGAGTGGAAAACCGCCTTTAAGACCAACATTGGTTTATATGAGTGGCTTGTCATGCCATTTGGATTAACCAATGCCCCTTCTACTTTTATGAGACTCATGAACCATGTTTTAAGGAAATTCATTGGAAAATTCGTTGTGGTTTATTTTGATGACATTTTGATCTATAGTCATACTTTATCTCAACACATTGAACATCTGCGGTTATTGTTTGAAACTCTTCAAGAGAAAAGCTTTATGCTAATCTTAAGAAGTGTACTTTTGCTACTAATCAGATTGTGTTTCTTGGATATGTTGTTAGTGAGAAAGGACTAAGTGTTGACCAATCCAAGGTGCAAGCCATCAAGGATTGGCCAACCCTACTAATGTGACCGAAGTGAGATCTTTTCACGGTCTTGCTAGCTTTACAGACGTTTTGTGAAGGATTTTTCCACCATAGTCGCCCACTTAACGAGCTTGTCAAGAAAGGAGTACCATTTGTTTGGGGTGACAAGCAAGAGAAAGCGTTCAACCTGTTGAAAGAAAAGTTGACACAAGCTCCGGTCCTTTCACTACCTGATTTTGGTAAGATCTTTGAAGTTGAGTGTGATGCGAGTGGCATAGGTATTGGTGCAGTTCTCACTCAAGAAGGTAAACCTATTGCATACTTTAGTGAAAAATTGAGTGGCGGTCCTTTGAATTATTCAACATATGACAAAGAATTATATTCTCTTGTGAGAAGTCTTGATGTATGGTCTCATTATCTCTTACCTAAGGAATTTGTCATTCATGCTGACCATTATTCATTAAAGTATTTGCAAGGTCAAGGTAAACTTTCAAAATGACATGCAAAATGGATGGAATTTGTTGAATCTTTTCCTTAATTAAGTTTAAGAAAGGTAAAGAAAATGTAGTGGCAGATGCATTGTCTAGAAGGTATGCTCTATTCAAAGCATGTTGAATAAAGAAGGTTTTAGGATTTGAACAGATGAAGAACTTGTATGGTGAAGATATTGACTTGGATCTGTTTACAAAGCATGTTTGTCTCAACCTGTTGACACTTATTACATATTTGATGGATATCTCTTTAAAGCTAACAAGCTTTGTGTTCCTAGAGGTTCCATCCGAGAGCTACTTGTAAGGGAAGCCCATGGAGGAGGACTTATGGGACATTTTGGTCAGCTCAAGACCTTGGAAGCTCTCAAAGAGCATTTCTTTTGGCCGAACATGAAGAAGGACGTGGACAAATTTTGTGCTCAATGTGTTACATGCAAAAAGGCTAAGTCTAAACTTGAGCCTCACGGGTTGTATACTCCACTCCCTACTCCTTCTTTACCTTGGGTTGACATATCAATGGATTTTGTTACTGGTCTTCCTAGGACTCAAAATGGGCATGATGCAATTTTTGTAGTTGTTGACCGTTTTTCTAAAATGGCTCACTTTATTCCTTGCCATAAAACGGATGATGCTACAAATGTTGCAAATTTATTCTTTAAGGAGGTTGTTAAATATCATGGATTGCCTAGGACAATAGTAAGTGATAGGGACACCAAATTCCTAAGTCACTTTTGGAAGACATTATGGGCTAAACTTGGTACTAAGCTATTGTTTTCAACATCTAGTCACCCATAAACTGATGGGCAGACCGAGGTAGTTAATAGAACAATGATACAATTGCTTAGAACACTCCTCAGAAGAATTTGAAGCAGTGGGAAAAGTTTATTCCACATGTTAAATTTGCTTACAATACGGCTTTTCATACTTCAACAACTCATAGCCCTTTTGAAATTGTTTACGGTTTCAACCCGTTGACTCAATGGACTTATTGCCATTACCTCTTAATGATGCAGCTCATAAAGATGGAGCAATGAAAGCAAAACAAATGAAGGAGTTACATGAGAAGGTGAAAGAAAGGATCTCCAAACAGAATGAAGCATATGCAAGGAGGGCAAATAAAGGTCGAAAACAAGTCACCTTTGACGTTGGTGATTGGGTATGGTTACACTTGAGAAAGGAGAGATTCCCTCAAGAAAGGAAGAACAAACTCGCCCCAAGAGGAGATGGTCCCTTCCAAGTGGTTGCAAAAGGGGAGATAATGCCTATACTCTAGATCTTTCTAGTGGTAAATATGGAGTACATGCAACGTTTAACGTTATGGATCTTTCCCCTTTTGAAGGTACTATGGAAGATGAGATTCCGAGGTCGGAATCTTTTGAAGAAGGTGGAGTGACGTGGAACAGGCCCAACACAAGCCCAAAAATCAAGATCCGCTAGTTGTCCTTGGTGGACCTATGACAAGGAGCAGGACTAAGAAGGCTAAGGACTCTCTCAACATGTTTATGCACAGTTTTGAAAAGTGTGAGGAGCAAAGTGAAGATATCCACAAAGATGAAGGAAAAGTGCAAGCACTCCTCAATTTGGGCCAACCCAATTCCCAAATGGTGCAAACAATTTTTAACATTTCGGTTTGGGCTCAACCAAATGACAATTTGGCCCAAGTGCATGGTTCACGAATATCTCAACCCGTTGAGACAGCAGCTGGCGCATTCAATGCTTTCCCAAAGCTTCCAACCGTTCACTTCTCTTCAAGGACGAACTTCAGCAGCCTTGAGGACTCAAGAGTCATCCAAAATCATCCAGAAAACATTGGTGAGGTAGGAGTTACAAGCCTTGAAGCCCCTCCATCAAGAGCACTTAAATGAGGATCATTTACTCCACATTTATTGGCCAAAACTCATCCCTCATCTTCCAACTCGAATTTCTATCATTTTATTTCAGTTTTTAGATATATTTTGGCTAGTTCTACCCTTAGNTAGCCTAGAATAAATTTAGAAATAATTTTTTAAATTCTCACATTTACATTTCCTTTTAATTTCCATCATTAAGTGTGGAGATGAAGGGACTTGTAAATTGATTTGGATGCCTAGCTTCCTTGTCCTATAAAAGGAGGTCTAGGTTAGTTTGCAAGACACAATTCAATCATCAAATATATTTCACCTTTTTCCTTGAAAATGAGAGTGATTCTCTTTTCAAGCTATCTACCTATTCACCTTAATTCTTGTTAACTTTTCTTTACAAGTCTACTAAGACCAATATTGCCTTCTCATTGGAAGAATGAGGTGTTGGCCCCATCATCATTCCCCGTCAATTTTGGCAACGAAGGCGTTCTTTGCCTTGGACCTTTTTTTTGGTATCAAGAAGGAGGAGTCGCCAAAGGCATCACACCATCTTTGCCTGGGCAAGGATCCAGGAGGAGTTGGCGGCCATATCCATTCGTTTCACAAGCTTCCGCATCGTTTTGCTTTGTGCATTTCGGATCTGTCAACCTGTTGACATTTCCGCCTCATCAATCATACCTACCCCGTGTTGCTCCTTTGTTGGCTAGATCTGCTCCTCGTGTTCCAGGATACCTTCCCGGAATCACATCAAAGTGCAAGATATGAGAACACAAAACCAATCTCTTGAAGAGTTTTGATTTCAAAGATATTCTAAGTGTTACAATGGTTACAAGTCTTCCTTATATAGGATGATAATGGTGAAGGGAAGTGATGAGTGACTTGACAAGGGACAAAGACCCTTGAATTATGGTGGGTGAAGTGAGAGGTTGCAGATGCTGAGATGACATTGTAGGCTACCTGCTCCTGTCGCTTCCATTTCCCAGAAATCATAGTTGGCGGAAAAGGGGAGGGAAGGCCTCTTCATACTTCGAACGGTTCGCCTGACTGTGGTGCATGGTGGCTTCTTCATGTTGGCGAATCCCTGAGGCTTCGCTGGTCTGAAAGCCTGGCGTAGGGTCTTCGCCATATGGCCATGAGCTCGTCAAAGGGGCACGGGCTCGCCAAGGACCATGGGTTCGCCAAGGGGCACGGGTTCGCCAAGGGCCATGGGTTCGCCAATGGGGCACGGGCTCGCCAAGGACCATGGGTTCGCCAATGGGGCACGGGCTCGCCAAGGACCATGGGTTCGCCAAGGGGCACGGGCTTGCCAAGGACCATGGGTTCGCCAATGGGGCACGGGCTCGCCAAGGGCCTCGCGAGCACGGCTTTGCCTTGGAGCTTTGCCTTAGCTTGGAGGATGCGTACAGGGTCCTCTTCTGGAGACCTTGCAGGTGTGGCTTCACTTTGGTCCTCGCCGGCGCCTAGAGTGCCGCATCCTCTTCACCCGCGCCTTCGCCAATTGTCCATTAGGCCCTCTGAAGGAATGGTTGTCCTTTATTGACGAAATGGGGCTGATGTCCACATCAATTGTGCCGCTTTTGGACCGACAGTTAGGGTGATATCCTCGCCGGTACCACACGTTATGACCTGATCATCGGTGTGAGCTTAACAAGCCGTTGTAGGTGTCTTTGTCAAGGGTTTGGGAACCTTTGTATTGGTGTACCACCAGTCCGACGGGACTTATGAGCATCATCACATGTGCATGTCATAATCCTGATATACTTAGGACTGTATTATTTAGTTCATTGCATACTAACCCTCTTGTGCAGGGAAATGTTTTTAAGGTTTTACCGCTACCGTACCTACCCCCTTACGGAGTTCTTTCGAGAACTCACCCCCCCACTTATTATGTTTTCAGGGGATCCGGGCAAACGACCTGCGGTGTAGATCTCCCGCAGTTATCGTTGTGCATTTTTGGCTTTAAGGTACTTATCTGTTAAGTTGGGGGTGTTTTCTCGTTAGATACTTTTGTGATCTTACTGAGTTGGGTTTGACATTTATGTTCTCCTGTTTATGTTCAGCACGTAGCAGTTGTAGCTAGCAAGGTAACACTGGTTTTGGACTTGGCTCTGTAGGTAATTCTGCGTATAGGATGTTTTCGAACTTGGGTCTGTATATTATTCGTAGGAATTTTCCTACCCTACGAAGAGGGCGGAACTTCTTCTGCCTGTATTCTTTACTATCTGCTTTTTCCTACACGCGCGATATTCTGTAAAACCACTAACTTGGCTCGGGTGCAGGTTTAGGAATATATAGATGTCTTAAAATCTGCAACACGACTTAACCTTAAAACTGAAAGGAAAACGTTTTAAGGGAATGGGTTTCGGGTCCACTCAAAAACCTTTTTAAGAGAACTCCGGTTTCACCCTCCGCCGACTCAGCAAGCTTGCATAACCACTCGACAACCGCGCTTCCAGCATCCGGGGCGGCGGGGTGACAATTTGGTATCAGAGCCAGGTTAGGGATAGTGTTAGGAATGGTTAGACTTTCTGACCTAAAATCTGCTTTTAGCTCTAGGATAATTTAACTAAAAGAGTAGCTAACTTTTACTAAAATTGCTCTAGAACATTAGAAAGATTTAGGATTGGTTAGTTTGCACCATAACCTAGCATAACCTACGAAACTCAAAGGAAAGTGGTTAATGAATATCGCGCCAGATGATCTATAAAGGATGTGGGTTATCCGATCTTTCAAGTTAGGCTAGCAAAGGAAATCTTGTCGATTTCTCTGTTTAGTTGCATGCATATCATTTACAGAGCCATTAGGAAACTGCTGGTTGCTAACTTGGAGAATTAATTGTCTTTTATCTGATTCTATGGGTTTCTAGATGGTTCGCACGAGGCGAGACCGCGCTGTTCGTTCGGACATTTCGGACACCTCTCGGGAGAGTGACCCCGAGAGGAGGGTGCATCGTCGGGCTAGGCAGGCCACACCGGGACCTTCATCACAGTCCCGACAGAGTTCTGTGCGACGCCAGGAGCGTGTCCGTCTGGTTGAGATTATGGGACAGATACGCACCTGCTCGGATGGTGTCGACGCGAATGGATTTATTGTCGGCGGGAGAGTGACAGCGAGTATTCTCGCAACGATCGTTACACCCGCGGACACGAGACTACGTACACCGACTCCACTCGGCAAAAATCTACCTCGATTTCTGAAGAGGAGGGGGATCAGAGTGAGTCGCGGGGTCGCACCCACTCCCGGAGGTCCAGGACAGCGGCCAATACCGCTCGCACCATGCGCTTTGCTCGCAGGGATCGGAGGGGACGATCATCAACACATCGTCATCGACCGAGGGATGAGTCTATTTCAGATTCCGGGGATACACGAGGGACCCCGAGACCGCGCGGAGTGGGCACGGCCAGTTACGATGAGGTTGGGATGATGGAGCGCCTGCAGCGCTTCAACCCGCCCAAGTTCTCGGGCAAGATCACAAACACAGTGAGAGCCGGCTGACTGATATAGAGCGGCTGGTGACCAGATTGGGGTTACCATCCGAGGCGATGGTATCTCTTGCTACCGTTTACCTCCGTGACGCAGCTCACAACCGGTGGCAAGGGATAGTCTAGGACCGGCAACACAGACCGGGATTTGAGGCGTGTCGACACGGGGATGACTTGGGAGGAGTTCTCCCGCTTATACCATGAGAGGTGGTTGGGGTATGCTATCAAAGAGCGCCGACAGCGCTCGACGCACTCACCTGTGGCAGCCGATCACCACGGAGTATGAGCTGGAGTTCAGCCGATTGATCCGCTACTCTTCCTGGGTCGACTCCTCGAGAGAGAAAGGACGAAGAGGTTCATCCGGGCCTGCGCCCCGCATCGTGGAGCATCTGATTGCTCTCGGTATTCCCGACTATCATGAGGCCATCCAAGGCCCTTCGCTGAGACTGAGAGGATCGGAGCAGTAGCCACACCTTCCCGGCCACAGAGCGGCGGGAAGCCATCGGGCCAGCAGGGCCAAGGGCAGCAGCGTGGACAGAGCAGGCCGGGCAGATTTGGCCAGGGCACGAGCAGGACTCCCTTTGCACAGCTACCAGTATGCCAAGATTGTGGCAGACGTCATGAGGGTCGGACGTGCTTCAGAGCAGCAGGCCAGTGCCTAAAGTGCGGGGCCACAGATTACTGGGTCAAGGACTGCCCACAGACACGGTTTGTGGCGGTAGACCTCCGTGAGAGGACCACCGACTGGGGCCATCCAGGGGCCGCGGCTTAGCGCAGGGGGTTTGAGAGCTCCACACGGCGAGACCACAGATTGCGCCACCCCAAGATAGCGGACCACCCGGCAAAGACGGGTTTATCGGATCGAGCAGGCCGGCACGTCTCGGCGAGGAGCATTAGCGGTATTATCCTTTTCAATAATGTACCGATTAATGCATTATTTGATACCGGCGCTTCCATTTCTGCTATATCTCGGGAGATGTGCGACATCTCTAGTTCTCGCCTATCACCTACACGGCGAGTGTAGTCGTTGTACGCACCGGCTTTGGTAGGCCGTGTGCTCGTACTCGAACGAGGTTGCTCATGAATGTATCCTGAGTATTGGGCATCATCAGATCGAGTCTCAGTTACTGATCTTGGATACATCCAAGTACGACATTATTCTGGGGATGGATTGGTTATCGCAACACGATGTGAAGATTGATCGCGCCAAGCGTCGATTCTAGTTTCCGGAGAGGTCGTACCAATTGGCTATCCACAAAAGCCATGGAGCAGAGTATGGAGCTGAGCATATTGGAGCACATTCCGATTGTTGACGAGGAGGACTACTTCGGCCTTAACACTCTGGTACACGCTCGAGTTAGATCAGATTCCTGTAGTCCGTTATTTTCTCGCATGTCTTTCCGGAGGAGTTACCGGTATGCCACCTAGGAGAGAGATCACCTTCGAGATTCGATTGCAGCCTGGGGTCGACACCGATTTCCATCCCTCCAAAACGGATGACGATCGAGGAGCTGGCTTAACTGAAGAAGAAGCTCGAGGATCTTCTAGAGAAGGGGTTTATTCGATGAGTACTTCCCCTTGGGAGCCCCGCTTTGTTTGTCAAGAAGAAGGATGAGACTCTTCGACTTTGCATCGACTATCGACAGTTGAATGCCATCACGATCAAGAACAAGTATCCGATACCCAGGATCGATGACCTGTTTGACCAGCTCAGAGGAGCTAAGGTATTTTCGAAGATCGACCTGCGGTCAGGTTATTTTCAGCTTCGTATAAGGGAAGAGGACATTCCCAAGACTGCTTTCCGCACTTCAGTACGGGCATTTTGAGTGCACCGTCATGCCATTTGGTTTGATGAATGCACCAGCTCCATTCATGGACATGATGCACCGGGTGTTCCGCCCGTATCTAGATTCATTTGTGATAGTCTTCATCGACGACATTCTTATCTACTCTCCCGATGAGGAATCACATCAGGAACACTTGAGGACTGTACTGGAGACACTTGCGCACAACCAGTTGTACGCCAAGTTCTCTAAGTGCGATTTCTGGATACGGGAGGTATCTTTTCTGGGTCACATCGTAGGAGAGCATGGTATTTCAGTGGATCCGAAGAAGACCAAGTCGATTGAGGAGTGGAGACAGCCACCGACGGTCAAGGACATACGGAGTTTCTGGGTTTGGCGGTATTATCACAGATTTGTACCAGGATTCTCCATACTTGCATCACCGCTCACTCGATTGACCAAGAAGGGTCAGCCGTTTGTTTGGTCCTCGGCGTGCAGTGACAGCTGAACTCAAGCGCTTATTGACACACGTTCCGATTCTGAGCCAACCGGACCCGGCATTACCTTACGTGATCTATACTGACGTGTCAAGGACGGGGCTCGGTTGTGTGTTGATACAAGGGTAGCATGTCATCGCGTATGGGTCGAGAAAGATGCGACCACACGAGCAGAACTACCCGACGCATGACTTGGAGTTAGCTGCGATTATTTATGCCCTCAAGCGGTGGTGGCACTACTTACTCGGCAATAAGTTCCAGATTTTCACCGACCATAGGTGTTTGAAGTATCTGTTCACGAATGATCTCGATCATGAGACAGCGATGGTGGCTCAAGTACATGAAGGATTATGACCGCACCATCGAGTACACCGCCGGCAAGGGGAACTCGGTGGCGGATGCTTTAAGCGTAAAGTACACGGGTATTGTCATTGGTGGGAATCTTGGGAACAAGGCCGACGGGTCAGATTTGATGATGCTATGACATCGGTGGGAGCAATGGGAGCAAGCTCGTGTCAGCACTTTGACATCCGGTCTGATGGCGACCGACATCCGAGAGGCACAGTCGAGACATAGGCTTGAGGAAGCTCTCGGGTGAGGAAAAGGGAGCCTTGCTACCACACTTTGAGTACAAGCAGGATTGCTATACTTCCGAGTCTCATCTATGTACGGATGAATCGTCGATTCGGGATCGATTGTTGGGAGAGGCGCACTCCGGCAGTTTGAGCATCCACCCCGAAGGTGTAAAATGTACCACGACCTTCGATCTCACTTCTGGTGGCCAGGGATGAGAAGGGACATAGCCGCCTTTGTGGCGAGGTGTGCAACTTGTCAGCGTGTCAAGGTAGAGCACCAGAAACCAGCTGGAATGCTGCAGACTCTACCTATACCCGTCAGGAAGTGGGGTAACATTACGATGGATTTCTGACTGGTTTACCTCCGACTAGGCGCATCATGATGCTATTTGGGTCATAGTCGACCGGTTGACTAAGTGTGCACATTTTACGCCGATGCGAGTGACTCGACTACCGGAGAAGCTTGCCCATTATACATTCGAGAGATCGTGCGATTACATGGGGTACCGGACTCCATCGTATCTCGATAGAGATCCACGATTTACCGCGAGGTTTTGGAGTGCCTTTCACAAGACTCGGGCACGCGACTTCATCCGAGCACGACATATCATCCTCGAGACGGACGGGCGATCGAGAGAGGGTTATTTAGATTGTGGAGGATATGCTCGGGAGTTGTGTTCGACTTTGGGGGACATAGGGATCAGCACCTACCTTAGTAGAATTCTCCTATAACAACAGCTACCAGACTACTATCGGTATGGCACCTTATGAGGCACCGTATGGTCGGAAATGTATGACGCCGCACTGTTGGGACAGATGCCTCGGACGGGATGACCATTGGTCCCGAGCTTGTTGAGGAGATGATGGAGAATATCCGTCGATTCAGATGCGGATGAAGGCCGCAAATGACAGGACCACCTCATCTTGGTACACTACCCAAGGAAACGCGTCCTCGCGTCGCATCAGAACTATGCAAGGAACCATATGTCTCACCCTTGCGGCCTCCAGTCTCGCCTTCGCGAGGTCTCCAGTCTCGCCTTCGCGAGGTCTCCAGTCTCACCTGCGCGAGGTCTTGCCCTCGCGGGCTTTAAGCCTCACCTTGGCGATGTCTCACACTCGCCTTTGCGTCTCTTAGGCCTGCGCGGGTTGCCCTCGCGGTCTCAGGTATCGCCCTTGCGATCTCACTCGCCTTCGCGGGTCTTACTCCCGCAGCCTCAACTCGCCTTCGCGAGGACTCTCTCGCCTATACTGGCCTCGCCCAGATAAGGCCCTTATACTCAGGTTCGTGCGACCCTCACTCCTTATTTGGCTATATTCTATCTGGGCCTTCACCCCTTGCAGGCCTTCGCCTGCCACTTGCTCCACTTGGAAATAGACCACTTGGTCATCTGACATCAATCAGCCAATAAGGAGGCCAGCACGAGCCTGAGTGATCTTCACCAGATTTGTACGCCAAACATTCCCTGACAGTGAATCTTCTAAGGCGGTTTTCTGAGTTCTTCATCATCACAGCCGCATTATCTCCAATCACCCGACACAGACTTATCTCCTTACATCTGACAGACTTGTCAGTCTTGTTTCACAGCCTTTCCAAGGCTTCAACTGGTGGAGGCTCTTCTCCTGGCATCTCCCTATAAATAGGGGGATGTCCACCCTAAACTGGGTAAGCTACTACACGCCCCCCCACTCCTCTCTTGCTACTTCTGAGTATTCTCTCTATCTTTTACAGATTACTCATAACAAGCAAGCTTGGAGCCTCAAGAACACCATCGTCATCAATCATTCAACTGAGAATCCAGGCCTGCCTCAGGTACGAGATTATCAGTTTGGCGCCGTCTGTGGGAACGAAAGGAACAAAAAAGTTCTTCTCGTAAACCCATATTACAAACCACAAGTAGTAAGTCATGCCAACTACCCGGAGTGCGAGTAGGCACAGCCGTCAGGGACGGAGGAATCCTCCCGCGACGAACACGGACAACGATCCACGATCGGAACCATCTCCAAACAACATTCCCCCACAACGGGGAGAACTCTCTGTTCACTCAACGGAGGAAAGCTCCTCCCACGTTAACCGTAACGTAACTCGGGAGCGCAACACTCCACCACCAAACACTATACCAACGAGCCTTGATCCGGCCGTTCTGCAAACAATCACTAATGCGGTTGCTCTCAACTTGCGCAAACGCCGCCACCACTCTTAGGGGCGTTCTGGATAGCGTTGGAACGCTACGGACTAATCAGCCTGAACGGCCTGCTACTCCTCAACAAGTAAGTAACCCTGACCCTTCTTCGTCGTTACTTATCGCACTTACTAGACGATTAGAAGAAAGGTTGAAAAAGGGACGAAAGGGCCGTGTTCATAATGTTTCCAGAATGGGTCCGACCATCTCTGGACCCAACCTTTACTCGCCGGGTCTTGGAGACCCCTCTTCCGAATCAGTTTCGCCAGCCTAAAGCTGGACGCCTATGACGGTCTCTCGACCACGATATTCACCTCCGGTGTTACGTTTCGCGATGGCCATTGCCAGTGGTAGACGATAACACGCTCCGTAGAGCCTTCAGCTCCACACTCACGAGCCGCCGCCAACTGGTATACCACCCTCCGCGATAAGCGGTTTGACTCCTTTGAGGAGCTCTCCCGCAACTTCTCCAACTACTTTGTGGTGTCTAAACCTCCCCCTAAAACGGCGGGCATCTCCTCAAGATACGACAGAAGAAAGATGAGCCCCTCAGGGAGTATATTCAGCGCTTCCAGGCGGAGTCCATTCAGGTCCCTAATTTGGGAGGAAGCCCGCCTACTTGCGGCCATTCGTGGTCTTCACCGGGAGTCCCTTTTCTTCGTTGATGTACACACCAACCCTCCCACCAACATGGAACAGTTCCTGAGCACGACATCACGGTTTATGAACACGGAGGAGGTCACTCGCCCACTCGCCAGTGGCCGCCACGGCAGATGCGAAGGGACAGCCCTCACGAGTGGACTCTGTGTCCCGTGAGGCAAGACCTACGCCATCCAACAGGAAGGGGCGTATTTTACTCTTCCCCACTAAGGGAATCTCGCACCAACATACTCCATGCCTGGAACAAAAGAGGAGATTCCCAAGTGGCCCCGCCTCTCCCTGTGAGGTCGTCAGTGTCTAGCACCAAGTATTGTTGTTACCATCGCGACAAGGGACACGACACCGAGGACTGTTTTGAGCTTAAACGCATGATTGGGGAAATGCTCGCTCAGTGGCAAACTCGGGAGTTCTTACTCCACGACGATGGGAGTCGCGGGCGGAAAGTAACCGGGAGGACCGTCGTCAAGGGGATCGCAGACGGGTCGCTCCCACAGAACCCAGATCTACCAGTCAACCACTCCTCTACTCACTTACTACATCGCCGCGATGGCACCTCTCGTAGCGGTACCTCACCCGGACCCTTTGGTTATCACCGCCCGTATCGCGGGATGGGATATTGACAGAGTCTACATGGACACGGGGTCAAATGACAATGTGATCTACAAGCACACACTTGATGAAGCCAAGGTGCCATTGTCACAAATCCAACCCGCCAAGGGGGCCACCTTCGGAGTAGGACGGGATGAAATCCCAACTCTGGGGTCAATCACGCTCCCCTACATGATGATGGGAATCACCAAAGAAAAGAAGCAAGTGTGCCACTCCAGCTTTGTGGACTTTATTGTCCTGGATCTCCTCGCACTGCATAACGCCATCATTGGGCGTCACACTCATACCGAGTTCCACGTCCGCTATGATATGCGGGCTTTGACTTTGGATTTCCACCTTTGCGGCGAGGATGCCACCAAAATGTGGCCAGGGGCAATTATGTTTCTGCCTAGCGGGACCTCCCCGCTCCCAAGCCATCTCGAGCCTAAAAGAAAGGCACCCATGGAAGAAAATGGACCCGCGGGCGAGGTCGCTCCCGACTTGTCCTGGGGCCTTTAAGGAGGTTGAAATCTCCTGGCGAGAAATTCCGGGTGGGAAAAGATCTTGAAGAAAAAGACCAGCAAGCACTCATCCATCTCCTCCATGCCAACGGCGATGTCTTCGCATAGACCCCTGAGGACTTACCAGGTGTAGATCCTGCTATCATTTCTCACAAGTTTAGTGTACTCCCCGACTTTAGCCCGGTTAGACAAAAAACAAGGGGCATGGCCCCTGACCGTAAGGACTTTGTACGCACAGAGGTGTAGAAATTGCTTAAGGTAAATATAATCAAGGAGGTTCACTACTCTGAGTGGGTCGCAAATATAGTCCTCGCCGATAAAGAGGGTGGTCAGTGGTGACTTTGCGTAGACTACAAATGGGTTAATAGGGCCTGCCCAAGGGATCCCTATCCCCTGCCTTCTATCGATCAACTGGTTGACTCAACCGTTTATCACTCTGTTTTCTCCTTCCTTGACGCGTACAGCGGGTACCATCAAGTCTTTATGGACCCAGAGGACGCGGTAAAAACCGCCTTCACTACCGGCGAAGCTGTCTACCATTATATCAGAATGCCTTTCGGCTTAAAAAATGCAGGGGCTACCTTCCAAAGGCTTGTGAATCAAGTCTTCGCGGACCAAATCGGCCGAAATCTTGAGGCTTATGTCGATGACATTGTGGTCAAAAGCAGGGCCACCTCCACACACCTCGAGGACTTAGAGGAAACGTTCACCAACTTCCGAAAATATAATATGCGGTTGAACCCAAAGAAGTGTATCTTTGGCGTGGGCGAGGGCAAATTTCTCAGGTTGCCGGATCTCCAAAGGAGGGATTCATGTGAATCCCAAAATGATCGAAGCTATCATAGTCCGAACGGACTTGCCAATTCAGGATATTCTGAGGCGGCCCGAACATTCAGGGCGCCTTGCCAAATGGTGTATCGAGCTTGGTGGCTTTAACATCAACTATGAGCCTAGAAAGGCAATTAAGGGCCAGGCCCTCGCCGACTTCATTGCGGAATTCTCGGATGTTGACATCATCCCGGCCTCGAGCAGGCCTCGCACCACAACCCAATCCCCCAGAGTGGGACATGTCCGTGGATGGCTCATCCAAACTCGGATCCCCCGTAGGGGGAGTATATCTGCACGGACCTCTAGGTATGGAAGTATCCCTGCGTGTCTCTTTCCAATTCCAAGTAACTAATAATGTTGCAGAATATGAGACCCTCATCGCGGGACTCAAACACGTCATACGGGCAGGCAGTCGCCGCCTTCATATCCACAATGACTCGCGGTGGTGATTCACCGAGTCCAGTGCGCTGAATGCAAGGACGCCACCTTGACCAAATACCTCCAATTGGTGAACGCCTTGCGGACCAGCTTTGAGGAGGCCATCTTTATCCACATTCCTCGTTCTGAGAACACCACAGCAGACATGCTATCCAAGGAAAAGACTCCCTCCACCATGGCCACCCTGGCCAGCCCTTCCATTGCGGAGGCTATTGATATTGCCTCACTAGCAACACAAGATCCGGTTACTGATCGGAGAGACTATATTATCGTTGAGCTGAAAGCCAGCGCCAGAGACCCCACGCCGCAAACAGGCCATCCGCCGTTCTCATCAATGACCAATTATGGCATCGCGGGTTTGCAGCACCCCTCCAACGATGCCTCAGCACCCTTGAGGGACACTCTGTCTTGGATACTCTCCACCAAGGCAACTGTGGTGCACACATTGCTGCAGAAGCACTTGCCCACAAAGCCCTTCGTCAAGGGTACTACTGGCCTACCTTGAAAAAGGACGTCGTTGCACTGGTCAAAACATGCCACCAGTGCCAGATCAATTCTCGCATCCAGCGACTGCCATCTACGGAATCTCCAGCACTGACAAACCCAGTGCCCTTCGCCCTGTGGGGCCTTGACCTCATTGGTCCGATGCCGACCGCTCCAGGTCAGTACCGCTTCTGTGTGGTGGCAGTTGATTATTTTTATAAATTGATCGAAGTAGAACCCCTGGTCTCCATCACTTCCACCAAGATCATCAAGTTCTGTGGCAAAATCTTGTCTGCGATGCACGGCAGCCCTCGTGCTATTATTACAGATAATGGCACTCATTTTACCGATCACGGCGTCAACAATGGGCCCAGGACAACAATGTCCGCATGCTTTTCACCCCTGCTGGCGCACCCCGATCTAATGGGCAGGTTGAGGTCACCAACCGCACCCTCAAGGAGGGCCTCAAGAAGTGTCTTGTGGAACTATCGCACCACAACGCGAACCCCAATAGGAGAAACGCCTTTCTCTCGGTATACGGCGCAAATGCGCCTCGCCTGTGAGGCGGACCTCCCTACGATCCGCATGATCAACTTCACCAACGAAGCCAATGCTCAGGGGCTTCGCGCCAAACTTGACTTAATCGAGGAATTGCGCGAGGGCGCTCGCCTTCACATGTTTGCCCTCAAACAGAGGCTCAGTCTTCACCATAATGCTGTGGTCAAGCCTAAGGCACTACAACAAGGGGCCTTGAAGCGCTTAAATCTGCCCTCACCGCTCGCGACCCCAAACAGGTGTCTTGCGACCTAACTGGGACGGACCTTATATTGTTCATAAACAAGTCCGCCTGTGAGTCTATGAACTACAAGACCATGATGGTCGTCTTCTTCCCGCAACTTTCATGCGGATGACTTACGTCCATATTTCGTAAGTCCCCGTCTTACGTCTTCAATTCAATAAAATACATGTGTATTTCTTCCTCTTTTGCAGCATTACATGGCATTATAAATGCCTTCCCAATCGCCCTCTACACCCGACCGGTCGACGGCCACTCGCCAAAATCATGGCATCGGACCTTGTCGAGGTCTATGTGTTACCAACACCCGCACGTAATTAAGTTAATTACGTTTTTAAGTTTAAATTACCGGATTTTTGATAATTTATGTTTTGGGACTTGCTTTGCATGTTTGGTAATTGTGGATTTAATTTGGTGAATTTTGGGGCAACCGGAAGGACTTAAAATTAATTACGCTGTGCGTAATTCAGGAGTTGCATTTCCGAGTGACTCGGGACTTATATTTGTTTAAGAAAAAATAGGTTTTATGGGTTTTAAGATATTCTGAGTGCGTGGTTAAAGTTTGGTTCCAATCGGAGTAAGTTTGGTAAAAAGTTGCATTTTCGGGCTGAACGAAAATGCAGTTTGGTAAGTATGTGAGATAATTGGAATTTGGTTATTTTTGGTAGAAAAGGAAGGAATGGGCGCATGAGTGAGGGGAGAGAAAGAGACATGTGTCTCTTTGTGAGTGAAGAAGAGTTGAAAAGATGGGATTTATGGAATTTATATGTGTAAAAGTAATTAATACATATATACATTTATGAAAAGAAAGGATTTTAGGGAATACTTCACACATTTCTTCTTCTTCCCGTAACCTTCTTTCTCTCTCCCTCACCTTGTGCCATTTTTGGAGCTTGAGCTTCACAACTGATTTCCAACATTTCGCGACCAAGCTTAGAGGTAAACCGCTTAAATCGTTCATTGGGTTGTGTAGATCGATAATCTGAAGTCTGTTTTGGAAGAATCAGTGTATTTTGCAAGTTAGGAGCATTTGAATTTTGGAGTGAATAGTGTCATATGCTCATTTGTTTGATTTTTCGGTTCCTAAGCGTTCTCGGCACTTCCTGGTGCGTGTTTGATAACAGGATCGTAGGAAGAAACGCACCCGAGGTTGTGCCGATTCGCGTCTGAAAATTCGGGTGTAATTTTCGACGGAAGAATTAGTGAAAGGTAAGGGCATTTCTGTGTTCAGAATAGAATTCTGATTCCGATAGTGTAATTGGTTCTGTTAGAAGAGGCTCGGTGTGAAAGCCGTTTTTCCCGGCCCGAGCCTCGGTTTTGGCGCCATTGTTAGTGATTGTTTATGTGAACTCCAAATGTGAATTGTGTATCTGTGATTGTTTCTGAACAGGGAGTTGCTTAGAAATTGGGCAGAAACTCTGCCGAAATTTCTACCGGGACCGTCGATCGAGAATTCGGATTCGGACTTCAATCGGAGGTAAGGGTTCAGTGTGTGTTTAGGAGTATTGCTTTGCGTAGCAAGCATACTCGGATATAGACTGAGGCTAGGTTCGGAAGAGGGGAGTGCCCCAATGACGCCGACCTAGTTCCTGGTATAGGCGTTATTGTGCAGGAACCGATTGGGATTCCGATATACCTACGATGGTTATCGATGATTTTTTTTTATTGACCGATGGGGGTTGCTTCCCCGAGCTTGTACCATGCTCTACCGACCAATTGTGAATGGACGCATGGCCATTGCTGGTTGGACCGGGGCAGATCTCGCCATGGTCCATAGCAAAGAATGTTATCGTTATGATTGTGGTTTGAATGTGATTGTGATCGACCGACTTCATTGCATATGTTTTACAGTGATGCAAAGAATGAGCATTTGATAGTATGGTGAGATCCTTTGTGTAGTGTATTCGATTCGTTTCCGATTTCAGGTTTATTGTATCTACCGTTTTAGTAATCGCACCATGTCTATACTGTTCCCTTACTAAGTTCTTTCGAGAACTTACCCTTATATCTCTTGTTTCAGGAAAAGGAAAGGAGAAGCAAGTCGCCGAGCAGAGGCGAGGTTGCTAGGACTTGAGGTGCGGCGATAGTAGCTTCAAGTGGTGCGGTTGGATTCCGCGTGTTCACCACTTGGTTGGTTTTCTTGTATTCCGAACTTGGTTCTGGCTTTGTATAACGTACATAACATGCATGTTTACTTTTGTAAGGTTTGGTTGTGTATATGGTAAGATGGTTTAAGTGTCAAAGTTCAGGTTTGGAACCGTTAAGGTTTGGCGTTATGTTCCGCAGGTTTTAGGTTCAGTCGGAGGGCCGGGCGACCCCTCCCTTGGAGTGGGCGGTCGCCTGGACTACTTCCGTAGGTGACAGGGGACCAGGCGAGGCCATGCGAACCAGCCTTTGGAGCAAAGGCGGTCGCTTGGGTCGGGCGAGAGGCCGGGTAACCCCTCTCCTCGGGTCAGGCGGTTGCCTGGTCTTCTCGGCTTTGTGGGCAGCGAGTTAGGCGATTGTTCGGGCGACCGGGCTTGGGCCGGGCGACGCCTGACCCGTTCGAAATTCTTGATTCTTTTCAACCCCATTCGCCTAGGTAAGTGCCTTGGGGCTTGGTTGAACACTTTGGCTTGGGTTTAAGGTTATGAGTTAAAGTAGTGAGTGAACCGTCGTCACCCATCTCCCCCCCTTACCCCGGTTTTGGTCTGTCCGTTCTCCGTGCGCTTCCGCTGGTGCGGGGTCTGTGGGTCGGGGTGGGGTGACACTATGTGTAAGTCGCCCTCGCGCGCCACGGCAGACCTCCCGCACGGACTCCTCCACATAGGTAGTTGTGGGTCTGGTCCCCAACTGACCTTCAACTCGCCCGCCCCAAGGGTAACCCCCTTGCTGCGGAAGGGTAACCCCTTTGGCTCCTTCGGGGAGGTCTATGTGTAAGTCGCCCTCGCACGCCACAAAGAGACCTCCCGCACGGACTCCTCCACATCGGTAGTTGCGGGTCTGGTCCCCAACTGACCTTCAACTCAACCCGCCCCAAGGGTAACCCCTTGCGCTGCGGAAGGGTAACCCCCTTTTGGCTCTTTCGGGAGGTCTATGTGTAAGTCGCCTCACACGCTACAGCAGACCTCCCGCACGGACTCCTCCACACAGTAGTTGTGGGTCTAGTCCCCAACCTTTTGGCTCCTTCAGGAAGGTCCTGTGTAAGTCGCCCTCGCACGCCACACCGGACCTTCCGCACGGGCTCCTCAGCACAACTACGGGTCTCATCTCCGGAACTCCACCTGGCTCTTCACTTGTCTCAACAAGTGCTCCACTGCCTTCGCCATCGTGCGACTTCAGGCTCAAGGTAAACTGAGTTTTACTTCATTCTTATCATATAAATGATGAGCACTCTGCAGTATCCTCTACTTGGTACACTGTACACTACCCAAGGGCTTACTCATGAAAAATCGCCAGAAGGTATCTAAGTGAGCGCGTCGCGTGCCAAGGAGACTTTCCAACATGGAAAATGGTGGCAAATCGGTGCGCGTGATCGCCACGTTCGGTTTGACTTGCGTGTCATGACATTGTGGAATCCATTAGGTCGACTTTGCGTATTAGAGCGCGATTGTCGAGGAATAGAGAGATCCTCTGAGGTTATGATTTGACGAGTCGCGTTGAGTGGTTGTAAAACGTTACCCCTTTAGGTATGAATAGTGAATGTATTTATAGTCCCATGTCTCAGTGGCATTATTGTAATATCTCAATGTAAGGTGATTATATATTTTAGGTCATATATGCACTTCGGGAAGTATAGTTCGGGAACGTCCTCAACCTTTATTCGGGTTATACGCTAGTTTTTTAATGGGGCCCTTATTTCGGGCTTACGCATGGGCCTTTTGTTAGGCCTTTTGTACGTATTTGGGTCTGGCGGCCATCAAGTCCCCCCAAAGCCCTTTTGGCCGACTAAAAGGAGTCCAAAGTTCTTTTCTTGAAGATCCATTTTAGAATGTCTGTGAGTCATGTTCGGGAAACTCTCTTAGTTCGGGCATCGATTCATCTTACATTAGATAATCGAGTCTGTATTTTGAAAACGTTGTTCGGGCATGTGTTTCCTCGGGTAATCGGGTCGTTTCCCGTCTTTGTTGTGTTCGGGAAATTGAAGATGTGACTTCCTCATACATCTCGAACAATGTTCGAGCTTGATCGTTCCGTACTATTGTGTTCGGGAAAGCGAGGACGTGGATTCCTCCTTTTGTCTCGAACTATGTTCGGCTTCAAGCGCTTCCCGTACCATTGTGTTCGGGAAACCGAGATGTTGATTCCTCCTTTTGTCTCGAACTATGTTCGGGCTTCGAATCGCTTCCCGTACTATTGTGTTCGGGAAGCGAGGATGTTGATTCCTCCTTTTGTCTCGAGCTATGTTAAACCGGCAACCGTTTCCCGTACCATTGTGTTCGGGAAACTGAGGATGTTGATTCCTCCTTCTGTCTCGAACAATGTTCGTTCTTCTGAATCGTTTCCCGTACTATTGTGTTCGGGAAACTGAGGATGTTGATTCCTCCTTTTGTCTCGAACAATGTTCGGGCTTCTGAATCGTTTCCCGTACTATTGTGTTCGGGAAACTGAGGATGTGACTTCCTCCTTACATCTCGAACTATGTTCGAAGCTTTCAATCGTTTCCCGTACTATTGTGTTCGGGAACCGAGGATGTTGATTCCTCCTTTTGTCTCGAATAATGTTCGGGCTTCTGAATCGTTTCCCGTACTATTGTGTTCGGGAAACTGAGGATGTTGATTCCTCCTTTTGTCTCGAACTATGTTCGGGCTTCTGAATCGTTTCCCGTACTATTGTGTTCAGGAACTGAGGATGTGAATTCCTCCTTTTCTCGAACAATGTTCGAGTTTCTGAATCGTTTCTGGGATTTTCTCGTTCGGGATCTGCAACGGTTAATATTCCCAACGGTTATTCTTTTGAATCGACGTGGAGATAAAATGTCATTTGGCGTTTCATCTGCCCGATCTTTTCTATAAATGTGAGTTGAGCCTCACTTTCTTCTGCATCTCTCAAGCTCTTCTCTCCTCACAATAAAATCACGACGGACAATCCCACACTCCAGGAGGCTGTTAGTATCTTCAAGAGGTGGAGGACTGTTGAAGAATCTAATCCAGAAGACTTTTTCCCCCCTTTCCTTGGAGAAACCACAGTTCCGGACGGTTACAAAGGTTCGTCCGCCGGCCATCAATTCTACCGACTCCACCGTCGAGTTGTTGACGCTGCTGCTGTCAGCCCGTCTTTTAATCTTCTTCCAAAGTGAGCCACCCTGTCTCCTCCGGCCATTCACCCGAGGTACATGAGAATGGCCCTACTTTTCCCACCCCTTCTACTGTCCGTCCTTGAGGTTGCCTTTTAGAGACCAAGGCGAGATTCCCAAGGTTGGTGGTCCGAGATAGAGAACAACCGGAGAAAGGAAACTTCTGAGTTAATAAAAGAGTGGCAATCCAATCATTTTGTCCCTATGAACGTACGTACACGGGTTCATTCACCTGAATGCCGTGCGAATGAGCATGGGAAAGGCTGGTTGGTGATCTTTAAGGATCAACTGCTGTGCGGGCTCCGCTTCCCCCCGCACCCATTTGTTCGGCAGTTGGCGGAATCCCACGGACTTGCCGTTAACCAATTCAGCCCGAATACCTACTGCCACATAAACGCCTATCTCATTCTCTGTGCTCTGTTCGAGATAGAGCCAACCATATCCACTTTCCTCCAGTACTATAAAGTGAATGTGGTCCCGAGGAACTGTTTCTACTTCTTCAGTGCCCGGGGTCCTCCTACTGTAAAATTCAACTTCGTTTGGAACTTGCCAACCAGCCGCGAGGATGGCATCGGGAATTTTTCTTCATGAAGCTGATGCGTCATGGGGCCTGCAAAGCGCAGAAGGTAGGAGGGCTGCCGGACGTGCGTAATCCTCGGTGGCGCTGAAGGGGGCCGCCAAGGAAAATTATGACCGGTTCGACAATAAAATCCGGACCATTGCTCCTTGGTGCGGGGATGGACCGAAGGAAGTCCTCCCCTTTCCTTTGTCTTTGGAGGTTGATTACCCAAGGGGTCCTTTCTCACTTGGGTATTATTCAGGGGGACTTGGGGGAGTTGGGCATCCAGGAGTCTCCCCCTTCGACCCGAGACTTGGCCTTGGTGCATCGTCTTCGGGGCGAGACGTCCTTCGAGGATTTCAAGAAAGGTTTATATCGTTCTTCTGTTCATAGATGCATTCGTTTGGTATTAACTAATTCTTCCCCTTTTTGCAGAAATGGAGCCCGAGTTTGATCTCAGCGCCATCTTTCGGGACGCGAAGGAGAAGAAACCGAGCTCTAAAGCCGGTGGTTCGAGGCCCGCCGCAGCTGAGAAGAAGCGGAAGAGGGTCCTTCGGTCGATCCTGAGGCTGGAAGTCAGCCTGCTGAGAAGTCTGCCGGGGAAGTTCCATCCCCGGTTCATATGGAAGGGCAGCCTACCCGGGATGATGTATATGACATGCTGCAGAACTCCCCCGAACGAATCAGGAGGGCTAGGGGGAAGTTTGTAGCCTCGAGGATGACCGAGCAAAGCGCCCCGGAGGTCCCACCAATCGAGCTTCAACTAGGTAACCAGTTTGTGAAGTTACGCAATCCTGCTTTTGGAACTTATTCGGAAATCTGTCCCGAATGTTCGGTGAAGACCCAGCCGCATGACGTTGTTCGATCTCATTTTTGTACGTTAGGTCCGGACTGGAAAGAGTGCCAGGAAGAGAGGAGGCGGATGCGGGACGAGAAGCTCTCGCAATTCGGGAGCAATCTCATTCCTCGGGAGCCGGGGTGGCTGATCCACGAGGATCAGAACATCCTTGATGACGAAGACGTCAAGGATATGGCTCCCGAGCTCTTTGAGGGGACCGCCACTACCCGAACCATGGAGTGCCTAGAACACTTCTACCCTGACTTGGACGTTGCCGCTTCAAAGGTGGCCGTCCTCGGGTACCAGGTTAGTATTTGGTTGCTTATTTCTTAAGTCTGGGCTTTCGGGTTAATACCCCGGGAAAATAATCCTTTTTGATGATGCGCAGGTGGCCACAATGGGCGGGTGGCTTTCCCGAATCACCCGAGCGTCAAACCGGATCTGATCCGAGGCCGAGCAATGGGCGACCAAAGCCATAGCTGTGGTGGCTAAGCTGATCCAGCGAGTCCACCACTATGAGCAGTTGCTGCGGCACTCCCGTACCTCCTCCAAACTCGAGCTTCCCGAAGGCTCACACATTCGGGAGAACCTCAGTCCGGCCGAAGCTGATGATTTCGCGCTGGCTGAAGTTGCTTTCTTAAGCGCGGTCAAGGAGCACCGCCATTCGAGAGGACGCTGTTCGGGAAGAAGTTCGCTTGCTCAAAGCTGGAAAAAGAAGTTCCAGGTTGACTTCGCCAATCGAAAGAGCATCATGAGCACGAGCTACGGGTCAAGGATGAGGAGATCCAGAGACTACGGGATGAGCTTGCTGCAGTTCAGGCCAAGATCCCAAAGTATCAGAAGGCGCTGAAGGATTCTGTGGATATGGCCGTTGACAAATATACCTTCGGGTTTTGTTTGGCCAGGAAGCACATCGTTGGCGCAACCCTCATGTTGACTGTCGGGCTTGACGGGAATGAGGAGCCCGAAGAGGATCCCGGTTAGTACGGGGCGAATTTATGCAACCACCGAACCGAGAACCGTTGACGATTTTGCGGATCCTCGGTGATGTACTCTTTTCCTTTTTGCACCCATTTTTGTAATCCCGTCCTCGGACGTTATTAATGAAAATATTCAAGGATTGGATCAACACTTGTTTCCGAACTCGGTAGTGCTTTATTATTCCCGGTCATACAAAATACTTCCTCAATGCTTGAATGGAAAGAGTTAGCCAATTCTCTTCCTTCGGGATCCGATAACTTGTACACTCCTTTCCTTTCTTCGGCGATGACCTCGAATGGGCCTTCCCAGTTTGGGGCAACGCGCCCCCTTTTGGTCTTCGGGATCCCAGCTTGGTTTGCCGTAGGACCAAATCACCCACTTTGATATTTTTACCTTCACTTTTGAATTTGTTGCAGATGTGGTTCTTTGTTGAAAAGTTTTCCTTCGCACTCTGCTTCATCTCTTCTTCCTTGAGTAAGTCTAAATTTGTTCGTAAACTTTGCTCATTCGATACTTCCTCGAACACTTCGGTTCGAGGAGGAATTCGCTACTTCAATCGGGATCGTGCCTCGGTCCCGTATGTCAAAGAAGGCAGGGTTTCTCCAGTTGACCTTCGGGGCGTGGTCCGGTAACTCCATAAAACATGGGGGAGTTCTCCGGGCCATTTCCCCTTTGCCTTCCCAAGTCTTGCTTTTAAACCGTCCTTCAACGTTCGATTGGATACCTCCACTTGGCCATTGCTCTGCGGGTGGGCGACCGGGGCAAAATGAATCTTGATTCCGAATCCCTCGGCGAAGTCCTGGAATCCACCGTCAGTGAACTGAGCTCCGTTATCGGCAACGAGGACCTTCGGGCACCCGAACCGGCATATGATGTTCTTCCAGACAAACTTTCGGATGTTTTCAGCCGTAATTGTAGCAAGTAGTTCGGCTTCTATCCACTTGGTGAAGTAGTCTACGGCGACTACACAATACTTCAGTCCTCCGGGAGGCGGTAGGCAAGGCCCGATTAGGTCGATTCCCCATACGGCGAACGGTATAGGGTAATCCGAGGACGATACGTACTCCGAGGGGACTCTCTGTATTCGAGCGTGTTCTTGACACTTTTTGCACTTGTTTACTAGTCTCCTTGCATCTTCCTTGAGGGTAGGCCAAAAGAACCCTTGCCTTAGTATGACCGCTGCTAACGCATCCGACTTAATGTGCGACCCGCAGGTGCCTTCATGGGTTTCTCTCAGAATGTCCTCGGTGTCTCCTTCTCCGACGCATTTTTGCAACGGGGAAGAGAATCCCTTACGGTACATACTATCCCCAATTATGACAAACTTGCTGGCCTTTCTCCTGATGTTGGCGGCTTCGGTTGGATTGTCCGGGAGTACCCCTTCATCGAGGTACTTCCAATAAGGGGTCCTCCATCCCGAAGTAATGCAGCCTATCCGGGGGCACTCGACACAAGGCTCACTTCTTACTTCGTCGTAGGAGGCTGACTTCTACGAGCCACAGGACGGGTCCTCAACTTGTCTCAACAAGTGAACCCACAAATTATGCGGAAAGATATTCGTGACTCCCGCCGTTGCGGATTGCAAGTGCATTGCCACTATGAACTCAAGATGAGTTCCCGGTTTCTTGACAAGTGATCTCTGTGGCTTCATTGCGAACCCCGGTGGACTTTTCTCCACAAACGGGACTTAGCTTATGGCTGCTAACCTGGCTAACGTACCATACGCCGCTATCGCAAGACGAAAACAAGGCTACAAAACAATGAAGGTAAAATGAAATTTTACTTCATCTACTGTTATCAAAATTATGCTTGAATGCAGGTGTCCTTTATGCACAAAAAAGTGGGGGCGTCCACATGTTGGAGCCTCCACCTAGCCCAACAGGGCATACCATGCCTCTCCCATTTTCTTCCCTTGCTCCCCAGTCGGCGGGGCCTCTACTGTTGGATCACTGGTGTTAGCAGCATCCAGAATCCCAAGACTCAGCTGGGAACGCCTTCTCCACTTGGAAGCGGCATCGTAGCCAGCCCTCCTCGTAGGCCTGCGCCCCTGCCTCGCCTTGAGCTTGGATCTCACCAAGCTTCGCCATCGATCGAGGCGTCCTCGAGGAATGGACACCTTGATGGAAGAAAAGGACTCGGGGTCCTCACTGCAAAAAGATGAAAGGCGAGGGCCTTCTCCATCTCCCACACCGAGGCCACCGCCTTTTCAAAAGTAGTAGTGACCTCGATGCATTGCCTTCGAGGCATCCTTAGCAGCAAGCCTGCCGCTTCAGCTTCAACTTTGTGTTGGATTTCGGAGGACATTGGGATCAGCACTTACCGTTAGTAGAGATCTCCTACAACAACAGCTATCGACAACTATCGGTATGCACCGTATGGTGTCTTGTATGGTTAGAGATTTATGATACAACACTTGTTGGACAGATGCTTGGGACATAATGACTTTTGGGTGTCCCGAGCTTTCATTTCAAGCAAGCGGGACATGTTTTCAATCGGTCGAGATGACTCCGGGATCGTTCTAGACAACATCTTGGAATGCTTACATATTTGAGGTCGTGTGAACTTCCCGCACATTTTCGGGAAAATATTTTTCGGGAGGCGGGGCGTTCATTTTCGGACGACACTCGGGGCTCGAGATAAATCACGTTGGGACCGAGGCGCCTATTTTATGCAGTTCGAGATGCGGATGAAGGCCGCATGGTGTAGGACCACCTAGTACATTGACAAGAGATGACGAGATCTGGAATTTGAGGCGGGAGGTCGAGTTTTGCGGCAGATCCGATTTGGCAGATGGGGTAAGTAAGCCCAAAGTTTATTGATCGTTACGAGTTTCTGGAGGGTATAGGCAGGGTTGCCTATAGTTTGGGCTTTACCTCTGGAGATGTCAGTTGTGCACAATGTTTTCCGTGTCAGCATACTTAAGAAGTGCATTTCGGATGTCAGTCAGATCAACACAATGTTGGTCAGGGATTTTCGAAGGGTTCGTAACAAGTCGATCCCGATGATCAAGGTTCAGTGGTCACATCTTTCTGATCGGGAGGCGACTTGGAAAACAGAGCAGGATTTGTTGAGTAGATATCCGGATGAGTATCGAATGTTGATACTACTCTTGGTGGACCAAGAGTCCTAGGGGAGATTGTTAAACCCACCCTGACGTTTTGGAATTTTCCGGCGAATGTCTACCGAAAGCGTGAATTCTGTAAATTATCGGAACAATATTGGATTATGATAAATTATTGAAATTCAATGTCTGGAAGTGAATTTGGTGATATTTATAAGTGTTTTATGTGTTGGATGACATTTATCGAGTTAGGGACGTTTTGCGGAAAATCGGTTTTGGGGGCAAAATTGTCACCGACGGGAAAAATTAGGAGATAATCACAAGGATTATCTCTCTTGGTAATTTCTGCAGTAATTAAGATAGGGGAGGAGATATTTTTGGCCCTTGGTCAAAGTATGGTAACCCATACCTTGCCCATACCCACACATGTCACCCATTAATTCCACCACCATTTTATTTCTTTTACTTTCTGCATAAAACCAATTAATTTTTCCTCTCACTCACCATTTATTCAGCCCTTTTAGCATTTCAGAATCACTTATCTCATTCCTCTCTCTCACTCAAACACTTAGAAAGAGAAACAACTTTTGAACACTCTCTCCTTTGCTGGCCAGAATATTTCTCCTCTGTTCGTGGCTGATTCTGCTCGTCTGGAGTTCGAATTGGCTTTGGTGATAGTTAGAAGAAATCTTCCTTAACCGCTTGGCTTCACCTTTATTGAAGGGGTCATGGTCCAAAAACGTCGGGAAGACCTCCAGATCTGAGTTGCACGAAAACGGGTCTGCTGTGATGTTGGTGCTGAAAACTCAAACTTGAAGTTTCGAGTTTTGAGGTTCAACAAGCTTGGTTCTACCACTTTCGTAACCTCACAAATCAGTGCCAATCAAGGTAAATTTGAGTTTGTTTTGGGCTAATCATCATGTTTGAAGTTAAACATGTATGGAAGATTTGTGCTTACTCTTGTTGGTTCATGGCCAAATCTTTGAAAGAAACTTTGGTGGTGGTGGTGTCTCAAATTCCAGCAGCTCAATCAAGCTTTGAGTGGAAGTTCTTCAAGGTGAGGATCACTTTTAACAAGTTTTATGGTTTATGTTGATGGTGGGTTGTGATATTCGAGTATGTTGTTGTTGGATGTTTATTGAACAAGTTTTGTTCTTGAGGTAGTATGGAAAAATGAATGGTTGGAATGTTCAAGTTGAGGCCGAAAATTTGGAGAGATTTTTGGTGATGTTTTGTTGAAGGAATATGAAAAAGAAGCATGTTTTAAGCCTTTATGACATGTTGTTAAGTTGTGATAAGAATTTGGAATGATTTGGTGAAGATTGGTATTAAGGCCGAAAGTTTGGGGTGTTGTTGCAAAATATGGAAAAGATTGGGTAAAAGTGCAACTTGGGTAAAACTAAAGTATTTTGCTAAGAATTGTGGAAATAAGGTTTTCTACAAAATTTTGAATCAATATGACACTTGGTAAAATTTTGGGGCAAGATTGTCAGTTCTTAAGAAGTTAAGGACTAAAGGTGTAATTGTTCGGAAGTTAAGGAAAGGTGAACCATACTAAGTGTAAAGTTGGTTATTGAACACTTTTTGGAATTTAGTGCCACTTTGTGAAGTTTGGGTACTTTTGCAAACCTCGAAAAGTTGAGGGACTTAAGTTGTAATTAAGGATAAATTCCCAACATAAGGAACTTTAGTGAAGTAACTAAAGTTATTTACGTGTTTGATTAGCGCAGGCCGATTACGCATTTTACGGGATACTCTTGTGGGCGTCTGGGGACCCCAGGTAGATTATCCATACATCGAGGTAAGGGGTTTAACTTTCTTAATGCGCATTTATGTGTATTAGGTTAGTTAAGGAGCTAGTACTCGGGTCGAGGTGGGGCCCGGTGACTCCGGGGCTAGTCACAAGGTACGTAGTGGTTTGCGGGGTTTTTATTTCTAGACTATATGCATATCGGGGTCGACGGCGGACCCATTTGTTATTATTTACGGACTTACGCTATATCGGATCTGCATATCGGGGTCGACAACGGACCCGTTATATGTTACATGCGGCTTAGGCCGTTTCGTGATAGTTAGGGGCGTCGCCCCTTGGCTGGTACCATGCGCTCGATCCCGATAATCGGCGTGAGCTTAACAAGCCGCCGTAGGAGTCTTGTCGGTGGTCGGGGACCACTGTATGGGTTATGTACCACTGTTATCGGTGATGGGAACGCCGGTGATTACGGTATGCCAACCATGGTCGTTAACACGGTCCGGCAGGACTTGAGTATCATGACTGCATATCATAATACTTTTTAGGATTGGGATATCTGCTAGATCATTGCATGCTAACCCTTTTGTGCGAGGCAAAAATGTTTTTAAGTTTTGTTTTGACGTTTCGTACCTACCCCCTTCTTGGGTTCTTTCGAGAACTCACCCCCACATATAACATTTTCGGGGATCTGGGCAAGCGACTGCGGAGTAGACCTCCGCGGTGTTCGTTCTACATTACATGCATTACGAGGTATTTATACTGTTTATGTCGGAGGTTTTCTCGTTAGATCCCTCCTGTGATCTGCGTTTGGACTATACATTACTGTCTAACGTTATTTCTCCTTTGTATGTTTAGCGGCAACAGATTTTGTTTGGCGAAGTATAATTCCGTCCTATGGCTCGACTCTGTAGGCGTAGTATGCATATTAGTTATCTACGCATTCGGATTTACAGTGCAGTATAGTTTATTCGTGGGAGTTTCCGACCCTACGCGAGGGCGGAACTCCTTGCACTGTATTATACGTATTTGCCTTAAGTTTTCTGCGCGCGCGATATCTGTAAGAACCACTAACGTGTCTCGGGTGCAGGTTTAGGACTTGTAAGACGTCGTAAAAATCTGCAAACACGTAACAACCTTAAAAGCGAAAGATAACATTTTAAGGGATGGGTTTTGGGACCAAACCCTTTTAAGAGAAAGTTCGAGATCACTGCCGCCGATACCTCCAACCTCTGCAAGAAAGATGCTTCCGCCGATTCCGGGGCGGTGGGGTGGCAGAGGACTCCTTGAGACAGCATTCTCCTTAGCGATCTGTGCCTTGAGGCATCCTTAGCAGCAAGCCTGCTCGCTTGACTTCCTCCTTAGCCGATTGAGCACAGGCGAGGCCGGCGCTCCGCCTCCTCGGTTGCAGCCCTTGCACCGCTCAACATCAGCCTTCGCCACTTCGAGGTCAGCCTTGGTTTCGCCTCCAAAGAAAGGAGGGACTCCTTGAGGGACAGCATTCTCGCCTTTGCTTGGCTTCCAACATTGCTGCTGTTGAAGGAAGCGATGCTTTGCGGCATCAATTAAGCTGGCCTGCTCCCACCGATGTAGCCTGCTAGCCATCCTCTCCTTGTTGACATAATCACACCAACTCTCCAGTTGGGCCACACGCCTGGCATGCTCCTATTGGAGCTCTTTCTCCCTTCTTTGGGAGGCCTCCAGCTCCCTCCTGAGGGCTGCAATCTCTGCTACCTGGGCGTCGTCCCGTTTGTTGGCCTACTTCAGAAAGTCATGCCACTGCTCCACGGCAGCATATCCTTTGACGGCACCCTGCATTCAAGTTTATTTAAACAAGGGCAGAAAGAGGGCAATCCAGGACTTATATATAAAGACCGGGAGCTGTCTTACCTGCAGGCTCTGTTGAGCTGCCTCCCTCATGAATTCGGCAGGGGAGTCCAAACTCCGCTCTGTCACCTCCCTATCATAGGGGGTGCGCAGCCCCTCCAGGCAGGATAAGAGGGTTTGCGCCCCTCCCCTTAGCAGTGAACTGCTATTCAGGAGAAGGAAGACTGGGTCCGGCGCATCGCGCAGAGCTTCCCTTCCCTCACTGTACACTTTGGCCCTCGTTTCTTGCCTCCCGACCCTCAAGGTGGCTGGCTCTTGAGACCACTTGAGGGCTGACTTGGCAGCAACTCGCCTTCGCTCCAAGTGGGACCACACCCGGCCTCCTCAAGGATCTCGATCCTGGTCCCTAGGTCAGCTGGGACCTCGGACATGGTCCCTTGGTCCAGGACCTCGCGAGGGACGGGCTCTTGCCCGAAGGCCCCGCACCTATTGATTAAGAGCGGTACAACCGAGAAAAGCGAGACATAATCTCAAAACAAGAGAAGCGGTGGCAAAGTCAAGAAACTTACCAGCGAAGGTTGTCCCCATCCAATAGCCTCGGCTGACCTCTTTGGAAGGTTGGGCTTCTTCCCGGCCGGCCTCACGAGAAGACTGCGCCACCAATGCCCCCTCCTCGGGGACTTCACCATCGAAGAGGAAGAAGTCTCCTCAATCCTCGTGATCCTCTTCCCCTTTGCCACAAGGGCTTCCGACCTTGGGGAGTTACTACGAGGTCTCCTCCCCGAAGGGATTGCTGCGGGGGTCTCCTCCACAGCAGGTTGTGGCCTCTACTTCTTCCCCTGCAGTGTGATCACCACCTCCTCCTCCACGGGAGTGACCATGGCCTCCTGCTGGCCAGAACTGTCAATGGCCTTAGCAGCCTGTTGGCTCCTCCTCCTCATGGACAGCAGGATTTCCCCCGCTGACATCTTGCCCTTTGGAGGAGGCATTCTGCCTTTGGCAAGGATTTCTGCCACGACCACGTGCCCAGGCACGTCTTCGCCTTGGACTGGGGAGGGGCTCGCAAAGAGCCCAGACACGAAGTCTTCAAGCACAGCAGCATCCTCGACAGGAACAGGCTGCACCACTGATACGGGCACAGCCTCTATGGGAGCAGCGTCGCCAGCCTGCACTCCTCGAGCCCTCTGCAGAGAGCATGGCCTCTTCAACACCTGGAAGGGACCCTCATCTCCACTATCCTGGCCTCCTCGGCCGGCCTTTCGGCCTCCTCCACAAAGGCAGGGACCTCCCAGCAGGCTCTTCAGCCTCTTGATCAAAGTGGCTGCCACAGATCCCTCCCGGTTCGGCGGGCCCCTTGGCCTCTCCAGCCCAGCCTCACCATATCTTGATAGAAGGGACTGCTGCAGATCCCCCGCCCAAACAGGCTCCACTGGCCCCTTCGACAGCAGTAGGGGCACTCCTCTCTCCAGGCTGCGCTACACTAGCAGCCACTCTCCTCTTTTCCCTTGAGGAGACGCTGACGACTTGATGCCAGCCCTCTTCTTTAGCGTCTTAGGGGTAATGCGCCCCAACGCCTTGACAGCCCAGCAGGGGCATCCTTCCCAAATGCACATGCCAGGTGCACTTGTTGGGCAATGCGCATAGACGCTCTCTTGCCCCGGCCTTCGCCAGCCTCCATAGAGGCATCTACAAACAGAAAGAAAACTTCAGACCAGGTTCTACTAAACACTTATGCAATATGTTTATATATATGCAAAAATACCTTTTGGCCCTGCCAACGCTGCGTAGAGGGAATCTACCACCGTCCCACGATGGGCTGGGGCCCATCCCTCGTATGGCGGAGGCACCTCAGGGTCCAGCACGAAGCCCGTGCTGATCCCAGCCCACCTCAGAGTGGTCTCATCCAGTTGGGCGGCCGAGAAGGGGAAGAGCTCGTCACAAGCGCGATGTGATCACAGGGTTGTAAGTGATCACGAGCTCGGATCTAGCTCGATGGATGCGGTTTCCGGAAGAGTGGAAGCGAAGCAGAGGAAGAACACAAAGGAAACAGAGTTCGGCCAAGGGAACCTCCTCACTACGAGGTGAGGCAATGCCCTTGAAAATGCAGGAAAGGAAAATGGGACCTAGAACCTTTTGACTACGAGATCAAACAATGCTAGGTATTATATTGGATCCTCTTGCAATGGATCACTAATGGATTGGTGGAGCAAGATTTGAGACCCAAGAAGAACAATATGGCCGATTCGCGGCGGATATGTGTTCTTACAATATATGAGTTCTGAGGTTTACAATAGTTACAGCTTCCTTATATAGAAGGAAAGATGGTGAAGGAAATAAGGTGTGACTTGACAAGGGAACCAGCTTCCTTGATTTAGGGTAGGCTAAAAGAGAGGTAGCAGCTGATGTGACATTGTAGGCTACCTGCTTTTGCGGCTCCCAATTCCCCAGGAATTGCATTTGGCGGGAAAAGGGAAGAAGAGGGCCTCTGCTCAAGTTGAAGGGTTCGCCTGACTTGCGTTCGGAGGCCTCTTCACTTTGGCGAACACCTGGGCTTCGCTTGTTTCTGGAAATGAGGCACAGGGTCTTCGCCAACGACCATGGGGTCGCAAAGAGCCATGGAGTCGCAAATGGCCTTGAGTTCGCCCGAAAAGACCATGGCTTCGCCAAAGGCCAAGGGTTCGCTACTGGCCATGGGCTCGCCCAAGGTCCATGGGTTCGCCGATGGAGCATGGCTTCGCCAAGAACCTTGCAAGTGCGTCTCTGCCTTGGGGCTTCGCCGGTGCCTAGAATGCCGCTTCTTCTCCGCCTGTGCCTTCGCCAAGGGCCTTTTGGACCCTCGGGATGAAGGGTTCACCTTTATCACAAAAATGGGGCTGATGTCCACATCATACCCTCCCTCTTCAGAAGAATCCGTCCTCGGATTCATAAGGAAATTGTCCCTACAAATCTTAAGACACCACAACAAACTTGAAGAAGCATCAAGGGTTAGTGAACTAAAAGCGTTAGACATCAAAGTTTCCCCAAGAATACTCTGAAGGAATGAGATGGACAATCCGCCCTTTCTCTTCGCTTCACTTCTATACTTAGCTTTTAAACAAGCCCACGTAGTTATTCCGGGATCAAATATAAGCCTCGGCCATTCATGGGCATGGCCCCAATGTACCGGGCCTAAATCATATCCCAAAACAGACATGGGATCGCCAATTATGTCACCCAAATCATGTTTAATGTTAAGAGATGCGAGATTAGTAGCTAAGTTTCCCATGTTCGCTCTCTCGATCTTGCTCTTTTCTTTCGTACCGAGAGGGGGTGACACTTCCTTCCCGGACTGTTGAAGGCTTCCCTTCAGCCTTTCTTTCCACAGTGCCCTGTATACTCAGAAGATAAACAAAGGGGTTGCAAGATACCAATTAGTGGAAAAGTTGGGTTGGTTGAAGGCATGTTGTCCTCGCTTCCACTATTTTGGATCATGGAGTTTCCCTCTTGTTTTCTCTCCGCTTTCTTCTCAATCTCTCCTCTCGGATCGCTCTCTTTCTCGCTCAAGGTCTCTTGGACCGCCTCGCTTTCTCTCTCTCTTCTCTGTCCTTTCCCTCGTAATTTCTCCTTTCCTCTCTGTTATTTTCCTCTCAACCTTACCACGGTTGCAGCTTCCTCCATGTGTCCTTGTAACATCGGTCTGGACCATACGTACAAGTTGTTTCAACTCATCAATGATAGTGGAGGAGCTGGGTCTTTGAGGCACTTACGGCGTTGCTTCGCCTTGTTGGTCGAGAAGGTGATTGGCGCGGCAAGCAAACTTGCGAGTGGGGTCCTCGTTAGCGTTCGGTTGGTGGATGGGGAACCGCGAATGAGAGGGGCTCAAAGCTGGGCGTCGTACAGCTAGGATACGGCGGGATGGGAGAGTAATACGAGTGTGAAGGGTAGCGATAACGAGGGGGTTATCTTGGCGATGGCGAAGGTTCGCCATCAATCGTTCAGTGCGGGCACTGAGTGATACTCATATGCGGCAGGGTATGGAGGATCAAATTCGGAGGATAGTGTCGGTTCAGGCCAGGTTTCTTGGCCAAGGGGGTACTCTGAATAGTTCCCCAGTATGTACGGTCGAGGTTTCCTCCGTCCAGTCAGATTCTTGATAATAAGGATCCGATTCCGGGTTGTAGTCCTCTTCCACATTCTCCATGAGACTCAAGTTCTGCACATGTGGAAAGTATTGTGAAGCCTCGCTACACTCCCTTAGTGTTTACACTCTTCTCTCGTGTTTAGAACACAACGGTTCTTTCAAGCTTCAAAACTTACCACCAATCTACGATTAAGATCAAATGCGAACATGCAAAGAATATCCAATGAAATCTTAGCAATATCCGAAACAAGTAAAGCACAAAGTTCTAGTTACTGGAAACTAGCTTTTGAATGATTTAAGGTGGGTTGGTGGTTGAAAGAAGTTAAGAGTGAGATAGAAAAGCCTTTCACAAACACAAAGTTCAGGTTTTCGAAATTATTTTCGATCTGTGAGTACTGTTCACTTGAGTATCGTGATGAACTCTTACAGAACACACAGGACTTTTACCCAGAATTTAAGAACTGGTTGGAATATTTATTATATGCAACTCTTGTTCTTTTGCACACAGGGAAACTCTTTTCTTTTAAAGATCCGAAATAACACAGATTTATAAACCTTTAAGAACTTCAAACAAGGATAACAAATATTCAGTTTCTCTCAAGAGCATTAAACGAAACTTTTCTTCAAGTTTTCGAAAGAACAGCAAAGGTTTTAACTTGAAGAAAGTAAACAACTGATACGATATGATACCTCCGACAAGCGCTTTGGCTCTGATACCAACTGATGTGATCACAGGGGGGGTAAGTGATCACGAGCTCGGATCTAGCTCGTTGGAGGCAGTTTCCAGAAGAGTGGAAACGAAGAACAGGAGAAGAAACAAGGGAACCTCCTCACTACGTGGTGAGGCAATGCCCTTGAAAATGCCTGGGAAAGTAAAATGGGACCTAGAACCTTTTGACTACGAGATCAAACAATGCTAGGTATTATATTGGATCCTCTTGCAATGGATCACTAATCGATTGGTGGAGTAAGATTTGAGACCCAAGAAGAACAATATGGCCGATTCGCGGCGGATATGTGTTCTTACAATATATGAGTTCTGAGGTTTACAATAGTTACAGCTTCCTTATATAGAAGGAAAGATGGTGAAGGAAATAAGGTGTGACTTGACAAGGGAACCAGCTTCTGGATCTATGGTAGGCGGAAGGAGAGGTAGTAGCTGATGTGACATTGTAGGCTACCTGCTTTGCGGCTCCCAATTCCCGGGAATTGCATTTGGCGGGAAAAGGGAAGAAGAGGGCCTCTGCTCAAGTTGAAGGGTTCGCGACTTGCGTTCGAGGCCTCTTCGCTGGCGAACGCTTTGGGCTTCGCTTCTTTACGGAAATGAGGCACGGGGTCTTCGCCAATGATGTGATCACCAAAATGACCAACTCTTGGAAGGATCTAGCTTGGGAGATGAACAACAATATCTTGATAATTTAGGCTTAGAAAAGCACCTTTCATCTACTAGGTTTAACAATACTTTAGAATCAAAGGGAAGGAGATGTATATAGCACCTCTTAACTACTTTATCAAGCAATACTAGATTTAATTCTTGAACCAAAATTATGGAACAAGGGAATGGATTGTAGGAATGAGAACCAAAGCCAAAATGATCTCTTGTAAGGGGAAGAGATTTCGGCAGCAATAGCATAAAATGAGTTCTCCTTTACAATGTCTAGTTGCTAGTTTAAATAGGAAAGGTAAGTGGAGGTTATTGTCCAAAGTGTGGTAACACTTTTGACAAACACCCTAGGGTTACTTACCATTTCCATGATACAAAAGAAATCATAATGATACTACTAAAAATGGTGAGGGAAAAGTGAAAGGTAACCACCATTTGTGGTAATGGAGGGCAAGGACCAACCATTACTACAAACTAGTGAGTAAAGACCTCCACTTTAACCTACTTTCCCTCCCATCTTCCAATAACATAAATATTGTTCAAATATAAGTCAACTAAGATAAAAATCTGATATAAATGGACATTGGGCCGAAATTGGAAGAATTTGGGCCGGCCCAATCATGGTGGCGCGTGGCCCACACGCGCGGGCCTTAAGTGGCCGGTGAGTGAGGCTACTTCCGGGCATCTCCAAGGTTGGGGAAGGCTAGGCAGCTGTCCATGGGTGGTGGCGCATCGGTCCGGGGCGGGGGTGAGCGCGTGGGTGAGGGGTGGTGGCGCGTGAAGCGCGTGGCGCCCTCCTCGTCTTCAAGGGAAGTGTAGGTGATGCTTCCCAAATGGTTTGGGGTCTTCTCCACTTGAATTCCCATGAGTTGGAGCTTGAGGTCTTGGTCTCGATCTTCATTCCGCTCCTCGGTTTGTGCCATGATCCTTATAAACGCTTGGAGCTTCTCTTGCACCTTCTTTGACCTAGACCGTGTCATGGGTCCATTGAGGCCTTGGAAGGGGCTTGGCATCTCTTGTGTGGGAGTGGGGTGGATGTCCACATCATTCCCTCCCTCTTGAAAAGAATCCGACCTCGGATTTAGTTCTTCCATATCACCTTCAAAAGGAAGTAAATCACAAACATTAAAAGTTGCATGAACATTATATGAACCATCACATGGCAAGTCAAGAACATATGCATTATCATTGATCTTCTTTGTGATTTGAAAAGGCCCATCTCCTCTAGGTGAAAGTTTGCTCTTCCTAGCTTGTGGAAACCTTTCTTTCCTAAGGTGCAACCAAACCCAATCCCCTACCTCAAAGGTTCGAAATTTCTTGCCCTTGTTCACCCTTTTTGCATAAGACTCATTAATCTTGTTAAGTTGTTCATGAACCTTAGCATGCTTGTCTTTCATTTGTTGAGCTTTCTTTTGACCACTGACATCCATTTGATCATCATGATTTAAAGCAATCAAGTCCAAAGGGGTTAAAGGGTTAAAACCATATACAATCTCGAATGGACTAAATGAGGTGGAGGAATGGTATGCACGATTATAAGCAAACTCAACATGTGGCAAACATTTCTCCCATTCTTTCAAATTCTTCCCAAGTATGGTTCTCAAGATAGTGATTAGGGTTCTATTAGTGACCTCGGTTTGCCCATCGGTTTGGGGGTGACTAGAGGTAGAAAACATTAAGCTAGTTCCCAACCGAGACCACAAGGTCCTCCAAAAGTGTCCAAGAAACCTAGAATCCCTATCACTCACAATTGACCTAGGAAGTCCATGATATTTAACCACATGCTTGAAAAACAAATCGGCCACTTTAGATGCATCATCACTCTTATGACATGGAATGAAATGTGCCATTTTAGAGAATCTATCAACAACCACAAAAATAGCATCATGTCCATGTGAGGTTGTAGGCAATCCACTAACAAAATCCATGCTAATATCAACCCAAGGGAGAGTAGGAGAAGGAAGAGGAGTGTACTTACCTTTAGGTTGGAGAGTGGCTTTTGCATTGTGACAAGTGATGCATCTTGCACACATCCTTGTGACATCTTTCTTCATGCCCGACCAATAGAAATTTTCCTTCAAAGTCTCTAGTGTCTTTTGGACACCAAAATGGCCCATTAGGCCGCCACCATGGCCTTCTTTAGTGATGACTTCCCTCATGGAACTCCTTGGTATGCATAGCCTTTTAAACTTAAACAAGAAGCCATCAAATATGTGGTAGCCATTTCGGCCACCCTTAGCACAAGAAGCATATATCTCACCAAAATCAAGGTCATGCTTATACATTTCTTTCAAACAATCAAATCCTATAATCTTAGCATCAAGAGAGGTAAGAAGCACATATCTCCTAGACAAGGCATCGGCTACAACATTTTCTTTCCCTTTCTTGTACTTAATCACATAGGAAAATGATTCAATGAACTCTATCCATCTAACATGCCTTTTATTCAAGTTGCCTTGACCTTGGAGGTATTTCAAGGAGAGGTGATCCGTATGAATCACAAACTCCTTAGGCAACAAGTAATGACTCCACACTTGCAAAGATCTCACAAGAGCATAAAGCTCTTTATCATAAGTGGAGTAGTTCAATGTAGCACCATTCAATTTCTCACTAAAATATGCAATGGGCGGCCCTCTTGGTGCAAAACGGCACCAATGCCAATCCCACTTGCATCACATTCAATCTCAAAGACTTTCTCAAAATTAGGTAAAGCAAGCAAGGAGCACTCATCAATTTAGACTTTAAAGCAAGAAAAGACTCCTCTTGGGCTTTACCCCATGCAAACACATTATTCTTTTAGTTAACCCATGTAAAGGGGCGGCAATAGAGGAAAAGTCCTTGATAAATCTCCGGTAAAAACTAGCAAGACCAAGAAATGATCTCACTTCGGTTATGGACTTAGGAATGGGCCATTCCTTTATTGCTACCACTTTACTCTCATCAACCCGAACACCATGCTTTCCCACAACAAATCCAAGAAAGTTAACTTCACTTGTAGCAAAGACACACTTTTCAAACTTAGCATACAACTTCTCAAGCCTAAGTGTATCTAAAACATGCTTCAAGTGATCAATATGCTCAACATGATTCTTGGAATACACCAATATGTCATCAAAGTAGACAACCACAAATTTTCCAATGAAATGCCTCAAAACATGGTTCATTAATCTCATGAAAGTACTAGGTGCATTGGTTAATCCAAAGGGCATCACATTCCATTCATACAAGCCAATCTTAGTTTTAAATGCCGTTTTCCATTCATCACCCTCTTTCATGCGAATTTGATGATATCCACTTTTCAAATCAATTTTTGAGAAAACACATGAACCACTCAATTCATCAAGCATATCATCAAGTCTAGGGATAGGATGTCTATACTTTACGGTGATGGTGTTGATGGGTCGGCAATCCATGCACATCCGCCAAGTGCCATCACTTTTGGGCACTAAGATGACCGGCACGGCACAAGGAGAAAGGCTCTCTTTGATGAAGCCCTTTTGGAGCAACTCTTGCACTTGGGTTTGGATCTCCTTGGACTCTTGAGGGTTAGTCGATAGGCGGCCTTGTTGGGAAGTTGAGCACCCGGAATCAAGTCAATTTGGTGCTCAATCCCTCTATATGGAGGGAGGCCGCAAGGATCCTCAAAAACATCCTCATATGCCTTCAAGAGATCCTGCACATCCAAAGAAAGAGAAGATACTTGTTCAAGGGTTAGCATGCATGAAGTTGGAACCATGAGAAAACAAGTTTTGTTTTGCAAAAGTGCTCTTTTAAAATCTCTCTCTTTGGCCAAGTGGGGTATGCACTCTTGTTTTCTCTCTTGCTCTCTTGAAGTGTTTCCCACATATGCACACTCCTTCTTTTCTCTCAAGGATCCTTGATCCTTCTCACTCTTTTCCCTCTTCTCCCTTCCCATTTCCCTCCTCTTGCTTTCGGCTTTGTTAGCCAAATGGATTTGGTCTTGTAAAGCTTGAGTGGGTGTGAGTGGGAGTAGGGTTAGGTTTCAGCTTTGATGGGAGATGATGTACTTGTTGGCGTTTCCATGATGAATGGCATCCTTGTCAAATTGCCATGGCCTCCCAAGTAAGATGTGAGTGGCTTGCATCCTCACAACATCACAAGTGATGGTGTCTTCATACTTGCCAATTCGGATTGGCACCTCAACTTGCTTCACCACCTTGACAAATGATCTATCGTCCACCCATTGGAGTTGGTAGGGTTTCGGATGCAACTTGGTTGGGAGATGCAACTCATGGACCATGTCTTCACTTGCGGCATTCACACAACTACCGCTATCCACAATGAGGCTACAAAGTGTGCCATTCACCAAGGCTCTTGTTTGGAAGAGATTCTCCCTTTGTGAAGTTTCGGTCAACTTTGGTGAACTTTGGAGAACTCTCTTTGTGACCAAGATATGCCCCTCAAGAGGCAACTCTCCCTCTTCTTCGTCCTCCTCTTCATTTGGAAGTTCATGTGGAACTTCCTCCTCATCTTCACTTGAAATGTCACCATTGGGTCGGATCACCATAACCTTCTTGTTGGGGCATTCTCTTGCATAGTGTCCCTTGCCAAGACACTTGAAACATTCAACGGTTCTTGCTTGAGGGGGCGGGTTTGTGGACTTGGAGGGTTAGGGTGCTTTCGGTAGTGGGTTGGAATAGGGAGTAGGGTGAGATGGGGGTTTCGGTTGTGCATGGGAGGGGTAAGGAGGCTTGGAGGTGGCGGTTTGGTAGGGTTTGGAGGTGGAAGGCTTGTTGGCGGTAGTGGACTTGCTCCATGAGTTTCGGTTGGATGTATGGTAGGAAGTGTAGGAACTTCCTCTCTTGAGTTGTTTCTCAACTCTTATGGCCTTGTGCACTAGCTCTTGATAACTCCCATAACCACAAAGCTCCACCGCACGAGAGATGTCATCTCTCAAACCATACAAAAACCGAGGCATCTTTGCCTCTTGGTTCTCCTTGACATTAGCCCTCATCAAGGCACTTTCAAGCTCCTTTTGGTAGTCTTCAACACTTCGGTTGCCTTGGGTGAGGTGTTGCAACCTTTGAGCACATTCTCTCTCGTAGTAGCATGGGATGAACCGAGCTCTCATGGCATGCTTGAGCTCCTCCCAAGTGTCAATGAGAGCTTGGCGGTTTCTAGCCCTTGCTTGGTGTTCTTGCTCCCACCAAATGATGGCATAGTCATGAAGTTCAATGATAGCTAGTTTGAGTTTGGTAGCATCATTGTACCCCATGACATCAAAGACCCTTTCGGTTTTGTTCATCCAAGTAAGGAACTCCTCCGGATCACTTGAACCATAGAAAGGTGGAACTTGAAGCTTCACATTGTTGAGAGCTTGTTGATCTTGCACTTGGACCCTCTCTCCTAGGTTTCGGTTAAATCCTCGGTGGAAGTGGCTCCTTTCATAATCTTCGGCTTCATCCAAGTCTCTTTCAAGATAGGCTTTGGCTTGCACCTATCTTGAAAGATCCGCCTCTAGGGTTTCGGAGGAGGTGGTGCCTCATGGTGTCCTTCTTCTTCACTACTGTCCGAAACCTCCTCAACCATCCGGCCCCTCCTTGGTGGACCAAGAGGCCGAATGCTAGGAGCAATTTGGGAGTCTTTTGGGGCGGTTCCCTTCTTGTGGCATCGGTCACACCTTGGGCATGGGATCTCTCCGGTAGCTTGCCTTGAGCAATCTCAAGTCTTGTAACTTTCTCATTGGTGGTGACCATTTGTACTTTGATCTCTTTAAGCTCTTGCATGAGGTTGACAAGAGTTTCTTCCAATGTTGACTTAGGAGGAGGAGGCGGAGGTGATGAAGATGAATCGGTTGACATACCTACAAAAAAGACTTCTTTCTTTTGCAATTGAAAATATGAAGTTAGTGGTATAAACCCTCTCTTTGTGTTTGTATTCTCTCTTTTGTGTTTCACTCAAGGAGGATTCTCAATGGTGTATCACCCTTGATTGGCTTTAACCTCTCAAGTCCACAACCTCTTTCAACCTTGTTCTAGGTAAACACAACAATGGGCACAAGAATAAGCTAGTAAAACCGAAAACAAGTAGAAAAGAGAGCACTAGTTACTTGAAACTAGGTTTTGAAAAGTTTTAAAGGTAGATGGGGGTTGAAAGAAATAAGGTGTGGTAAAGAAAGGTCTTTTGCAAGCAACAAACACTTTTGGATGCAAGATGTTTAGCACTTTCGGATCAAATGTACTTTTTGTGATGAACTTGGTATGAACTCAAGATGAACTTGATGAACTTGCAAGAACACACAACTTTTCTCTCTCTTTAAAAGTTGTACTTTTCTTGATCCTCTTTCAAAAGCAACAAACTTTTCACTTCACAACATCATAGCATCATAAAAACAACAACTTGCACTTTCACTTTGCAAGAAATGGTAACTTTTGCACTTTACAAGAAGTGGCAACTTTGCACTTTCACTTTGCAAGAAATGACCATGAGTTTTCGATCACTCTTTGAGAAAGGAAGAGAGTAGTTTCTTCAAAGTTTGCAAATCAAAACAAAAGGTTTCTTTGAAGAAACTTACAACATAAACATCAACCAAGCAACCTGGCTCGATACCACTTGATGTGATCACCAAAAATGACCAACTCTTGGAAGGATCTAGCTTGGAAGATGAACAACAAGCTCTTGATAATTTCGGCTAGCAAAGCACCTTTCAACTACAAGGTTGAACAATACTTTAGAAGCCAAGGGAAGGAGATGGATCTAGCACCTCTCAACTACTTGATCAAGCAATACTAGATATAATTCTTGAACCAAAATTATGGAACAAGGGAATGGATTGTAGGAATGAGAACCAAAGCCAAAATGATCTCTTGTAAGGGGAAGAGATTTCGGCAGCAATAGCATAAAATGAGTTCTACCTTTACAATGTCTAGTTGCTAGTTTAAATAGGAAAGGTAAGTGGAGGTTATTGTCCAAAGTGTGGTAACACTTTTGACAAACACCCTAGGGTTACTTACCATTTCCATGATACAAAAGAAATCATAATGATACTACTAAAAATGGTGAGGGAAAAGTGAAAGGTAACCACCATTTGTGGTAATGGAGGGCAAGGACCAACCATTACTACAAACTAGTGAGTAAAGACCTCCACTTTAACCTACTTTCCCTCCCATCTTCCAATAACATAAATATTGTTCAAATATAAGTCAACTAAGATAAAAATCTGATATAAATGGACATTGGGCCGAAATTTGGGCGCAATCATGGTGGCGCGTGGCCCACACGCACGGGCCTTAAGGGGCGCGTTGCGCGCTTGGCCGGCGAGTGAGGCTACTTCCGGGCATCTCCAAGGTTGGGGAAGGCTAGGCAGCTGTCCATGGGTGGTGGCGCATCGGTCCGGGCGGGGGTGAGCGCGTGGAGCGCGTGGGTGAGGTGGTGGCGCGTGAAGCGCGTGGCGCCTCCTCGTCTTCAAGGGAAGTGTAGGTGATGCTTCCCAAATGGTTTGGGGTCTTCTCCACTTGAATTCCCATGAGTTGGAGCTTGAGGTCTTGGTCTCGATCTTCATTCCGCTCCTCGGTTTGTGCCATGATCCTTATAAACGCTTGGAGCTTCTCTTGCACCTTCTTTGACCTAGACCGTGTCATGGGTCCATTGAGGCCTTGGAAGGGGCTTGGCATCTCTTGTGTGGAAGTGGGGTGGATGTCCACATCAGCCAATGACCATGGGGTCGCAAAGAGCCATGGAGTCGCAAATGGCCTTGAGTTCGCCGAAAAGACCATGGCTTTGCCAAAGGCCAAGGGTTCGCCACTGGCCATGGGCTCGCCCAAGGTCCATGGGTTCGCCGATGGAGCATGGCTTCGCCAAGAACCTTGCAAGTGCGTCTACTGCCTTGGGGCTTCGCCGATGCCTAGAATGCCGCTTCTTCATTGCCCGTGCCTTCGCCAAGGGCACTTTAAACCCTCTGGATGAAGGGTTCACCTTTATCACAAAAATGGGGCTGATGTCCACATCAAGCGCTCCTTGAAAAGACGTCGTCCAACCACCCCAGTAGTTGGACGTATGCCCGCCACCGCACTCCTTCAGAAGACAATTCAGGCCTCTGCGCGATGCTTTGCACTGGTAACTGCGTCCTCGCCACAGGAAAGTCCCACGAATTGTCGCGGGGCAGGAAGAAGAAGGACCCGTGCCAGTTGTGGTAGGATTTGGGCGAGGCGGTGAAGGAAATGGAATGGTTGCCCCCAACATTTATGGGAGTGACGTAGAAAACGCACTCCCACTTCTCAACTCCAGCCAGTAGAAAGCGGTTGAAGACGTCGGCAAAGGGCTTCACGCCAGCCATATGGCGGCAACAATGAAGCCCATTTGTGGTCGAAAAAGTGTTGGGTGCCAACTGTGTTGGTGGCATCCCCCACTCGGCGCACAAATCTTGCACCCCCTGCAAACGGGGAAACCGCAACCCCGCCGCAAGCTGTGCTGTGTACAGACACAGCACCCGTTTCTCCATCTTCTCTACAGTAACGGGCCAACCTATCGCCCGGCAGACGCCAGAGCGGGGCGAATATACCGGCACTTTCTCCACAGGCGAAAGCCTCAACCATATCTGATGGATCTTGTCAAATTTTACCATGGTCTTCTCCACGGTGGCGAACCTTTGGGCCGAACAGCTCCGGCACCATCGTGGGAACGTCCCAAATCTTTCTACGGAGTATATTATTTGGGGTGGGACGTTCGGTCCCGAGAAGCTATTTACGGTCACCCCGAGCGGGTTGCGGCCGGGTGACCGAGCTCGGTTTTGGCTGCGAGTCACGTTTTCGGCGTTCGAGTAGCTCCCGAGCCTTATCCGAGTATCATTTTGGCGAACCCTTCCGTATTTGAGGTCGTGTGGGTCCCCGGACGTTTCGCCGAAAATATTTTTCGGCGCCGGGGTTGTCATGGTCGTCTCGGGACGTACAGCGGGCTCGGTAGCACTCTCGAAACCTCAGTTTGAGATGCCGTTTGCAGTTTTGGAGTCGTGGGATTGTCCCGGAGGTTTCTTTGGAGATTAATATTTGGGTCGGGACGTTTGGTCCCGGGCGACTCCCGGGGCTCGGGATGGAAATCTTCTCGACAGCTTTGGGGTAAGTTATGTTATAATTTAAGATGGATTTTATGAGTATTTTTGTGGAATTTTGGTGTGACGGAATTTTGGTTACATTGGACACGCCGCACGTCGGGATTTGTTCGGGTTCGCGAGCTCGGTAGGACACTCCGGACTGGTAAATGAACTTTTGAAATATGTTTTACGAATGTTATAATATTCTGAGGGTTGTGTCCAAGTTTCGCTAATTTTGGAATTCGGTAATTATTTTTGGGCCAAAAAGTTGGAACTTTTGGAAAAGTTTGGAGGTTAATTTGTATTTGGTTACAAAACAAAATATTGGGGTATGGGCAGCAGATTTTTTTCGGCAGTAATGGGAAGGAGGAAGGGACACGTGGCTTGTTTTCATTTAAGTGGAGTGGTATGGGAAAAAAGAAAGGAATATATATATATATATATATATATATATATATATATATATATATATATTTGGCTATTATTTCATAAATGAAATTATATTTCATTTCTTCTCATTTCTTCTTCTTCTTCCTCACTTCTGCCGCCACCATTAGAGCATTTCTCCAAGCTTCTTGTTCTTCAAATCTTGGCTCAAATCAACAAGGAAATGGATCCTTTTTGTGGTAAGCATTCTCCCTTGTTCTCTTTTCTTGTTAGAAACAAGAATTAGTGAAGAAAAAATGAGATATTGAGAATTATGAGTTTGCTCTTAGCTACATGCTAGGATGATTCTCTTCCTCCCATCTTTTAGTATGTTGTTCTTGGGTTGTAGGGGAGTGATAATCAAGTGTTAGATTTTGGAAAAACTCCTTGGATTGAAAATCCCCAATTGGCCGAATTATTGGGTGAATTCTAAAAATGGTGTGTGTTTGGTTTCTTGAATCATGCTTCTAATATGTTGTTCCTAGCATGATTCTAAACTTATGTATGGATTCAATTTGATGGAGAACAAGTTGGGTAAGAAAACCCCAATTTGGCCGAAATGTTTGTTGTTGTTCAATGTTGATTTGGTTGTTTTGGATGCAATTGGTTAGCATTCTTGGTTTAGAAGTGTAATTGGTGGTTAGTATGATTAATTAGAAGCTTGAATGGATTGAATTGGAAGTTGGGTAAAATGTTGGTTAAGAACCGAATTATTGGAATGATTCTTTTTCCATGTTGGGGTTTGATGTTGGTTGAATTGGTTGCTAAAGTGGTATTGGGGTTGGATTTAGGTGTGGTTTGATGTTTGAAACATTGATTTCGGGTAAGGAATGGAGAAGTTACCAATATGCGGGTTTATCGGAAAATGTCGGGGATGAAGGGTTTAAAGGTTGGGTTTGATCAGTTCTGCTTGTTGAATTGTGTTTGTCAATGTATAATCTTGCATTGTCTAAATCGGTTCTGAATTCTGACGTTTCTGTGGAAATCTGGAATTTTACGGAAATTCTGCCGGATTTTCAGTTTTGGGGTCGGGGGTGTAGTTTGGTAGTGTGGTTGGTAAGGTTGCTAATTCAGCTTGAATTGACAGATTCTCGAGTGCGAAGTTAGAAAAAGAGAGGTTTCGAGTTTCGGGTCGTGGTTTGGAAATCGTCGAGAATCGGTCAACTACTCGGATTTGTGAGATAAGGGTTTGGTTACTGTTATTTTGGTAAGATAGGTATATGTTTTGTTTCACTTTCATTCTGCAAGTATTTCGGTATTATATGCCTAGGGCATATTACGTAGTCTGTAGGTGTATGTGTTGTTGCACTTACATTTTGCAGGTATTTGGAAATTTACGCTTTAAGGTACGTTACGTAATTTATAGGTGTATGCCTTGTGGCATACTTTTCTGTTAACCCTACGACATTTGTGGGTTCGCTACCCAGTGGTGCACCATGCTTCGTAATAGCCGGCTTGACTCCTTAGAGGAGGCTGTCGTTCGATTTGTTATAAGGGTTTATGGCGATTTAGAATCGCACATCCTTCGGGATTATGATCATTATCTTTACATGCACGATATTACGTATTCTGTTTCATATATTACGTATATTGCATTCTTTCTGCTTTTGCAGGTTACATATGCTTATCTTACCCCAAATCCCTTACGGGTCCTTTTAGGACTCACCCTTTTGGGTTCTGTTTTTGTGTTTGGTGTAGACACGATAAGCGGCCTGCGGAGTAGGTTTCCGTGAGGTTTCTACCTTGGTTGAGTTTAGCAGCAGCTGCACCTTGCGGTCCGGGATTTGTCTATTTGGTCTGAATCCCGCGCGAGGTATTTGGACACTTAGATCTAGGGTTGGCTCTGTAGTTGCATATGCACACTTTCTATATTCTTGTGATGATTGTATATTTGTATATGTTTATATATTCATTACTGTGCATGCTCGAGCGCTTGGCGCTTGTTAGACACCTTAGGTTCTGTGAACTTTGTATGTATCTATGTTTTGGTGCGTAAGCACTCGTCCACGGAGGGCGGGGCTTACTCTGTTGCTAATGCATGAATTGTATGTTTGAATTTTATTTAGTTATATGTATGAAATTTTTGTTAGGTTGCTTCCACAATCGTTTCGCTTTTCGGGTCCGCTACGCGCGGCGGGTCTCGATGGACCTGCCATTCTGTATTCATTCCGGCTTCCGCTTCCGGCGTCCCGGCGCCCCCGCCTCCGCAACCGGGCTCGGGTGGCGTACGGTGACAAGTTGGTATCAGAGCAGGTAAGTGACCGTATTGGTCGTCAGTGGTGACTTGTAGTGACAACTAATGTTGTACATTTTATTTTAGAATGGTTTGGTACGGAGATTGGCCACCTCCTTACTTGAACCACTTTAAAATAAAATTGTGGAACAAAGTTGATCCTTCAAGTTATCCTGATAGTTGCAGATTTCAGAACTCGGGATTTCTGGATTCTGGTAAGATTATTACGATCGAGGGATTGTGGAAAAGATCCGGGTACGTAAACTTGTGTGTTAGGAAAAGATTTGGTGAGATAAGCATGAAGCTATACGTGATTTTGTGAAATACATTATTTTATCATTCTAGGTAATAATTTCGTGTCAAGTATTGCATTACACTACTGAGCCTTAGAAAACTACTGCTAGCTTCGTAGGGATTAGGAGTGACCGATTTGTGCGGACTCTGTTTAGTCTGAAATGTCTCGAGTTTGTTTAACACGCGTAGACAGCGTGTTTTGCGACCGGAGGGAGGGGACTGTAATCCCACGCCTCCGAGAGTTAGGGTTTGAACTGTTGGTTATTGGTTAAGTAGGTATTTGGTTTGGAAATTTGGTTTGGGATAAGTTGTTTTTTGGTTGGACTTGGTTTAAGGAAATGTGTACTACACGCGAATAGCGTGATTTGGTACCGGAGGCGGGACTGTGATCCCACACCTCCGTGGTATAGGATACGGGTTCGAGTGTAACCTAGGGTCTGAACAACCACATTCACCGCCCCGAGGTTTAGCGGTCGTAGGGACCCCTCTCGATTTGGTATTAACCGCCAGCCTAGCCGGTTCGAGGGCGGCAATAGGCGGGGAAGATCTGATTATGCCTCGGTAAGGGCATTTTGTTTAGGTGGTGATAGCGAGATTTAAGCCACCGCTCGCCACAGCTTTGGGATTGGTAAGTGAGTGACTCGAGGAGGATGGTCACTACGACACCTAGACTTCTCATCGGTCCTATCAACGACGGGGAGATCGAGGCACCCGATCGACGAGGTCGGACTGGAGAGGTTTCAGAATTTGAACCCCCGAGGTTCAATGACCGAGAAGGGCTAGAGGTAGTAGATATTTGGTTTGCAGGAGTTGACAAACTCCTGGGGGAGGCTACATTTTCCACCAGCAGTGCAGCGGGGGATGTAGCCAGGGATCTGCGTCAGGCACAGTTTAATGAGCTTCTTCAGGGAGACAGGATTGTCGGAGAGTATGAGTGAGAGTTTGACCGGCTGGTTTATTACATACTGCAGTACCATGGTATGGAAGAGGAGGTTGAGAGTCGCCTCACCTCGCAGCGAGGTCAGGGGAGTACGAGGGGCTCCACACGGCAGGACCCCGCAGATTTCTGGATGGCCGAATAGGCCTAAGCGATCTAGTAGAGGCAGAGGGGGAGCACCACCGGCACGACCTTGTCTGATTTGCAGTAGGTATCACCCTGGTTGACTTAGTTACCGGCAGGAGGGCCGATGTTTACGTTGCGGTTCTGACACTCACTGAATACGGGATTGCCCTCTGGTTGTAGGGCAGGGTTTTGGCAGTCTTCAGCGTCCACAGTCTCGGGCACAGCCAACGCGCCGTGGGGGCGTGGGTTTTAGCGGGGTGACCCGAGACCTCAGCAGCGACAGCAGCTTCAGCCACCCCCTCCACCGCAGCAGCTCAGAGCAGGACAAGTTTTTCATTTTGGGAGGGGAGGCTCGAGTCAGCAGGGAGTTCTGCAGGGTACTTTATTTCTGAATGAGGTGTCGGTTCATGTATTATTTGATACAGGAGCATCTGTTTCCATTGTAACACATAAATGTGTTACATCTCTGTATCTGTCTCATAGTACCTTGCCTCAAATGTACTTAGTAAAAACTGCTGGGAGTCAGTTTCTGTTTTCTAATGAGATGGTTCGGGGTTGTACGACATCTGTAGGCGGACATCTGATAGTATCGGATTTGTTGGTTTTTGACATGCCGAACTATGATATTATTCTTGGGATGGACTGACTATCCAAGAATTCTTTGCACATTGATTGTGCAAACCGTACCATTATGGTTTCTGGAAAGGTACTACCTCTCACGGCTCCGACTGGTTTAACTATCGCACAGCACAGTAAAGAGTTACAGATTCTGGATCAGCTGTCGATAGTTGGTGTAGGGGAATACTATGATCTGAATGAAGTTGGTATTAGGTTGAAGTTGGATGGTTTACCATTGGTTCGAGATTTCCGCAGTATTTCCGGAGGAGTTGCCGGATTACCACCAGAGCGGGAAATTGTGTTTGGAATCCACTGCGGTCGGCATCTTGCTCCGATATCTATTCCTCCTTATCGGATGCCTATTTCTGAGATACAGGAGTTGAAGAAGCAGCTGGAGGAATTTCAGCAGAAGGGCTTCATCCGACCGAGCACTTCACCGTGGGGTGCTCCGGTTCTGTTTGTTAAGAAGAAAGATGGGACGTTTCGATTTTGCATTGATTACAGATGGTTGAATGCTCTTACTGGGAAGAATAAGTATCCGTTGCCGAGGATTGACGATCTTTTTGATCAACTTCGGGGTTCGCGAGTTTTCTCGAAGGTTGATCTCCGATCTGGGTACTTTCACTTAGGGTGAAGGATGAGGACATACCTAAGACTGCTTTCCGCACCCGATATGAACATTTTGAGTTTACGGTCATGCCATTTTGGGCTGACCAATGCTCCAGCGGCATTCATGGATCTGATGCATCGGGTGTTCCGACCCTACTTGGACTCATTCTGGTGGTTTTTATTGATGATATTCGATATATTCTAGGAATGAGGACTCGCATCGGGAGCATCCGAGGGTAGTTACAGACACTTTGGGAACATCAGCTTTATGCTAAATTCTCAAAGTGTGAGTTCTGGATTCGGGAAGTCAATTTTCTGGGACACGTTATTTCTGAGTATGGTTTGTCTGTGGACCCAGAGAAGGTAAGGGTAGTTCGGGACTGGAAACTACCTACCTCGGTACGGGAGATCAAGAGCTCCCTGGGGTTAGCAGGATTTTATCGGAGGTTTGTACTGGGATTTTCTATTCTGGTATCTCCGCTTGCGCAGTTGACCAGGAAGGGTCAACAGTTTATCTGGTCTGATAGGTGTGAGCAGAATTTTCAGGAGTGGAAACGGCGGTTGACTAACCCTCGATTCGACTCTTCCAGATCCGAACTTACCATATGTGATTTATACGGATGCTTCCACATCCAGTTTGGGGTGTGTGTTGGTGCAGGAGCGTTTTGTGGTAGCTTATGGGTCGAGGCAGCTGCGACCGCATGAGCTGAACTGACTGACACATGATCTGGAGTTGGCTATAGTAATTTATGCGCTGAAACATTGGAAGCAATATCTGTTTGGTAATAAATTTCAGATTCTTACCGACCATAAGAGTCTGAAATATCTGTTTACACAGAAGGAGCTTAACATGAGGCAGCGCAGATGGCTCGAATACATTAAGGACTATGGTTGTTGTATCGAGTACATCTCTGGCACGGGCAACACGGTTGCCGATGCACTGAGCAGAAAGTATACCGGGTTGGTTAAGGGAGGAAATGTTGGGGATCGATCCGAGGAGAGTGATTTGACATGCCTTTGGCACAGGGGGCAGCTCTGGGAGCGTGCTCAGGTTTATACACTTACTATACATTTTGAGTGGCTTGACAGGGTGCGCGAGGCGCAAGGTAGAAATCCGGGGTTGAAGAAATTATCTGGGGAAGATAAGGGTTTATTTGTTACCTACGTTTCAGTATAGGCAGGGATTGCTATACTTCCGAAACCGCCTTTATGTATCAGAGGATCGGGAGTTCGGAATGAGATTTTAGAGGAGGCACACTCGGCGGTTTGAGCATCGAAACCGGCAGGGACACTGCAGACTTTGCCCATTCCAGTTCGGGAGTGGGGCAATGTTACTATGGACTTTCTGACTGCACTGCCCCTGACACGGTCTCGCCATGATGATATCTGGGTTTTTTTGTGGATCGGCTGATAAAGTGCGCACATTTTCTGCTTATTCGGGTTCTGAGACCCTGCTGGAGAAGCTTGCCCGGCTTTACATTAGGGAGATCGTGCGATTACATGGAGTACCAGACTCCATTGTATCCGACCGTGATCCGCGTTTTAAAGACGGTTTCGAGAGCTTTTCATAAAGCGCGGGGCACGCGTCTCCATCTGAATACAGCTTATCACCAATAGACGGACGGGCAGTCGTAGCGGGTGATTACGATCTTGGAGGATATCTGCGAATCTGTACTTTGGATTTTGGAGGAGATTGGGACCAGGAGTTACCTTTGTTAGAGTTCTCGTACAACAGACTTCCGGACTATATTTGGCATGATACCATTTGAGGCGTTGTACGGGAGGAGGTGTATGACACCATACTGTTGGACAGATGCGTCTGATAGGGTTGAGCTGGGACCCGAGCTTTTTGAGGAGACTACGGCGAAGATCAGATTGTTACAGGCGCGGATTAAAACCGCGAACGACTGCACCACTGCTTATACGAACCGCCGCCGTAGGGCTCTGGAGTTTGAGTTTGGTGACAGAGTTTGACTGGAGGTAGCACCGATCAGAGGGACAGTAAGATTTGGTAGGCGGGGCAAGTTACCCCGAGTTTTATCGGTTCTCATGAGTTTCTGGAGTAAGTTGTTAGGTTGGTCTTTTTCCCCCCAACTGTTTCTGTATTACGTGATGTCTTCCAGGATAGCCTGTTGTGGATCGGTTAGATTTAGGTTCGGTCTTATGCTGGGGTTGTCGGTAGAAATATCGGCAACCGACTCGGGGTGCAATAAGATGCACCGGAGGGTGGGACGCCGTTGAGAGGCTCTGTATGGTAGTCTAAACTACCACTCCCGCCGCACCAAGATACGGTGGTCCGATAGTTCTTAGTACAGAGACTATTTATATATTCTGGTTGTGAGCGACAACTGTTTGGATGGTTCAGGCTACTCTTGGAGGACCAAGAGTCCTAAGGGGGGGAGAATGTTACGGTCACCCCGAGCGGGTTGCGACCGGGTGACCCGGGGCTCCGGTTTTGGCCTGCGGGTCACGTTTTTCGGCGTTCAGGTAGCTCCCGAGCCTTATCCGAGTATCATTTTGGCGAACCCTTCCGTATTTGAGGTCGTGTGGGTCCCCCGGACGTTTCCGCCGAAAATATTTTTCTGGCGCCGGGGGGTTGTCGGGGTCGTCTCGGGACGTACAACGGGCTCGGTAGCACTCTCGAAACCTCAGTTTGAGATGCCGTTTGCAGTTTTGGAGTCGTGGGAATGTCCCGGAGGTTTCTATGGAGATTAATATTTGGGGCGGGACGTTCGGTTCCGGGCGACTCCCGGGGCTCGGGACGGGAATCCCGGGGCTCGGGATGGAAATTTTCTGACGGCTTTGGGGTAAGTTATGTTATAGTTTAAGATGGAGTTTATGGTTATTTTTGTGGAATTTTGGTGTGACGGGATTCTGGTTGACATTGGACACGCCGCACGTCGGGACACTCTGGATTGGTAAATGAACTTTTGAAATATGTTTTACGAATGTTATAATATTCTGAGGGTTGTGTCCAAGTTTCGCTAATTTTGGAATTCGGTAATTATTTTTGGGCCAAAAAGTTGGAACTTTTGGAAAAGTTTGGAGGTTAATTTGTATTTGGTTACAAAACAAAATATTGGGGTATGGGCAGCAGATTTTTGGCAGTAATGGGAAGGAGGAAGGGACACGTGGCTTGTTTTCATTTAAGTGGAGTGGTATGGGAAAAAAGAAAGGGATATATATATATATATATATATATATATATATATATATATATATATTTGGCTATTATTTCATAAATGAAATTATATTTCATTTCTTCTCATTTCTTCTTCTTCTTCTTCCTCACTTCTGCCGCCACCATTAGAGCATTTCTCCAAGCTTCTTGTTCTTCAAATCTTGGCTCAAATCAACAAGGAAATGGATCCTTTTTGTGGTAAGCATTCTCCTTGTTCTCTTTTCTTGTTGGAAACAAGAATTAGTGAAGAAAAAGGAGATTTTGAGAATTATGAGTTTGTTCTTAGCTACATGCTAGGATGATTCTCTTCCTCCCATCTTTTAGTATGTTGTTCTTGGGTTGTAGGGGAGTGATAATCAAGTGTTAGATTTTGGAAAAACTCCTTGGATTGAAAATCCCCAATCGGCCGAATTATTGGGTGAATTCAAAAAATGGTGTGTGTTTGGTTTCTTGAATCATGCTTCTAGTATGTTGTTCCTAGCATGATTCTAAGCTTATGTATGGATTCAATTTGATGGAGAACAAGTTGGGTGAGAAAACCCCAATTTGGCGAAATGTTTGTTGATGTTCAATGTTGAATTTGGTTGTTTTGGATGCAATTGGTTAGCATTCTTGGTTTAGAAGTGTAATTGGTGGTTAGAAAGATTAATTGGAAGCTTGAATGGATTGAATTGGAAGTTGGGTAAAGTGTTGGTTAGGAACCGAATTATTGGAATGATTCTTTTTCCATGTTGGGGTTTGATGTTGGTTGAATTGGTTGCTAAAGTGGTATTGGGGTTGGATTTAGGTGTGGTTTGATGTTTGAAACATTGATTTCGGGTAAGGAATGGAGAAGTTACCAATATGCGGGTTTATCGGAAAATGTCGGGGATGAAGGGTTTAAAGGTTGGATTTGATCAGTTCTGCTTGTTAAATTGTGTTTATCAATGTATAATCTTGCATTGTCTAAATCGGTTCGAATTCGACGCGTTTCGTGGAAATCTGGAATTTTACGGAAATTCTGCGGATTTTCGATTTTGGGGTCGGGGTGTAGTTTGGTAGTGTGGTTGGTAAGGTTGCTAATTCAGCTTGAATTGACAGATTCGAGGTACGAAGTTAGAAAAAGAGAGGTTTCGAGTTTCGGTCGCGGTTTGGAAATCGTCCAGAATCGGTCAAATACTCTGTATTTGTGAGGTAAGTGTTTGGGTCTGTTATATTGGTAAGATAGGTCTATGTATTGATTCACTTTCTGTTCTGAAAGTATTTCGGTATTATATGCCTAGGGCATATTCTCGTAGTCTGTAGGTGTATGTGTTGTTGCATACATTTTGCAGGTATTTCGGAAATTTACGCTTTAAGGTACGTTACGTAATTTATAGGTGTATGCCTTGTGGCATACTTTTCATTAACCCTACGACATTTGTGGGTTCGCTACCCACTGGTGCACCATGCTTCGTAATAGCTTCGGCTTCTGACTCCCTTAGAGGGAGGCTGTCGTTCTGATTTGTTATAAGGGTTTATGGCGATTTAGAATCGCACATCCTTCGGGATTATGATCTGTTATCTTTACATGCACGATATTCTGTATTCTGTTTCATATATTATGTGTATTGCATTCTTTCTGTTTTGCAGGGTTACATATGCTTATCTTACCCCAAATCCCTTACGGGTCCTTTTAGGACTAAACCTTTTTGGGTTCTGTTTTTGTGTTTGGTAGACACGATAAGCGGCCTGCGGAGTAGGTTTCCATGAGGTTTCTACCTTGGTTGNGGTTAGCAGCAGCTGCACCTTGCGNTCCGGGATTTGTCTATTTGGTCTGAATCCCGCGCGAGGTATTTTGNTNCTCAGATGAAGGGCTGGCTCTGTAGTTGCATATNCACACTTTCTGTANTGCTGTGNTGATTGTATATTTGTATATGTTTATATATTACATTACATGCATGCTCGAGCGCTTGGCGCTTGTTAGACACCTTAGGTTCTGTGAACTCTGTATGTATCTATGTTTTGGTGCGTAAGCACTCGTCCACGGAGGGCGGGGCTTACTCTGTTGCTAATGCATGAATTGTATGTTTGAATTTTATTTAGTTATATGTATGAAATTTTTGTTAGGTTGCTTCCACAATCATTTCGCTTTTCGGGTCCGCTACGCGGCGGGTCTTAATGGACTGCCATTACAGTATTCATTCCGGCTTCCGCTTCCGGCGTCCGGCGCCCCGCCTCCGCAACCGGGCTCGGGTGGCGTACGGTGACAGAGACTCCGGGGCTCGGGATGGAAATCTTCCGACGGATTTCAGGTAAGTTATGTTATATTTTAAGGCGGATTTTATGGTTATTTTTGTGGAATTTTAGCATGGCGGAATTTTGTTTTAGGTTGACCCGCACGTACGTTGGGAATTTACGCGGGAGGAGTTGGCGCGGGATTGGCGCCAATGACGTAGCCAAATTTCAGATTTGGCTAAGGGTGAGTCACCCTTGTGACTAAGGTGCTTAGGTTAAGATAAGGACACTTGTCAAGTGGAGATTAATTGTGGAAAAGGGAGGAGGTATAAAAGGAAGAAATGGTTTATGAAAATCATTTGTGTTCTTCTTCTTCTTCCTTCTCCCTCTCTTTGCCGCCATAGCCTTCATCATTTAAGCATGGTGTTCTTCAATCTTCGACTGAAATTCAACAAGGATTTGGATTCCATAAGTGGTAAGTTTCCTCTCTTCATATCTTTTCAAGTTAGAAACAAGTATTGGTTGGAAAAAGAGAGGTATTTTCGAATTTGGGGTTTGTTTATGACAACTAGTTGTGATGATTCTCTTGCTCCCATCTTTTAGTATGTTGTTCTTGGGATGGAGAGGATTAAGAATCTAGGGTTGGATGTTGGAAAAACTTCTTGATTGAAAAACCCTAGGGAGGCCGATTTATTGGGAAATTTTCTAAAATGGTGTAGAGATGTGTTTTTGAATCATGCTTAAGTTATGTGGTTCCTAGCATGATTCTAATGCATTCTATGGTTTCAATTTGATGGAAAACACATTGTGTGAAAAACCCCAAATTGCCGAAATCCATGGTTAGGGTTTGTGAATGATTTTGGCTGATTAAGGTGAAATTGGTTAGTAATCATGCTTAGGAAGTGTAATTGGTGGTTAAAGTGAGTGATTGGAACCTTGAATGGATTGAATTGGAAGTTGGGTGAAAAGTTGACAAAGAGCCGAAACTTAGAATGAAACTTTATCTATGTTGGTGTTGTGTTATGGGTGAATTGAATGGTAATTTGGTATCGTGGATGGATTTAGGTGCGTATTGGTGTTTGAAAAGATGTTTTCGGGTGTTGGGTGCAAAAGTTACCTTTATGCTGGATTTCGGGTAAAATGTCTGGAAAGTGGGGTTTAAAGGTTGGAATGTGTTTGTGGGTGTATGAATAACAATGTTCTAGCTCGGTTCGTAAAACCGAGCTTTCTGTGGATTTTTGCGGGAAAGTGCGGGAATGTGCGGGTTTGGTTCTGGGGGTCTAATTTGGTGAGTTCTGATTAGTTTATGGTTGTTCAGCTTGTTTCAGCATTGGTAGAGTGGTGTGGGACCATAAAAGTCAAATTTCACTTTTCGGGCAGGAGACGGGTTTTCCGGATTTATACTGGGGGCAGCTTTTCTGAGGTAAGGGCTCAACTTCTCTCGTTATGCATTCCGGGAGTATTTGCATGTATATCGGGTTTGGTTGAGGCGGGTTTCGGGTGAGAACGGTGGTTCAGTGATCCCGAGGCCCGTCACATGGTAAGATGCATGTTTGATATGTTTCAAGGCCCGGATGGTCGTGGAGACCACGGGTATATGTTTTGTTCTGTATATCCGCACTAGATGCCGACATTCTGTTTATGCTTACATGTATATGTTTTGTTCTGTGACGAGACCCGGGATGCTCTTTAGGACCACGGGTGCTCCGTGAATTGGTTTGGTTGTGTCCGCCTTTGGAGGGTGCCGACATTACGTGTATATCCGCACCGGGGTGCCGATATATACGTGACCCTACGACAGTTTGGGGATCGCGACCCACCGGTACCGTGCTTTCATTACGTATGTTTCGACCTCTTGGAGAGGGCTGTAGTTCCGTGGGTCGGCGGTTAGACCGCATGTGATGGGATTCGGCTCACGTTGTACTTTATGTTATATATACATGTGTATGCTTGTGTTGTTATGTTTTGCGAGTTCAGCTTCCGGCCTCTTAGGCAAACTATATTTTACCTCAGCCCTTACTAGGATTTTGTTTATGGCTCTGTAGCTGTAGTTGCATGCATGTATATCATATCATGTGTTTTTATATGACGTATAACTGGGATATATTCTACCTTTGTTTGTCTTCGAGTCGAGGCGGAGCCCGACTTGCCTTTATTGGAATTGTTATGAAATGGATTTGGTGTTTTTGTGTTTGTTGCGATGATCGATGTTTGGTACACCATAAACTGCATGTTTGGTAAATGTTGGATTATATGTATGCTTGCCATGTTTAAGTTCGTAGGTTGCTAGTCGTTACTCGACTATTCTGTCAGTTGAGCTCAATGCTCTGTTACCACGCTTTCCGCCGTAGTTTCCGTTTCCGCCGTCGCGGCCGGCTCCGCCTCTACAACCGGGCGGTGGTTGTGACAGCTTAGGATTTTATATCACTTATCAACTTAATCATTTTAGCATTACAGCTTCCAAAGAATATATTATTCTCTTCTCATTGTTTTCCTTCATTGTTGTTTTTTTTTTTTGTTTTAACCATATACTAGCTCTTCATCACTTTTTTGCAACAATCGTTGTATTGATTTGATAGATATTACTTCATATGTTTTGATATGGGCTTCATTTTGTCTTCTGTAGGTATGTCTCCTAATAACATCTATTTAGAACACTTTTTATTAGGAACATTGAAAGCCATGTTAAAGATTATGAACTGAAGGATCTCTTTGAGAAATACGGAGATATTAGGAGTATGTTTACTGTTTGCAATCATAGTGGATTTTTTTGACCTCTTATTATGCCATAAGACCTGCTGTAAATGCATGAGAGCTCTGAAAAATGGGCCACTTTGGCGCAAAAAGCCTAACATACATCATTCGATCCAAAAGGGCATTTTATCTGAGAAAGATGGGAAAAGAGGTAATTTCACCACTGAACATTAGTAAAATCTCTAACTTTACTACTGATATTTATTTTAAAACAAGAATGTCATCAACGTTTCATTTTAATAGTATATTTGCCACTTCTGACCCAAAGGTTCCACATGGAATGAACGAAACCATTAACTAGAACGGTTTTGTGTATGTGAAGCTAACATTGTTGAGTAAGAGAAATGGAAAACTATTCGATAATATCTAACTCCTACGATTAGTAGACATGAGCCCCTGAAATTCATTACCACTGCAAATCTCATCAATTCATCACCATTTCCACTTCTTGCTTAAATACTCGTCAATTCCTTCTCCAAACAACCACCCACATGCTCATATATAGCATCCATTCATCAAAATCGATAAGGAGTCATGAGAATTAGCAACTTCAGCACATGACGTCATTAACAATATAATCGAAGAAGAATTAGGACAAAAAATAATGAAGTGCTGCCATTTGGGTCGATAAAGAAAAATCCAAAATAGAGATCGAGCTTGATCCATGTTTTTCATCGTCTTGGCCATGAATTCTGATTGCCGACCGGCGGGACAAAAAATAATCTAAAAAAACAATTCGCAATGTATGGCGACGATGATGAAAGGGAAGTTTGGATTCCTCCTGGTCCACATCTGCTCTGAATAGTAGAGAGAATGACTGGGAAGGAGCGTGGCAAAGGCTGAGGCTAACACGTGAGAGGCGAAGAAGGTCCCTCACGACAGACACCTTAAGATCAACCAATATAATGGCGCCTCTGCCATACTTGACACAATCTTCCTAGCCCTGAACTTCTAGTTGTACAGGAGATGATCCAAGCTGGGATAAGGTGTTAATTAATTTTAACATAGCCACAAGATCAAACATGAGAGCATAGAATGCACAATAATTAACATGGAATAATAACATCTGACCTGATTTAGACTCCAACCATGCGTCCTATGTAGAAACCTCGAAACACGCTACAGACTCCGCATGCATGGTAGATGTTACGGTCACCCCGAGCGGGTTGTGACTCGGGTGACCCGGGGCTCCGGTTTTGGCCTGCGGTCACGGTTTTGTCTTTGTCGACGGCTTCGAGACTTATCTGAGCATTATTTCTGGGAATCCTTCTGGTTTTGAGGTCGTGTGGGTCCCCCGGACATTTTCGCCGGAAATATTTTTCGGGCCGGGGGGTTGTCTCGGGACGTACATCGGGCTCGGTAGCGCTCCCGGGACGTCGGAATGGGAAACCGTTTACATATTTGGAATCGTGGGAACATACCTTATCTTTTTACGGAGTATAGTTTTTGGGTCGGGACGTTCGGTCCCGGTCGACTCCCAGGGCTCGGGATGAAAATTTTCTGACGGCTTCGGTGTAAGGTATGTTATATTTTAAGACGGATTTTATGGTGATATTTGTGGAATTTTGGCGTGATGGGATATTGGTCCAGGTTGGCACACGCGCACATCGGGTTTTTCTCGGTTTCAGCGAGCTCGGTAGAACACTCTGGAGTTGTAAATAAATATTTGAAAAATGTTTTATGACTGTTATGATATTCCGAGGGTTGTGTCCAGTTTTCGTTTCAATTGGAGTTTGGGAAGTGCGGTTGGGCCAAAATTGTAACTTTTGGAAGAGTTTGAGGATTAAAGGTGTAATTTGGCCAAATTTCATCAATAATCAGAAAGGAGGAGGGCTTAAGTCGGCTGGGTGAGAGTGATAGGTGGACACTTGGCTTTATTTCATTAAAGATGGAAAAAGAGAAGGAAAAGGAAGAAAATATATGACGGCTAATTAGGCATAATTCACCATTTTTCTTCTTCTTCTTCTTCCTCCTTCCAACTCGCCATTTTCACTATTCATGGGAGCTTCTTCTTCTTCAAATGTTGGTTGAAATCAACAAGAAATTGGGTTCTAAGTGTGGTAAGCTTCCTCCCTTTCTCTCTTTTCAACTTGGAAACAAGAAATTGTGGGAAAAAGAGAGGGATTTGTGAATTTGGGGTTTGTTCTTTGCTACTAGTTTGGATGATTCTCTTGCTTCCAAATTCAAGTATGTTGTTCTTGGGAAGGAGAGGAGTAAGAATCTATGGTTGGATTTTGAAAAAACATCATGGATGAAGGAAACATATTTTGGCGAAATTAGGGTTGGTTTCTAAAGTGGATCATCTGTTGTGTTCTTGGATCAAGCTTTGGATATGTGATTCCTAGCATGATTCTAAGGCTTTCTATGGTTTCAATTTGGTGGAAAATTGATTGAGTAGAAAAGCCCCAAATTGAATGACTAGTGTAATTAGGGTTTATGTTGAATTTTGGTGATTTGAGTGTAATTGGTTAGCATTCTTGGTTAAGAAGTGTAATTGATGGTTGGAATGAATGTTTGGTAGCTTGAATGGATTGATTTGGAAGTTGGGTGAAAATATGGAAAAGGGCCGAATTGAAGAAATGAATCTTTCTCTATGTTGGTGTTGTATTTTGGTTAAATTGGATGGTAATTTGGTATCGGGGTTGAATTTAGGTGCGGTATGGTGTTTGAAATGTTGTTTTCGGGTAAGAAATGGAAAAGTTACCTTTATGCGGGTTTACCGGGAAAATGTCGGAAATGAAGGGTTTAAAGGTTGGAATGTGTTCGTGGGTGTTAGAATAACAAGGTTCTAGCTCGGTTCGTAAAACCGAGCTTTCTGCGGATTTTTGCGGGAAAGTGCGGGATTGTGCGGGTTTGGTTCGGGGTGCTGTTTTGGTGAGCTCTGACTTGTGTGTGGTTGTTCAGCTTGTTTCTGCATTGATGGAGCTGTGTGGGACCGTAAAAGGCAAGTTGCAACTTTTCGGGCCGGGAGCCGGGATTTCCCGGGGTTTGCGCTGCGGAGCGGTTTTTCGAGGTAAGGGTTCAACTTCTCTCGTTATGCATTCTGGAATGGGACATTATGTATACCGGGTTTAGTTGAGGCGGGTTCCGGGTTGAGGACGGTGGTTCGGTGATCCCGGGACCTGTCATATGGTAGAGTACATGTTTGTACTTGTTACATTTCAAGGCCCGGATGGTCTTGGAGGCCACGGGTTTATGTTCTGCTCTGTATATCCGCGCTAGGCGCCGATATTTCTGTTTATACGTTTTGGTATATTATATTCTGTTTTGCATATGCATGGTGATACGTTCTGTTCTGAGACGAGACCCGGATGGTCTTAGAGGCCACGGGTACTCCTTGGTTCTGTTCTGTTGGTATCCGCACCTGGAGTGCCGATACTTCTGTTCTGTGTGTCCGCACTGGAGGGTGCCGACACTTTACGTTTACACGCACCGGAGTGTAGGTATACTTCGTGACCCTACGATAGTTTGGGGATTGCGACCCCAGCCGGTACCGTGCTTCGTTCGTTCTACTCAGATATTCGACCTCTTAGAGAGGGCTGTCGCTTTGGTCGCTCGCGGTTGGACCGCGTATGATGGGTTCCGGCTCACCTCTGACTCTGCATACATTTATATATATGTATATTTGTATTTGCGTTCATTCTGTTTTGCAGGTTCGGTTCAGCAGCACTTGTACAAACTGTATCTTACCTCAGCCCTTACTGGGTCCTCCCGAGGACTCACCCCTTATTGTTTACCACCTTTCAGGTTGATCTGACAAGCAGCCTGCGGACTATGGATCCGCGGTGCTTTTGGCTGTTTGGGTTTTCAGCAAGCAGTACCTCGTGCGAGAATTTTCTGGGCGAGAGGTTTTCTTGATTCCGCACTTAGGCAATTCTAGGGTTGTCTTTGGTGGCTCTGTAGGTGTAGTTGCATGCATGAATATCGGATCATGATAGTGTATATGACGTATAATCTGGAGTATGTGTTGGTTCTCAGACTATCTGTCTTCTGAGTCGAGGGCGGAGCCCCGACTTGCTTACATTGGTTATATGTATGAAATGGTTTTGGTGATTTGGTTATCATGAGTAATGAAAAGTATTCCATGAACTGCATGTTTGTTTGTTAAGTTGCTTTGTATACTTGCCATATATGTGTTCTGTAGGTTGCGGGTCGTCATACGACCATTCTGTTGTTTACGGGCCGGGTCACGGGTCCACTGCACGTAGCGGGTTTCGGTAGTACCGATTCCGCGCTTTCAGCCGTAGCTTCCGCTTCCGAACGTCGCGGCCGGCTCCGCCTCCGCAACCGGGCGGGGTGGTCGTGACAAGTTGGTATCAGAGCAGGTCGGGTCGGGGTAGCCCGAGAGCCAAAGTATGGTCAGTTTCAGTATGGGTTCTGAGAGGCAAGTATACAAGTCCAGGAGTGGACTTTCGGAGCAAGTCATGCCAGTTCATGGAGGAGTTTCTGCGGGAGATGACTTCGAAGTGCGGGCTGCTGTTCTGTGTTCTATTCCGGGGCGGTTCGGTACGGAGTCTGGCCACCTCCTTATTTGAACCACTTTGGAATGGGTGTGGAGCAGCGGGCGGTTCTTTGAAGCATCCTGGAAGGTTTGGGGTACTCCGGCAGATTTTGGGATCTTGGAGGTGCGGAGCTCGAGTGCGGGCTTCTGACATAATCCGGGTACCTTTATGCTTGTTGAGTGTTATATGATGTGATTCTGTGTTATGAACATGATCTGATTCTGTGTTTATGGGTTTGATGGTTGGTTGTGTGATTCTGAAAAGAATCTCTGCATCATGCATTGCATTACACTACAGAGCCTTAGAATACTGCTGCTAGCTTTTGGTAGAGAGAGAGAGAGAGAGTTAACTGTTTTGGATATTTGGTTACGAATTAAGTCGGTATTTGGTTGGTTTGGTTTAAGGAATGGTTACCGTACGCAGACAGCGTGATCGAGTACCGGAGGGTCGGGATTGGGATCCCACACCTCCGAGGTTCAGGAGATGGGTTCAGTGTAACCTGTGGTCCGAACAACCACACTCACCACCCCGAGGTTTCCGCAGCCAGTGGACCCCCTCCCAATTTGGTATAGGTATTAGGATGGGTTGGCTGTTGAAGAATTCTGTGCACATCGTTTGTGCTAACCGTAGCCTTACGGTTTATGGAGAAGTGTTACCTCTCATGAGTTACGATGGGTTGAAGGCGTTAAGGAGCAAGCATGGAACCGCAGTTACGGAATGTGTTCCGATTGTGGACTTGGAGGAGTGCTATGATCTGAACACGGTGGATGCTCAGTTGGAGCTGGATAGGATTCCAGTGGTTCGGAATTTTCCGCAGGTATTTCCGGAGGATTTGGCCCGGAAGCCACCAGAGAAGGATCAGAGTGCGCAGTGCAAGCGTAGTGGGCTCAAGGTATATCGGTCTTATGAGATTCTGGACTGAGTGGGCATGTTGGATTTACCCCCCCGAGTATGTCGGTAACATACGATGTCTTTCTGGATGGCCTGTTGGAAGTTAGGTATAAATTGATCATCGTATTACGGTCACCCCGAGCAGGTTGCGACCGGGTGACCCGGGGCTCCGGTTTTGGCCTGCGGGTCACGATTTTCGGCGTTCAGGCAGCTCCCGAGCCTTATCCGAGTATCATTTTGGCGAACCCTTTCGTATTTGAGGTCGTGTGGGTCCCCCGGACGTTTCCGCCGAAAATATTTTTCCGGCGCCGGGGGGTTGTCGGGGTTGTCTCGGGACGTACAGCGGGCTCGGTAGCGCTCCCGAGACCTCAAATTGAAAAGCCGTTTGCAGTTTTGGAGTCGTGGGAATGTCCCGGAGGTTTTTATGGAATGTAATATTTGGGGCGGGATGTTCGGTCCCGGGCGACTCCCGGGGCTCGGGACGGGAATCCCGGGGCTCGGGATGGAAATCTTCTGACGGCTTTGGGGTAAGTCATGTTATAATTTAAGATGGAGTTTATGATTATTTTTGGGGAATTTTGGCGTGACGGGATTTTGGTTCAGGTTGACACGCTCGCACGTCGGGATTCGTTCGGTTTCAGCGAGCTCGGTAGGACACTCCGGAATGGTAAATAAATATTTGGAACATGTTTTACGAATGTTATAATATCCTGGGAATTGTGTCCAAGTTTCGTTTAATTTGGAGTTCAGTATTTGCGTTTGGGCCAAAATTGGAACTGTTGGAAAAGTTAGGAGATTAATTTGTATTTGGCTACAAAACAAAAATAATGGAGCATGGGCAGCAGCTTGTTTCGCAGAAATGGGAAGGAATGAGGGACACTTGTCTTTCTTTTATTTAAGTAGAGAGGGATGGGAAAAGAGAAGGAAATATATATTAAGGCTTATTTTCATAAATAAGTTATTATCTCATTTCTTCCTTCTTCTTCTTCCTCTAGCATCCGCCACCATTGGAGCTTTCTTCCAAGCTTAGTGTTTTTCAAATCTTGGCTGAAATCAAGGAGGAATTGGATCCTTTAAGTGGTAAGCTTCCTCCCTAGCTCTCTTTTCTTGTTGGAAACAAGTTTTAGTAGGAGAAAGAGAAGGATTTGTGAATTATGGGTTTGTTCTTAGCTACCATCTAGGATGATTCTCTTCCTCCCATCTTTTAGTATGTTGTTCTTGGGTTGTAGGGGAGTGAGAATCAAGTGTTAGATTTTGGAAAAACTCCTTGGTTGTAAAAACCCCAATTTGGCCGAATTTATGGGAAATTCTAAATTGGTGTGTGTTTGTCTTCTTGGATCATGCTTCAAGTATGTTGTTCCTAGCATGATTCTAAGCTTGTGTATGGATTCAATTTGATGGAAAACAAGTTGGGTAAGAAACCCCCAAATGGCCGAATTTGAAGGTTGAAGTTCAATGTTGATTTTGGTTGTTTTAGGTGCAATTGGTTAGTATTCTTGGTTTAGAAGTGTAATTGGTGGTTAGAATGGTTGTTTGATGGCTTGATTGGATTGAATTGGAAGTTGGGTAAAATGTTGGTATAGAACCGAAATGTTAAAGTGAAACTTTCTCTATGTTGGGATTTGATTTTGGTTAAATTGGATGCTAAAGTGGTATTGGGGTTGGATTTAAGTGCGGTTTGATGTTTGAAACGTTGGTTTCGGGTAAGAAATGAAAAGTTACCATTATGCGGGTTTGTCGGAAAAATGTCGGGGATGAAGGGTTTAAAGGTTGGATTGTGTTTGTCAATGTATAATCTTGCATTGTCTAAGTCGGTTCTGAATTCTGATGTTTCTGCGGAAATTTGGAATTTTACCGAAATTCTGCCGGATTTTCGGTTTTGGGTCGGGGGTGTAGTTTGGTAGTGTGGTTGGTAAAGTTGCTAATTCAGCTTGAATTGACAGATTCTGAGGTTCAGAAGGTTGAAAAAGAAAGGTTTCCGGGTTTCGGGTCGCGGTTTGGAAATTGTCCAGAATCGGTCAACTACTCTGGAATTGTGCGGTAAGGGTTTGGTTCTGTTGTTTTGGTAAGATAGGTGTATGTTTTGTTTCACTTTCTGTTTTGCAAGTATTTCTGGAATATATGCCTTAAGGCATATTCTGTCGATGAGTGTATGCCTTGTGGCATACTGCATGCAGTGACCCTACGACAGTTGGGGTTCGCTACCCCAGCTGGTGCACCATGCTTCTGTAATAGCTTCGGCTTCTGACTCCCTTAGAGGGAGGCTGTCGTTTCGATTCGTTATAAGGGTTTATGGCGATTTAGAATCGCACATCCTTCGGGATTCTGATCTGTTTTTATTGCATGCACAATATTCTGTACTCTGTTGCATATACTCTGTGTATTGCTAACTTTCTGTTTTGCAGGGTTACATATGGTGATGGTGATGGTGATGTGCTCGCCCGTTTTCGAGGCGAGACTCACCATGGATATTTTAGTACATGTATGAAATTTTCAGGTCGCTTCCACAATCACTTATCGCGTCCGCTACGCGCGGCAGTCTCGATGGACTGTCATCTCGTATTAGTCCGGCTTCCGCTTCCGACGTCCCGGCGCCGCCGCCTCCGCAACCGGGCTCGGGTGGCGTACGGTGACAGCCTGGGGTTGCAGGTAGAAATACCGGCAAGCGACTCGGGTGCAACAAGATGCACCCGGAGGGTGGGACGCCGCCGAGAGGCTCTGGATGGTAGTCTAAACTACCACTCCCGCCGCCGATAACGGTGGTTTGATTATGCTTGGAAAAAGAATGATTACATTCGATTGGTAGCGACACTCGCATGGTTCAGCTTACTCTTGGAGGACCAAGAGTTTTAAGGGGGGAGAATGTTACGGTCACCCCGAGCGGGTTGTGAGCCGGGTGACCACAGGCTCCGGTTTTGGCTGCGAGTCACGGTTTTGGTCGGTCGACGGCTCCCGAGACTTATCTCGAGCACTATTTCTGGGAATCCTTCGGGTTTTGAGGTCGTATGGGTTCCCCGGACATTTTCGCCGGAAATATTTTTCGGGACCGGGGGGTTGTCTCGGGACGTACAACGGGCTCGGTAGCGCTCCCGGGACCTCGGAATGGGAAACCGTTTGCATATTTGGAATCGTGGGAACGTCCCGGATCTTTTTACAGTATAATTTTTGGGTGGGGACGTTCGGTCCCGGGCGACTCCCGGGGCTCGGGACGGGAATCCCGGGGCTCGGGATGGAAATTTTCCGACGGCTTCAGTGTAAGTTATGTTATATTTTAAGACGGATTTTATGGTGATATTTGTGGAATTTTGGCGTGATGGGATATTGGTTCAGGTTGGCACACGCGCACGTCGGGTTTTGCTCGGGTTCAGCGAGCTCGGTAGGACACTCTGGAGTTGTAAATAAATATTTGAAACATGTTTTATGAATGTTATGATATTTCGAGGATTGTGTCCAATTTTTGTTTCCATTGGAGTTCGGGAAGTGCGGTTGGGTCAAAATTGTAACCTTTGGAAGAGTTTGAAGATTAAAGGTTTAATTTGGCCAAAATTCATCAATAATCAAAAAGGAGGAGGGCTTAAGTCGGCTGGGTGAAAGTGATAGGTGGACACTTGGCTTTATTTCATTAAAGATGGAAAAGAGAAGGGAAAAGGAAGAAAATATATAAGGGATAATTAGGCATAATTCACCATTTTTCTTCTTCTTCTTCCTCCTTCCAACTCGCCATTTTCACTGTTCATGGGAGCTTCTTCTTCTTCTTCAAATCTTGGCTGAAATCAACAAGAAATTGGGTTCTATGTGTGGTAAGCTTCCTCCCTTTCTCTCTTTTCAACTTGGAAACAAGGATTGGTGTGAAAAAGAGATGGATTTTCGAAATTGGTGTTTGTTCTTAGCTACTAGTTAGGATGATTCTCTTGCTTCCAAATTTAAGTATGTTGATCCTGGGATGGAGAGGAGTAAGAATCTATGGTTGGATTTTGGAAAAACATCATGGATGAAGGAAACATATTTTGGCGAAATTAGGGTTGGTTTCTAAAGTGGATCATCTATTGTGTTCTTGGATCATGCTTTGGATATGTGATTCCTAGCATGATTCTAAGGCTTTCCATGGTTTCAATTTGGTGGAAAATTGATTGAGTAGAAAAGCCCCAAATTGAGTGAATAGTGTAATTAGGGTTTATGTTGAATTTTGGTGATTTGAGTGTAATTGGTTAGCATTCTTGGTTAAGAAGTGTAATTGATGGTTGGAATGAATTTTTGGTAGCTTGAATGGATTGATTTGGAAGTTAGGTGAAAATATGGAAAAGGGCCGAATTGAAGAAATGAATCTTTCTCTATGTTGGTGTTGTGTTTTGGTTAAATTGGATGGTAATTTGGTATCGGGGTTGAATTTAGGTGCGGTATGGTGTTTGAAATGTTGTTTTCGGGTAAGAAATGGAAAAGTTACCTTTATGCGGGTTTACCGGGAAAATGTCGGAAATGAAGGGTTTAAAGGTTGGAATGTGTTCGTGGGTGTTTGAATAACAAGGTTCTAGCTCGGTTCGTAAAACCGAGTTTTCTGTGGATTTTTGCGGGAAAGTGTGGGATTGTGCGGGTTTGGTTCTGGGTGTTTGTTTTGGTGAGTTCTGACTTGTGTGTGGTTGTTCAGCTTGTTTCTGCATTGATGGAGCTGTGTGGGACCGTAAAAGGCAAGTTGCAACTTTTCGGGCTGGGAGCCGGGATTTCCCGGGGTTTGCGCTGCGGAGCGGTTTTTTGAGGTAAGGGTTCAACTTCTCTCGTTATGCATTATGGAATGGGACATTATGTATACCGGGTTTAGTTGAGGCGGGTTCCGGGTTCAGGACGGTGGTTCGGTGATCTCGGGACTGTCATATGGTAGAGTACATGTTTGTACTTGTTGCATTTCAAGGCCCGGATGGTCTTGGAGGCCACGGGTTTATGTTCTGCTCTGTATATCCGCGCTAGGCGCCGATATTTCTGTTTATACGTTTTGGTATATTATATTCTGTTTTGCATATGCATGGTGATACGTTCTGTTCTGAGACGAGACCCGGATGGTCTTAGAGGCCACGGGTACTCCTTGGTTCTGTTCTGTTGGTATCCGCACCTGGAGTGCCGATACTTCTGTTCTGTGTGTCCGCACTGGAGGGTGCCGACACTTTACGTATACACGCACCGGGAGTGCAGGTATACTTCTGTGACCCTACGACAGTTTGGGGATCGCGACCCCAGCCGGTACCGTGCTTCTGTTCTGTTCTGTTCTGTATATTCTGACCTCTTAGAGAGGGCTGTCGTTTTGGGTCGTTCTGGCGGTTGGACCGCGTATGATGGGTTCCGGCTCACCTCTGACTCTGCATACATTTATATATATGTATATTTGTACTTGCGTTCATTACATTTTGCGAGTTCGGTTCAAGACACTTGTACAAACCGTATCTTACCTCAGCCCTTACCGGGTCCTCCCGAGACTCACCCCTTATTGTTTACCACCTTTCAGTTGATCGACAAGCGACTGCGGACTAGGGATCCGCGGTGCTTTTGGTTGTTTGGGTTTTCAGCAGCAGCAGTACCTCGTGCGGGAATTTTCTGGGTGAGAGTTTTTCTTGATTCCGCACTTAGGTATTCTAGGGTTGTCTTTGGTGGCTCTGTAGGTGTAGTTGCATGCATGAATATCGGATCATGATAGTGTATATGACGTATAACTGGAGTATGTGTTGGTTCTCATGTCTGTCTTCTCGAGTCGAGGCGGAGCCCGACTTGCTTGTATTGGTCATATGTATGAAATGGTTTTGGTGATTTGGTTATCATGAGTAATGAAAAGTATTCCATGAACTGCATGTTTGTTTGTTAAGTTGCTTTGTATACTTGCCATGTTTGTGTTTTGTAGGTTGCGGGTCGTAGTACGGCCATTCTGTTGTTTACGGGCCGGGTCACGGGTCCACTACACATAGCGGGTTTCGGTAGTACCGATTCCGCGCTTTCAGCCGTAGCTTCCGCTTCATGCGTCACGGCTGGCCCCGCCTCGTTGTTACGGTCACCCCGAGCGGGTTGCGACCGGGTGACCCGGGCTCCGGTTTTAGCCTCGCGGTCACGTTTTCGGCATTCAGACGGCTCCCGAGCCCTATCCGTGTATTATTTTGGCGAACCCTTCCGTATTTGAGGTCGTGTGGGTCCCCCGGACGTTTCCGCCGAAAATATTTTTCTGGCGCCGGGGGGTTGTCGGGGTCGCCTCGGGACGTACAGCAGGCTCGGTAGCACTCCCGAGAGCTCAGTTTGGGAAGCCGTTTGTAGTTTTGGAGTCGTGGTGACGTCCCGAGGTGGTTGTTGAGTTTGATGTCCGGGACGGACGCTCGGTTCTCGGCGACTCCGGGCTCGGGACGGGAATCCCGGGGCTCGGGATGGAAATTCTCTGATGGCTTTGGGGTAAGTGTGTTTTAATTTAAAGTGGAATTTATGGGTATTTTTGTAGAATTTTCGGAGTGACGGAATTTTGGTTCGAGTTGACACGCCGCACGTCGGGTTTTGGTCTGGGTTCAGCGAGCTCGGTAGGACACTCCGGAAAGGTAAATGAATTTCTGAAAAATGTTCTGTGAATGTTATAATATTCTGAAGGTTGTGTCCAAGTTTCGTTAATTTTGGAATTCGGTAATTATTTTTGGGCACAAAGAATTGGAACTTTCGGAAAATTGGGGGTTAATTTGCAAAGGGGTGTAAATTTAATAAAATCAGCATGGGCAGCAGCTGATATTTTCGGCAGCAACATTGGGGAGGTTTTATTTGGGACACTTGGCTAATTTTGATTAAATGGTAGGGAGGTATGGGCAAAAAGGTGGAAAATATATATATGGCTAAATAATTACATAAAATCAAACTAATTCATTTCTTCTTCTTCTTCAACCTCTCCAAGCTTCTGCCGCCATCTTCTTCTCCTCTCAAGCTCCATGTCCATCCATTTTCTTGGTTGATTTCTTCAAGGTTTTGGCTCCAATCCTTGGTAAGTTCACTTCCTACTTCTCTTCTCAAGTTGGAAATAAGAATTGGTAGAGAAAAGAGAAGGTTTTCATGCCATGGGTTTACTCTTGTCTACATGCTAGAGTAATCTTCTTCCTCCCACCTTTTGGTATGTTCTTCTTGGGTAGGAGAGGAGTAGGAATCATGGTTTAAACTTTGGAAAAACTACATGGAGGGTGGAACCCTAGTGAGGCCGAAATTTGAGTGGGAATTTCCAAAATTGTGTATGTTTGTGTTCTTGGTTCATGCTTGAGATATGTTGTTCCTTGCATGATTCTAAGACAATCTATGGTTTCAATTTGAAGGAAAACATGTTGGGTAGAAAACCCCCAAGTTGGCCGAAATCATTAAGGGAGGGGTTTGATAGTTTTGATGCAATTGGTTGGCAATCTTGGTTAATAATTGTAATTGGTGATTAAAGAGTGCTAATGGAACTTTGTTTGGATTGAAATGGAAGTTGGGTGAGAAATTTCTCTTTTGGCCGAATTATGTATGAAAAGGGGTTTGTTGATTATGATGCAATTGGTTAGTAATTTTGGTTAGGAAATGAAATTGATGATTAATATGATTAATTGGAAGCTTGAATGGTTTGATTTGGGAATGTGGTGAAAATTTAGTTAAGGACCGAAATGTTCAAATGAAACTTTTTCCATGTTAAGGTTGTGTTTAGGTTGGTTTGGATCCTAAATTGGTATTGTGGGTGAAAATAGGTTCATAATGATGGTTGAAACATCATTTTCGGACAATGATAGGAAAAGTTAGGTTTATGCGGGTTTTCCAGGAAAGGTGTCTGGAATGCGGGTTTAAAGGTTGAAATGGGTTTGGTGGTGTATGAATAACAATGTTCAGGCTCGGTTTGTAAAACCGAGCTTTCTGTGAATTTTCCGGGAGTGTGCGGGTTTGTGCGAGAATAGTTTTCTGGGGTTTGTTTGGATGTGTTCTGATCCAACCATGGTTGTACAGCTTGATTCTGCGTTGGTGGAGTAGCACGGACCCGTAGGGGTCAAGTGGTGCATTTCGAGTCGGGAGTTGGGATTTGCACGAGTGTTGGGCTGCGGGCGCGCTTCGAGGTAAGGGCTTAACTTGGTAAAATGTACGTTTGTTCTGCTCCATATGTGTTATCGTGTATGATATCTCCGCTGTGTTTGTATGCCTTATTTATATGTTCTCGATTCGTGGCGAGACCCGTATGGTTGAAGGGACCACGGGTACTCCTTGATTCTGTGCTGCGTATCCGCACCGGGAGTGCTGATACTGCTGTTCTGTGTCCGCACTGAAGGGGTGCCGACATTCTGCGTATCCGCACCAGGAGTGCCGATACTTGCTACGTGACCCTACGACGTTTGGGGCTCGCGACCCCACCGGTACCGCGCTATCTGCTCGCTCGATCTGTATATTCGACCTCTGCGGAGGGTCAGCCACATGGTCGCTCGCGGTTGGACCGCATATGGTGGATTCTGATTTGCTTTATGTTTTATGTTTGTATGTATACGTATATGTTGTGCTAACTGCTTTTGCAGTTCGATTGTTGCCCCGTGGGCAAACCGCATTATTACCTTAAGCCCTTATCGGGTCCTTTCGAGGACTCACCCCTTTACCTGTTTACCACTTTCAGGCCGTCCCGACAAGCAGCCGGCGGAGTAGAGGTTCCGCGGTGCTTCTTTCACTGTGAGGTTGGGTTGCAGCAGCAGTACCACGTGCGGAGGTCGCTTCAGATTCCGCGCTAGGTATTTATAGGATTTTGAATATTGGCTCTGTAGCTGTACCTGCATGCATATAGGTCAGATCATGTTTTGGATGTGTATATATGTATGTTTGAGACATCTTCTGTTTTGTTACCTTCTGAGTCGTGGGCGGAGCCCCGACTTGCCTGTAGTAGATTTGGTTTATCTCAAACTTGGTGCTTCTGAGTTGATGGCGAAAATGGATGTTAGCATACCATGAACTGCATGTATGGTAGTAGTAAGATTGTGAGCATGCTTGCCTTGTATGAGTATAGGTTGCTAGTTATTACTCAACGATTCGTGATTCGAGCTCGATGCTCGCTGCCGCGCTTCCGCCGTAATTCCTGTTTCCGATGTCGCGGCCGGCTCCGCCTCCGCAACCGGGCGGTGGCTGTGACAAGTTGGTATCGAGCCGGTTGGGTCGAAGTGACCCAAGAGGTAAAGCATGGATAGTTAAAGTATGGGTTGTGGAAGGCAAGTCATGCTGGTTCATGGGTAAACTAAACAAGTAATGACTTGAAGGGCAAGCTCTCGGTTTACACCTCATTCTCAGGTGGTTCGCATGCGGAGCCCGATCAACTCCTTATTTGAACCATTTCGGAATGCGTGTGGAGCGGTGGCGGTTCTTTGGAGCATTATGGAAGGTGTGGGTGTTATATGAAGTGATTCCGTGATTATAAGCATGATCTGATTCTATGTTAAGGTTTATTATTTAGTTTGGGATTCTGAAAAGAATCCTTGCATCATGCATTGCATTACACTACTGAGCCATAAAATCTGCTTTGCTAGCTTTAGGAAGAGAAAGTTTATGATTGGGTTATATGGATTTGGGTTGATTTATTTCAGGTATGGCTAGAACACGCCGCCAGCGTGAGCAGGAACCGGAGGGTAGGGACCGGGATCCCACACCTCCGAGGGCTAGAAGGCGGGTTCAGAGTAACCCAGGGGCTGAGCAGTCACACTCACTCCCCCCTAGTGATCAGCGAGGTTGAGGACCCGCTCTGATATATTACAGTGTTGGGTCAGTGCAGCACTGTTGGGTACGTTGTTGCCAGCCAGCAGATTCAGGCAGCGGCAGAGCAGGAGGTCCGGCCAGGCCACAGCGGAGACAGCCCGGTTCGGGGAGGTGGGCAGCAGCCACCTCGGTGCGCAGGTCAGCAGGATAGTGATTACGAGGAGGGAGATCTGCGCAAAGTCTTGAGAGTTCTCGTCGGTCCCACCACCGACGGGAAGAGGCTGAGACGCCACCGATGAGATCAGACTGGAGCGGTTTCAGCGCTTGAACCCCGAGGTTCAACGGCCGTGGAGGACCCGAGGCGGCCGAGGCCTGGTTTGCGGGGTTGACAAGCTCCTTGGGAGGCTACACCTTCCATCCGAGGTTAGAGTTTCTTTGGCCACGTTCAACTGGGCAGGACAGTGCAGATCATTGGTGGAGGGGCCTCCAGGGCCGTCTGAGAGCCGAGGCAGCACGTGATGGGGGGCATGATTCGGACCTGACCTGGGAGCAGTTTGCTTACTACTTCCATCAGCAGTACATTGGGGATGCCGTCAGGGACCTCCGTCAGGCACAGTTCGATGATCTGGAGCAGGGGACTCGGACTGTAGCAGAGTATGAGCGGGAGTTCGACCGATTGGTCCGCTACGTGCCACAGTCTTACGGCATGGAGCAGGAGAAGGCCAAGCGGTTCATTCGCCGCCTACGCCCGGAGTACAGGTGGGCTCGAGGCCTCTGGATATCACTTCTTACCACGAGGCATGCGAAGGCCCGGCTCCTCGAGCGGAGGAGGTTGAGAGTCGGTACCTACCACACCGACCCGGTGACAGAGGAGGGCTCCTGCACGGCGAGCTCGGCGAGGTCTTGGTAGATCGGGCGAGTGCAGGCGGAGCGGCGAGAGGCGGCGAGACTACGCCGGCCGTTCCGACTGCGCGAGTTGTGGTGGGCAGCACCCGGCCGGCCGTGTTACCGGCAGTCGGGCGATGTCGAGATGTGGGGCCAGTGATCATTGGATTCGTGATTGTCCTTTGTGGCCGGGGCGAGATCCGGCGATGCTACGCGTCCGCAGCCACGGTTTCAGCCCAGCGCACCCGGGCGCGGTTCCACGAAGGCGGGCCGAGGCCATCACAGCAGCCGAGACGACCGTTTCCGCCACCCCCTCCGCCACAGCAGCCTGGAGCAGGACGTGTATTCCAGGTGGAGCGGGGTGAGTCATCGCAGCGTGAGCCTCCACCACAGCAGGCCGGAGCAGGTCGAGTGTTTCAGATTGAGCGTGGAGAGACTTCGCAGCGCGGGGCACTCCAAGGTACATTACTTCGAACGATACACCTATTCGTACCTTTGTTTGATCTTGGGCGTCCGTTTCGATTGTGGCGCAGAAGTGTGTCGAGTCACTCCACCTGACTACTAGTGGACTTCCGAGCGTCTTCATGGTGAAGTCGGCTGGGAGTCGATTTACCTTTCAATGAGATGGTACGGACTGCGTGCTATCCATTGGCGATCCACCGGATTACGTCCAGATCTGCTGGTGTTGAACAACGAAGTATGATGTTATTCTTGGGATGGATTGGCTGTCCAAGAATTCCGTGCATATTGACTGTGCCAACCGTAGTGTTACGGTTTCTGGAGAGGTGTTACCCCTCTCAGGTTCAGATGGGACGAAGACGGTCAGGACCAGCATGGAGCTGCAGGTTCTGGATCAGGTCCCGATAGTGGATGCGGAGGAGTATTACGGTCTGAACCCGTCTGATACACGGCCGAGCTGGATAAGATTCGATCGTCCGAGATTTTCCGCAGTATTTCAGGAGGACTTGCCCGTGAGGCCACCAGAGCGGGAGATCAAGTTTGAGATCCAGTTGCAGCCTGGTTCTACTCCCATTTCCATTCCACCTTATCGGAGGCCGATTGTTGAAATGGTGGAGATAAAGAAGCAGTTAGAGGAACTGCCGGAGAAGGGCTTCATCCGTCCGAGCACTTCACCATGGGGTGCTCGATTTTATTCGTGAAGAAGAAGGATGGGTCACTCGGGTTGTGTATAGATTACGACGGTTGAACGCCATCACCATCAAGAACAAGTACCCATTGCCGAGGATCGACGATCTCTTTGATCAGCTGAGAGGTGCAAAGATCTTTTCGAAGATCGATCTGCGATCGGGGTACTTTCAGTTGCGTGTGAAGGAGGAGGATATTCCGAAGACAGCTTTCCGTACGCGGTATGGGCACTATGAGTATACGGTGATGCCGTTTGGGTTGACCAACGCACCGGCAGCGTTCATGGACATGATGAACCGGGTGTTTCGGCCGTATCTGGACTCCTTTGTAGTAGTGTTCATCGATGATATTCTGATTTACTCTCGGGATGAGGACTCTCACCGGGAACATCTGAGGGTGGTGTTGCAGACACTTTGGGAGCATCGGCTGTATGCCAAGTTTTCGAAGTGTGATTTCGGATCCGGAGGTGTCGTTTCTGGGGCACATCATCGGTGAGCACGGTTTGTCTGTGGATCCTGAGAAGGTCAGAGCAGTACAGGAATGGAAGCAGCCTACCTCGGTACGTGAGATCAGGAGTTTCCTGGGTTTAGCAGGTTACTACCGGAGGTTTGTGCCGGGATTCTCCGTCTTGGCTTCCTCGCTTACGCATCTGACTAAGAAGGGGCAGCCGTTTGTATGGACAGTGAAGTGCGAGGAGAGTTTCCAGGAACTGAAGCGGCGGCTGACCAGTGCGCCGATCTTGACTCTACCCGACCCGAGCTTACCGTATGTGGTCTATACAGACGCCTCTAGGTCGGGGTTAGGATGTGTGTTGATGCGGGAGCGGAATGTGATAGCTTATGGGTCGAGGCAGTGCGACCGCATGAGCGAGAACTACCCAACACACGATCTGGAGTTGGCCGCGGTGATTTATGCGTTGAAGCAATGGAGGCACTACCTACTCGGCAGCAAATTTCAGATTTTCACAGATCATAAGAGTCTGAAGTATCTGTTCACTCAGAAGGAGTTGAACATGAGGCAGCGCAGGTGGCTCGAGTACATCAAGGACTACGATTGCACCATCGAGTACACCGAGGGCAAAGGTAATACAGTGGCTGATGCTCTGAGTAGGAAGTACACTGGGGTTGTCAGAGGAGGCGGCTTGAGGATCGGACCGAGGAGAATGATCTAGTGTGCTGTGGCACCGGTGGGAGCACCGGGAGCAGGCTCTGTATATACTTTGACTATTCGCTCGGAGTGGTTGGACAGGTGCGAGAGGCACGGGAGAGGGATCCAGAGTGAAGAGGCTGTCCGGAGAGGACAAAGGGGCACTTTGCTACCAGCGTTTCAAGATGCATGTGGCCACTGTACTTGAGTAGATCGGTTGTATGTGCCGGGGATCGTGCACTACGGGATGAAATTCTGACGGAGGCACATTCGAGTCGATTGAGCATTCATCCCGGTAGTGAGAAGATGTATCAGGATTTGCGTACCCATTTCTGGTGGCCGGGTATGCGGAGACACATTGCCACACATGTGTCTAAGTGTGCCACTTGTCAGCGGGTGAAGGTGGAGCATCAGAAACCGGCAGGGACGTTACAGACTTTGCCCATCCCAGTCAGGAAGTGGGGTAACATCACGATGGATTTTCTGACTGCACTACCCCTGACCCGGTCTCACCACGATGCCATCTGGGTTATCGTGGACCGCTTGACGAAGTGTGCTCACTTTCTGCCATCCGGATGACAGACTCTGGAGAAGCTTGCCCATCTATATATCGAGAGATTGTGCGGTTACATGGAGTACCAGACTCCATTGTGTCAGATCGGGATCCGCGTTTTACCGCACATTTCTGGGGCGCCTTTCATAAGGCACTGGGCACGCGACTCCATCTGAGTACAGCTTACCATCCCCAAACCGACGGTCAGTCGGAGCGGGTGATTCAGATTCTGGAGGATATGCTGCGGAGCTGTACTTTGGATTTCGGAGGGGATTGGGACAAACAGTTGCCGTTGGTAGAATTTTCATATAATAACAGTTATCAGAGTACCATCGGCATGGCACCATTTGAGGCGCTGTATGGACGACGGTGCATGACACCGCACTTTGTTGACCGAGGCGTCGACAGATTGAGCTGGGTCCCGAGCTTATTGGGAGACCACCGCAAAGATCAAGTTGATTCAGCGCGGTTGAAGATCACACCGACCGCACCACCTCATATGCTAACAGGCGACGCAGAGACTTGGAGTTTGAGGTGGGCGACAGGGTTTGGCTGAAGGTGGCGCCGATTCGGGGGACAGTCAGATTCGGCAGACGGGGTAAGTTAGCCCCAAGGTATATCGGACCGTACGAGATTCTGGAGCGGATAGGCAGATTGGCCTACAGGTTGGCTCTACCTCCGAGCATGTCTGCGGTGCACAACGTTTTTCACGTCAGTATGTTGAAGAAGTGTATCCTGGATCCTGTGCAGACGATTCCAGTGGAGGAGGTTCAGCCGAGCCACGATTTGTCGTATCGAGGTACCGATTGCCTTTACGGGACGCGATACTCGGAAACTCCGAAGCAAGTTGATTCCCATGGTCAAGGTTCGGTGGTCACATCATACGGACCGAAGCGACTTGGGAAACCGAGCAGGACATCAGAGAGCGATACCCCGAGCAGTATCAGCGTTTGATGCCCCTCTTGGAGGACCAAGAGTCCTAAGGGGGGGAGGATGTTACGGTCACCCCGAGCGGGTTGCGACCGGGTGACCCGGGGCTCCGGTTTTAGCCTGCGGGTCACGTTTTTCGGCGTTCAGACGGCTCCCGAGCCCTATCCGAGTATTATTTTGGCGAACCCCTCCGTATTTGAGGTCGTGTGGGTCCCCCGGACGTTTCCGCCGAAAATATTTTTCTGGCGCCGGGGGGGTTGTCGGGGTCGCCACGGGACGTACAGTGGGCTCGGTAGCACTCCCGAGAGCTCAGTTTGGGAAGCCGTTTGTAGTTTTGAAGTCGTGGTGACGTCCCGGAGGTGGTTGTTGAGTTTGATGTCTGGGACGGGACGTTCGGTTCCGGGCGACTCCCGGGGCTCGGGACGGGAATCCCGGGGCTCGGGATGGAAATTCTCTGATGGCTTTGGGGTAAGTGTGTTTTAATTTAAAGTGGAATTTATGGGTATTTTTGTAGAATTTTCGGAGTGACGGAATTTTGGTTCAGGTTGACACGCTCGCACGTCGGGTTTTGGTCTGGGTTCAGCGAGCTCGGTAGGACACTCCGGAAAGGTAAATGAATTTCTGAAAAATGTTCTGTGAATGTTATAATATTCTGAAGGTTGTGTCCAAGTTTCGTTAATTTTGGAATTCGGTAATTATTTTTGGGCACAAAGAATTGGAACTTTCGGAAAATTGGGGGTTAATTTGCAAAGGGGTGTAAATTTAATAAAATCAGCATGGGCAGCAGCTGATATTTTCGGCAGCAACATTGGGGAGGTTTTATTTGGGACACTTGGCTAATTTTGATTAAATGGTAGGGAGGTATGGGCAAAAAGGTGGAAAATATATATATGGCTAAATAATTACATAAAATCAAACTAATTCATTTCTTCTTCTTCTTCAACCTCTCCAAGCTTCTGCCGCCATCTTCTTCTCCTCTCAAGCTCCATGTCCATCCATTTTCTTGGTTGATTTCTTCAAGGTTTTGGCTCCAATCCTTGGTAAGTTCACTTCCTACTTCTCTTCTCAAGTTGGAAATAAGAATTGGTAGAGAAAAGAGAAGGTTTTCATGCCATGGGTTTACTCTTGTCTACATGCTAGAGTAATCTTCTTCCTCCCACCTTTTGGTATGTTCTTCTTGGGTAGGAGAGGAGTAGGAATCATGGTTTAAACTTTGGTAAAACTACATGGAGGGTGGAACCCTAGTGAGGCCGAAATTTGAGTGGGAATTTCCAAAATTGTGTATGTTTGTGTTCTTGATTCATGCTTGTGATATGTTGTTCCTTGCATGATTCTAGGACAATCTATGGTTTCAATTGGAAGGAAAACATGTTGGGTAGAAAACCCCCAAGTTGGCCGAAATCATTAAGGGAGGGGTTTGATAGTTTTGATGCAATTGGTTGGCAATCTTGGTTAATAATTGTAATTGGTGATTAAAGAGTGCTAATGGAACTTTGTTTGGATTGAAATGGAAGTTGGGTGAGAAATTTCTCTTTTGGCCGAATTATGTATGAAAAGGGGTTTGTTGATTATGATGCAATTGGTTAGTAATTTTGGTTAGGAAATGAAATTGATGATTAATATGATTAATTGGAAGCTTGAATGGTTTGATTTGGGAATGTGGTGAAAATTTAGTTAAGGACCGAAATGTTCAAATGAAACTTTTTCCATGTTAAGGTTGTGTTTAGGTTGGTTTGGATCCTAAATTGGTATTGTGGGTGAAAATAGGTTCATAATGATGGTTGAAACATCATTTTCGGACAATGATAGGAAAAGTTAGGTTTATGCGGGTTTTCCAGAAAGGTGTCCGGAATGCGGGTTTAAAGGTTGAAATGGGTTTGGTGGTGTATGAATAACAATGTTCAGGCTCGGTTTGTAAAACCGAGCTTCGTGAATTTTCCGGGAAAGTGCGGGTTTGTGCGAGAATTTCTTTACGGGGTTATTTGGATGTGTTCGACTCAACTATGGTTATCCGGCTTGATTCGTATTGGTGGAGTAGCGTGGAACCTTAGGAGCCAAGTTGGGCATTACGGGTCGGAAGTCGGGATTTTCCGAGTTGTGGGCTGCGGGGCTGGGTTTCTGAGGTAAGGGCTTAACTTGGTAAAATGCAAGTTTGTTCTGCTCCATATGTGTTTTCAGGTATGATATCTCTGCTGTGTTTGTATGCTTTATTTATATGTTCTGATTCTGTGGCGAGGCCCGTATGGTTGGAGAGACCACGGGTACTCCTTGATTCTGTTCTGCGTATCCGCACCAGGAGTGCCGATACTTCTGTTCTGTGTCCGCACTGAAGGGGTGCCGACATTCTGCGTATCCGCACCAGGAGTGCCGATACTTCTGTTCTGTGACCCTACGACAGTTTGGGGCTCGCGACCCCAGCCGGTACCGTGCTATCTGTTCTGTTCTGATTTGTATATTCTGACCTCTGCGGAGGGCTGTCGCATGGTCGCTGGCGGTTGGACCGCATGTGGTGGATTCTGATTTGCTTTATGTTTCATGTTCGTATGTATATGTATATGTTGTGCTAATCTGTTTTGCAGGTTCAGATTGTGCCCTGTGGGCAAACTGCATTTTTACCTTAAGCTCTTACTGGGTCCTTTCGAGGACTCACCCCTTTTATCTGTTTACCACTTTCAGGCCGTCCTGACAAGCAGCCGGCGGAGTAGAGGTTCCGCGGTGCTTCTTTCACTGTGAGGTTGGGTTGCAGCAGCAGTACCACGTGCGGAGGTCGCTTCAGATTCCGCGCTAGGTATTTATAGGATTTTGAATATTGGCTCTGTAGCTGTAACTGCATGCATATAGGTCAGATCATGTTTTGGATGTGTATATATGTATGTTTGAGACATCTTCTGTTTTGTTACCTTCTGAGTCGTGGGCGGAGCCCCGACTTGCCTGTAGTAGATTTGGTTTATCTCAAACTTGGTGCTTCTGAGTTGATGGCGAAAATGGATGTTAGCATACCATGAACTGCATGTATGGTAGTAGTAAGATTGTGAGCATGCTTGCCTTGTATGAGTATAGGTTGCTAGTTATTACTCAACGATTCTGTGATTCGAGCTCGATGCTCTGTTGCCGCGCTTTCCGCCGTAATTCCTGTTTCCGACGTCGCGGCCGGCTCCGCCTCCGCAACCGGGCGGGGTGGCTGTGACATCCGCAACCGGGCGGGGTGGTCGTGACAAGTTGGTATCAGAGCAGGTCGGGTCGGGGTAGCCCGAGAGCCAAAGTATGGTCAGTTTCAGTATGGGTTCTGAGAGGCAAGTATACAAGTCCAGGAGTGGACTTTCGGAGCAAGTCATGCCAGTTCATGGAGGAGTTTCTGCGGGAGATGACTTCGAAGTGCGGGCTGCTGTTCTGTGTTCTATTCCGGGGCGGTTCGGTACGGAGTCTGGCCACCTCCTTATTTGAACCACTTTGGAATGGGTGTGGAGCAGCGGGCGGTTCTTTGAAGCATCCTGGAAGGTTTGGGGTACTCTGGCAGATTTTGGGATCTTGGAGGTGCGGAGCTCGAGTGCGGGCTTCCGACATAATCCAGGTACCTTTATGCTTGTTAGTGTTATATGATGTGACTTTGTGTTATGAACATGATCGACTCTGTGTTTATGGGTTTGATGGTTTGTTGTGTGATTAGAAAAGAATTTATGCATCATGCATTGCATTACACTACAGAGCCTTAGAATACTGTTGCTTGCTTTTGGTAGAGAGAGAGAGAGAGTTAACTGTTTTGGATATTTGGTTACGGATTAAGTCGGTATTTGGTTGGGTTGGTTTAAGGAATGGTTACCGTGCGCAGACGGCGTGATCGAGTACCGGAGAGTCGGGATAGGGATCCCACACCTCCGAGGTTCGGGAGTTGGGTTCATTGTAACTCGTGGTCCGAACAACCACACTCACCACCCCGAGGTTTCCGCAGCCAGGACCCCCTCCCAATTTGGTATAGGTATTAGGATGGGTTGGCTGTTGAAGAATTCTGTGCACATCGGTTGTGCTAACCGTAGCCTTACGGTTTATGGAGAAGTGTTACCTCTCATGAGTTACGATGGGTTGAAGGCGTTAAGGAGCAAAGCATGGAACTGCAGTTACGGAATGTGTTCCGATCGTGGACTTGGAGGAGTGCTATGATCTGAACATGGCGGATGCTCTGTTGGAACTGGATAGGATTCCGGTGTTCGGAATTTTCCACGGTATTTCCGGAGGATTTGGCCGGGAAGCCACTAGAGAAGGATCGAGTGCGCGGTGCAAGCGTAGTGGGCTCAAGGTATATCGATCTTATGAGATTCTCAGAGTGAGTGGGCAGGTTGTCTTTACCCCCCCGAGTATGTCGGTAACATACGATGTCTTTCTGGATGGCCTGTTGGAAGTTAGGTATAGATTCGATGCATGCGTATTACGGTCACCCCTGGCGGGTTGCGGCCAAGGTGACCGGGAGCTCCGGTTTTGGCTGCGGGTCACGATTTTCGGCGTTCAGCAGCTCCCGAGCCTTATCCGAGTATCATTTTGGCGAACCCTTTCGTATTTGAGGTCGTGTGGGTCCCCGGACGTTTCCGCCGAAAATATTTTTCCGCGCCGGGGTTGTCGGGGTTGTCTCGGGACGTACAGCGGGCTCGGTAGCGCTCCCGAGACCTCAGATTGAGATTCCGTTTGCAGTTTTGGAGTCGTGGGAATGTCCCGGAGGTTTTATGGAATGTAATATTTGGGGCGGGATGTTCGGTCTCGGCGACTCCGGGGCTCGGGGCGGGAATCCCGGGGCTCGGGATTGAAATCTTCTGACGGCTTTGGTGTAAGTCATGTTATAATTTAAGACTGAGTTTATGATTATTTTGGGGAATTTTGGCGTGACGGGACTTTGGTTCAGGTTGACACGCTCGCACGTCGGGATTCGTTCGGTTTCAGCGAGCTCGGTAGGACACTCCGGAATGGTAAATAAATATTTGGAACATGTTTTACGAATGTTATAATATCCTGAGAATTGTGTCCAAGTTTCGTTTAATTTGGAGTTCAGTATTTGCGTTTGGGCCAAAATTGGAACTATTGGAAAAGTTAGGAGATTAATTTGTATTTGGCTACAAAACAAAAATAATGGAGCATGGGCAGCAGCTTATTTCGGCAGAAATGGGAAGGAATAAGGGACACTTGTCTTTCTTTTATTTAAGTTGAGAGGGATGGGAAAAGAGAAGGAAATATATATTAAGGCTTATTTTCATAAATAAGTTATTATCTCATTTCTTCTCTTCTTCTTCTTCCTCTAGCATCCGCCACCATTGGAGCTTTCTTCCAAGCTTAGTGTTTTTCAAATCTTGGCTGAAATCAAGGAGGAATTGGATCCTTTAAGTGGTAAGCTTCCTCCTAACTCTCTTTTCTTGTTGGAAACAAGTTTTAGTAGGAGAAAGAGAAGGATTTGTGAATTATGGGTTTGTTCTTAGCTACCATCTAGGATGATTCTCTTCCTCCCATCTTTTAGTATGTTGTTCTTGGGTTGTAGGGGAGTGAGAATCAAGTGTTAGATTTTGGAAAAACTCCTTGGTTGTAAAAACCCCAATTTGGCCGAATTTATGGGAAATTCTAAATTGGTGTGTGTTTGTCTTCTTGGATCATGCTTCAAGTATGTTGTTCCTAGCATGATTCTAAGCTTGTGTATGGATTCAATTTGATGGAAAACAAGTTGAGTAAGAAACCCCAAATGGCCGAATTTGAAGGTTGAAGTTCAATGTTGATTTTGGTTGTTTTAGGTGCAATTGGTTAGTATTCTTGGTTTAGAAGTGTAATTGGTGGTTAGAATGGTTGTTTGATGGCTTGATTGGATTGAATTGGAAGTTGGGTAAAATGTTGGTATAGAACCGAAATGTTAAAGTGAAACTTTCTCTATGTTGGGATTTGATTTTGGTTAAATTGGATGCTAAAGTGGTATTGGGGTTGGATTTAAGTGCGGTTTGATGTTTGAAACGTTGGTTTCGGGTAAGAAATGAAAAGTTACCATTATGCGGGTTCTTGGAAAAATGTCGGGATGAAGGGTTTAAAGGTTGGATTGTGTTTGTCAATGTATAATTTTGCATTGTCTAAGTCGGTTCTGAATTACGATGTTTCGCAGAAATTTGGAATGTTACCGAAATTGCCGAATTTTCGGTTTTGGGTCGGGGTGTAGTTTGGTAGTGTGGTTGGTAAATTTGCTAATTCAGCTTGAATTGACAGATTACGAGGTCTAGAAGGTTGAAAAGAAAGGTTTCCGGGTTTCGGGTCGCGGTTTGGAAATTGTCCAGATCGGTCAACTACTCGGAATTGTGCGGTAAGGGTTTGGTTCTATTGTTTTGGTAAGATAGGTGTATGTTTTGTTTCACTTTCTGCTTTTGCAAGTATTTACGGAATATATGCCTTAAGGCATATTCATGTCGATAGGTGTATGCCTTGTGGCATACTGCGTATTGATCCTACGGCAGTTGGGGTTCGCTACCCCGGTGGTGCACCATGCTTCGTAATAGCTTCGGGTTCGACTTCCTTAGAGGGAGGCTGTCGTTTCGATTCGTTATAAGGGTTTATGGCGATTTAGAATCGCACATCCTTCGGGATTCTGATCTGCTTTTATTGCATGCACAATATTCGTACTCTGTTGCATATACTGTGTATTGCTAACTTTCTGCTTTGCAGGATTACATATGGTGATGGTGATGGTGATGTGCTCGCCCGTTTTCGAGGCGAGACTCACCATGGATATTTTAGTACATGTATGAAATTTTCAGGTCGCTTCCACAATCACTTATCGCGTCCGCTACGCGCGGCAGTCTCGATGGACTGTCATCTCGTATTAGTCCGGCTTCCGCTTCCGACGTCCCGGCGCCCCCGCCTCCGCAACCGGGCTCGAGTGGCGTACGGTGACAGATGCTGGGGTTGTCAGGTAGAAATACCGGCAACTGACTCGGGGCGCAACAAGATGCACCCGGAGGGTGGGACGCCGCTGAGAGGCTCTGGATGGTAGTCTAAACTACCACTCCCGCCGCACCAGTAACGGTGGTTCGATTATGCTTGGTAAAGAGAATGTATACATTCTGGTTGGTAGCGACACCCGTATGGTTCAGGTTACTCTTGGAGGACCAAGAGTTCTAAGGGGGGGAGAAAGTTACGGTCACCCCGAGCGGGTTGTGACCCGGGTGACCCGAGGCTCCGGTTTTGGCCTGCGGGTCACGTTTTTTGGCGGTCAGACAGCTCCCGGGACTTATCTGAGCAGTATTTCGTTAATCCTTCGTGTTTTGAGGTCGTGTGGGTCCCCGGACATTTTCTTCTTCTTCCTCCTTCCAACTCGCCATTTTCACTGTTCATGGGAGCTTCTTCTTCATCTTCAAATCTTGGTTGAAATCAACAAGAAATTGGGTTCTAAGTGTGGTAAGCTTCCTCCCTTTCTCTCTTTTCAACTTGGAAACAAGGATTGGTGTGAAAAAGAGATGGATTTTCGAAATTGGTGTTTGTTCTTAGCTACTAGTTAGGATGATTCTCTTGCTTCCAAATTTAAGTATGTTGATCCTGGGATGGAGAGGAGTAAGAATCTATGGTTGGATTTTGGAAAAACATCATGGATGAAGGAAACATATTTTGGCGAAATTAGGGTTGGTTTCTAAAGTGGATCATCTATTGTGTTCTTGGATCATGCTTTGGATATGTGATTCCTAGCATGATTCTAAGGCTTTCCATGGTTTCAATTTGATGGAAAAGATGTTGTGTGGAAAAGTCCCAAATTGAGTGAATAGTGTAATTAGGGTTTATGTTGAATTTTGGTGATTTGAGTGTAATTGGTTAGCATTCTTGGTTAAGAAGTGTAATTGATGGTTGGAATGAATGTTTGGTAGCTTGAATGGATTGATTTGGAAGTTGGGTGAAAATATGGAAAAGGGCCGAATTGAAGAAATGAATCTTTCTCTATGTTGGTGTTGTATTTTGGTTAAATTGGATGGTAATTTGGTATCGGGGTTGAATTTAGGTGCGGTATGGTGTTTGAAATGTTGTTTTCGGGTAAGAAATGGAAAAGTTACCTTTATGCGGGTTTACCGGAAAATGTCGGAAATGAAGGGTTTAAAGGTAGGAATGTGTTCGTGGGTGTTAGAATAACAAGGTTCTAACTCGGTTCGTAAAACCGAGCTTTCTGTGGATTTTTGCGGGAAAGTGCGGGATTGTGCGGGTTTGGTTCGGGGGTCTGTTTTGGTGAGTTCTGACTTGGTTGTGGTTGTTCAACTTGCTTCGCATTGATGGAGCTGTGTGGGACCGTAAAGGCAAGTTGCAACTTTTCGGGCCGGGAGCCTGGATTTCCCGGGGTTTGCGCTGCGGAGCAGTTTTTCAAGGTAAGGGTTCAACTTCTCTCGTTATGCATTCTGGAATGGGACATTATGTATACCGGGTTTAGTTGAGGCGGGTTCCGGGTTGAGGACGGTGGTTCGGTGATCCCGGGACTGTCATATGGTAGAGTACATGTTTGTACTTGTTACATTTCAAGGCCCGGATTGTCTTGGAGGCCACGGGTTTATGTTCTGCTCTGTATATCCGCGCTAGGCGCCGATATTTCTGCTTATACGTTTTGGTATATTATATTCTGTGTTGCATATGCATGGTGATACGTTCTATTCTGAGACGAGACCCGGATGGTCTTAGAGGCCACGGGTACTCCTTGGTTCTGTTCTGTTGGTATCCGCACTTGGAGTGCCGATACTTCTGTTCTGTGTGTCCGCACTGGAGGGTGCCGACACTTTACGTATACACGCACCGGAGTGCGGTATACTTCTGGGACCCTACGACAGTTTGGGGATCGCGCAGCCGGTACCGTGCTTCTGTTCTGTATATTCTGACCTCTTAGAGAGGGCTGTCGTTTTGGGTCGTTCTAGCGGTTGGACCGCGTATGATGGGTTCCGGCTCACCTCTGACTCTGCATACATTTATATATATGTATATTTGTATTTGCGTTCATTCTGTTTTGCAGGTTCGGTTCAGCAGCACTTGTACAAACTGTATCTTACCTCAGCCCTTACTGGGTCCTCCCGAGGACTCACCCCTTATTGTTTACCACCTTTCAGGTTGATCTGACAAGCAGCCTGCAGACTAGGGATCCGCGGTGCTTTTGGTTGTTTGGGTTTTCAGCAGCAGCAGTACCTCGTGCAGGAATTTTCTGGGCGAGAGGTTTTCTTGATTCCGCACTTAGGTATTCTAGGGTTGTCTTTGGTGGCTCTGTAGGTGTAGTTGCATGCATGAATATCGGATCATGATAGTGTATATGACGTATAATCTGGAGTATGTGTTGGTTCTGTATCTGTCTTCTGAGTCGAGGGCGGAGCCCCGACTTGCTTACATTGGTTATATGTATGAAATGGTTTTGGTGATTTGGTTATCATGAGTAATGAAAAGTATTCCATGAACTGCATGTTTGTTTGTTAAGTTGCTTTGTATACTTGCCATATATGTGTTCTGTAGGTTGCGGGTCGTCGTACGACCATTCTGTTGTTTACGGGCCGGGTCACGGGTCCACTGCACGTAGCGGGTTTCGGTAGTACCGATTCCGCGCTTTCAGCCGTAGCTTCCGCTTCTGTACGTCGCGGCTGGCCCCGCCTCCGCAACCGGGCGGGGTGGTCGTGACAGAGAAGAGGTCACAGGTGTCTATTTGACACTTTTCCATGATACTGCACCACCTGCTAACATGAAAATGTATCCTGATGTGGATTTTCGATCAACCTTGTAGCCGGCATAGTCTAAATCTCTCTCATAGTCATTCTTGGGACATTGTAGCAAACTCAAGCTTTTACTCTTAGTAATTGACACATTCCAAGGTTTACAATCATGCATATTAAATCTCTTTAATACACGCTCAATGTATGCCTTTTTGGTACACTACCCAAGCAAATGCGTCCTCGCATCGCATCTGTTACACCCACCCCGACGTTTCAGAACTTTCCCGAGTGTCGACCGGAATTTCTAATTCTGTAAATTATAGGAATAACATTGGGTTATGATAATTTATCAAAATTCACTGTTGGATGTGATTTTGTTGTTGTTTATAAGTGTTACAAGTGTTGGACGATTTTCGGTGATAAGCTGTTAATTTTGGAAGGAATTCGAAATTCCAAAAGTCGGGTTTGACCAGTGTTCAGTCAAACATTTTTAGTAAATCGTACAGGGATCCAAATCAAGATCTGTAAATTTCTACTTAAACTAGACACACAGGGCTACCTTCATGTAAATTTTCATGATTTTAGGGCTGGTGGTTTGGTGAAGTTTATTTTTACAAGTTGGTACAAAATCTGCCAAGTGTAATTGGAGAAGGTTGAAGAAGTTTGGGGTTGGGCTACCTTTGGGCTGCCGAAAATCCTTGGAAATTAAGCCCATTTGGGACTTCTATATTTCAGATTTTGTTATCCCATTTATGTTGTTTTTATGGGAAAAAGGATTTAAAAGAAAAGAAATAGGAAGAAAAGGAAGCAATAATGGGAGATGGAGTAGAAACCCTACCTTATGCCCATACCTCTCTTACACATTCATCATGCTTGTGTCATAATCACACATATCTCTCTTCCCTCACCATTTGGGCCGAATTCTCTCTCATTTTTTGGCTAAAATTTCATTTTCATTTCTCTCCCAAAATTCAAGTCTTGAAAATTTGAAAGAAAGCTTTCTCTCTTTTCTCTCTCTCTCTCCTCATGAACTTTGCTTGTGTTCTTGAGTGTTCTTCAAGTGTTCTTGAGTGTTCTTCACTAATCAAGAACTAATCCTCTCCTAGATCCTTAATCAAGGAAGATTAAGTAAGGTAATGGTGTTTGTTCATCACTAATCAAAGATGATTAGTGTTCAACTTCAAGCACTAATTCTTCCCCTCTTTTCTTGCCAAGGCCGATTTTAGAGGAGCTTCTTGGAAGGGATTTTTCTTCAAGTGTTCATCAAGGATCAAGTGTACAAATATCAAGTTCTTGAAGAGATTTAAGTGGTAAGGATACTACTTAGTTGTGTGGTTAAGTTCTATGGAAAAGAACTTTGAAAATAACGAATATTTGCATATTTTCTTAGGTTGGCCGAATTTTTGAGAAGAGATTTGGACAATCTCTCAAGTCATCTTGCAAAGGTAAGGTGATCTTTGAGTTTATGGAAAGATTTGGAAGCATGTTCATGAAGAAAGTATGTTGTGTTGACTTGAGCATGAGAAAGCATGAGTTTCTTGATGTTTTGTTGAAGATTTATGTGTTAAAGTGTTGAAAAATGGAAGTATATAAAGGTTTATGCATGGAAGTGTTAAGTTTTAAAGTTTGGGTGAAGATTGGAAGGAAAACCAAAAATCAAGATTTTGGAAGAAAATTTTGTTTGCTGTGAATAGTGTTTTTGGTGATGAAAAGTTGGTTAAAACATGTTAAAAATGGTTTAACATGAAGGATTAAAGGAAAAATGACTAAAGTGTGAAGTTTAGAAAATATTTGGGTTGAAATGGAAGTTGGGCCGAAAATATGGGCTTGGGCCGAAATTTGGGAAATAATGGATAAAGCTTGAATTTTATACCAAGTTGACTAAACCGGGAAAATTGACCTTTTTATGAAATTGGGGTACTTTTGCAAGTTCTGAAAAGTTTGAGGACTTAGGGTGTAGTTAAGAATAAATTCCCATCACTTGAAACTTTAGTGAAATAACTAAAGTTATTTGTATATCTCCGATTCTGGCAGATTAGATCTGCGTCTTAGGATACTTGCTTGTGCGTCGGGGGCCAGTAGATATCCGTTTTTGTCGAGGTAAGGGTTTAACTTCCTTAATGCGCATTAAATGTGTATTAGGTTAGTTAAGGGCTAGTACTCGGAGTCGAGGGTGGGGCCCAGTGACTCCGGGGCTGAATTCTTTGAGTACGTAGTGGTTCGCGAGGTTTTATGGTTTTGGACTTGTATGTTTATCGGGGTCGAAGACGGACCCATTCTCGCTTCGTTAACGACGCATGGGGATGCCGGCCGGGCAGGAAGAACTACCCATGGTCGTGCCTTGTTATCTGTTCACGGCGCATGGAGATGCCGGCGGGGCCGGGGAAGATCTATCCATGGCTGTGCCCTCGATCGATGGGATTCTGTATACATGCATCTGCATATCACATCACGATATTTAGGGTTGCGTTATCTGTTAGAACATTGCACGCTAACCCTTTTGTGCAGGCAAATGTTTTAAAAGTTTTGGTTTGACCGTTTCGTACCTACCCCCTTACGGGTTCTTTCGAGAACTCACCCCCCCATATTTGAAATATTTTTCGGGGATACGGGCAAACGACTGCGGAGTAGGTTTCGCGGTGCTCGTTACGCACTTCGTTATTTTGAGGTATATTGGTGTTTGGGGAATTTCTCGTTAAAATTCCTTCGTGTTTTCATCTTTATGATAAGTCGACGATCTTCTCTGTGTATGTTTAGCGGCAGCACATCTAGTAGCGAGGTATAATTCCGCACCGTTGGCTCGGCTCTGTAGAAGTAGTGCATGTAGACACATTAGTGCATACATACTGCCGGTCTGTATATTTTGTGGGAGTTTCCGACCCTACGCAGAGGGCGGAACTTCCTCGGCCTGTATCTTTATTTTTTTTTCTGCTTCATTAAATTTACGCGCGATATCCTGTAAAAAACCACTAACGTGTCTCGGGTGCAGGTTTAGGACTAGTAAGACGTCTTAAAATCTGCAAACACGTAACAACCTTAAAACTGAAAGAGAAATGTTTTATGGGAGGGGTTTCGGGTCCACAACCTTTTAAGAGAAATTTCCGAGTTCACCCGCCGCCGAAACCTCCAACCGACGCTTCCGCATTTTTTTCCGGGGCGGTGGGGTGACAATTTGGTATCAGAGCTTAAGGTTAGAGTTAGGAATGGTTAGTTAACACCAGAACCTAGCATAATCTGAAACTCAATAAGTGGTTAAACAGTATCGCGCTTTGACAATTCATGAAGGATATGGATTGTTATTTTCTCTCAAAGTAGGCAAGCAAAGGAATTGCTGCTGAAATTTTCGTTAAACATGCATATCATCTACACTACAGAGCCATTAGGAGTCTGCTGTTTGCTAACATAGAGATTAACGTTATTTCCATATATTTTGTTGGGAATTTCAGATGGTACGTACGAGGCAAGATCGCATTACTCGTACCGACATTTCCGACACCTCTCCTGATAATGGTCGCGTCAACATTGTGGACACATTGGGTCAGATTCGCACACATCTGAACGGTGTGTTTGCCCAGACAGATATTGCATCCGACCATGAGAGAGATGGCGATTTATCGACGCCGACTGCTACACCCCGACACGGAGACCACTTATACCGTTTCCGACGCTACCGTCGTACTCCCTTTCGGAGGACATTCGATCTGTATTTGGGGTAGACCCCACACCAGGAGGACTAGGGCAGCGGTCAGCCCCGCCGCCCTAGACAGGATACCCGCCGAGGCTCGGGTAGAGCGTTCATTGATCGGTCGTCGCCGACCTAGAGACGACACGATTCCGATTCCGGGGACATCGAGAGATCCCGAGGCCACACGTCGAGAGCAGTGTAGGTTTTGATGAGGTTAGAATGATGGAACGCTGCAGCGTTTCAACCCGCCTGTGTTTTCGGGCAGATCTGGACTGATGCGGCCGAGACTTGGCTGACCGATATTGGGCGTCTTCTACACCGACTTCACTTGCCATCCGAGGAGATGGTTTCTCCGGCTACCTTCTATCTCGAGAGATGCGGCGCACAATTGGTGGCAGGGAGTGGCCAGAGGCAGAGCGATGCAGTATGCAGGGCTGAGACGGGTTGATCCGGGGATGCCTTGGGAGGAGTTCTCCCGTTTGTTCCATGAGCGATGGCTGGGGTACGCCATCCAGGAGCGTCGTCAGACTGAGTTTGATACACTTACCCAGGGTAGCCGGACTGTGACTGAGTACGAGGTGGAGTTTAGCCGGCTTATCCGTTATTCCTCGTTGTTCGACTCCTCGGAGCGGGAGAAGACCAGGAGATTTATCAGGGGCTTGCGCCACGAGATCGAGGACATTTGATTGCACTCAGCATCTCGACTATCACGAGGCCATTCGAAGGCCCTACTGCTGGAGACGGAGATGGCCCTGGGGCCAGTGGTTACACCTTCCCGACCCCAGAGTGGCGGGAGACCTTCAGGCCAGCAGGGCCGAAGACAGCAGCCCGGACCGAACAGACCGGGACAGAGCAGACCGAGCGGGTTCGATAGGGGCAAGGCCCCCATTACTGAGTTCCCAGTCTGCCGGGAATGTGGCCGACGCCACGGAGGACAGGTTTGCTTGAGGCTCGAGGCGGTGTTTGAGATGTGGAGCGAATGATCACTGGGTCAATGATTGCCCAGTGACTCAGGCACCTGGAGCTAGGGTTCAGCCGGGAGGACCACAGCGGAGTCAGATCAGGGCCGGTCAGGGCCGAGGTTTTACTCAGGGAGGCTTGAGAGCTCCACCACAGAGACCACTTATTACAGCACCGCCGGTACAGCGGACAGTTCAGCCAGCACGGGTCTACCAGTTGGAGTAGGGCGGTACTTCGCAGCAAGGAGCATTAGCAGGTATCATCCTTTTAAATAATGTACTGTTAATGCACTTTTCGACATCTTGGCGCTTCAATTTCTGCTATTTCTCTGAAATGTGCGACATCTCGGACTTTGCCTATCGCCCACACGGCAAGTGTAGTCATGGTACGCACTGCTGGTGGGATGCGATTGTATTCGAATGAGATTGCTCAAGAATGCATCTTGAGTATCGGGCGTCATCAGATTGAGTCTGAGTTACTGATTTTGGATACGTCCAAGTACGATATTATTCTGGGGATGGATTGGCTGTCGCGACATGATGTGAGGATTGGCGTGCCAAGCGGCAAATTCGATATCCGGGAAGTCATACAGATTGGCTATCCATCAAAACCAGTGGAGCTGAGCATGGAGCTGAGCGTTCTGGAGCACATTCCAGTAGTGGATGAGGAGGAGTACTTCGGCCTTAACACTACAGGTACGCACACAGAGTTAGATAAGATTCCTGTAGTTCGTTATTTTCCTCATGTTTTCCTAGAAGAGTTACCGGGTATGCCTCCGGAGCGGGAGATCACTTTTGAGATTCAGTTACAGCCGGGATCAACTCCGATCTCCATCCCTCCCTACCGGATGCCGATTGTGGAGTTAGCTGAACTGAAGAAGCAGCTTGATGAGCTTATGGAGAAGGGATTCATCCGCCAGAGTACTTCACCGTGGGGAGTCCCAATGTTGTTTGTTAGGAAGAAGGATGGGACTCTCTGACTCTGTATCGACTTCAGGCAGCTGAATGTCAACACCATTAAGAACAAGTATCCAATACCCAGGATCGATGATTTGTTTGACTAGCTCAGGGGAGATAAGGTATTCTCGAAGATCGACTGCGGTGCAGGTACTTCCAACTACGCATCATGGAAGAAGATATTCCCAAGACAGCTTTTCGTACTCGGTATGGGCATTACGAGTGTACCGTAATGCCATTTGGTTTGACGAATGCACCAGCTGCATTTATGGACATGATGCACCGAGTATTCCGCCCGTACCTAGATTCCTTTGTGATAGTCTTCATCGATGACATTCTTGTCTATTCTCCCGATGAGGAATCACATCAAGGACATCTGAGAACGTATTGGAGACCCTTACGAACAACCAGCTGTACGCTAAGTTCTCTAAGTGCGATTTCTGGTTGCGGGAGGTATCTTTTCTGGGTCACATCGTCGGGGAGCATGGTATATCCGTGGATCCAGAGAAGACCAAGGCGGTTGAGGAGTGGAGGCAGCCACGGACTGTTAAGGAGATACGGAGCTTCACGGGGTTGGCGAGGATATTACCGCAGATTCGTACCAGGATTCTCCATACTTGCATCACCACTTACTCGGTTGACCAAGAAGGGTCAGCCGTTTGTCCTGGTCCTCACTGCGAGGATAGCTTTCGGGAACTTAAGCGGTTCTCGACACACTCTCCGATTCTCGAGTCAACCGGACCTGCACTACCTTACGTAATCTACACAGATGCGTCAAGGACGGGAGTCGGATGTGTGTTGATGCAAGGGCACCATGTCGTTGCGTACGGGTCAAGACAGATGCGATCACACGAACAGAATTACCCTACGCACGACCTGGAGTTGGCTGCGGTCATTTATGCTCTCAAGCGGTGGAGACATTATCTACTCGGCAAGAGATTCCAGATCTTCACCGATCACAAGAGTTTGAAGTATCTGTTTACCCGAAGGATTTGAATATGAGACAACGACGGTGGCTCGAATACATGAAGGACTATGACTGCACTATCGAGTACACCGCCGGCAAGGGGAATTCGATGGCAGATGCTTTGAGCAGGAGGTATCTTGGGATTGTTAGCGGTGGAGATGCTGGGAACAAGTCCGATGGATCAGATCTGATGTTGTTGTGGCATCGGTGGGAGCAATGGGAGCAAGCCCAAGTTAACACTTTGACCATCCGATCTAGTGGTTGACCGAGATTCGAGAGGCACAAACTAGAGACCCGGGACTGAAGAAGCTCTCGGGTGAGGACAGAGGGGCTTTGCGACCATTCTTCGAGTACAAGCAGGGATTGCTGTACTTCAGGAGTCGTCTCTATGTACCGGATGACTCGTCGATTCGGGATCGACTTTTGGGTGAGGCACACTCCAGCAGTTTGACCATCCACCCCGGATGTGAGAAAATGTACCATGACCTTCGATCTCACTTCAGTGGCCGGGATGCGGAGGCACATAGCCGCCTATGTGTCGAGGTGTGCGACTTGTCAGCGCGTTAAGGTAGAGCATCAGAAACCAGCGGGTACACTGCAGACTCTACCTATCCCTGTCAGGAAATGGGGCAATATCACGATGGACTTCCTGACTGGTCTTCCTCCGACTAGAGCTCAGCATGACGCCATCTGGGTTATAGTTGATCGGCTGACAAAGTGTGCACATTTTCTGCCAATGCGAGTGACGGACTCGCTAGAGAAGCTTGCCCAGCTTTATATTCGGGAGATCGTGCGACTACATGGAGTACCAGACTCCATTGTGTCTGATAGAGATCCACGGTTTACCGCGAAGTTTTGGGTTGCCTTCCATAAGGCTTTGGGCACGCGACTTCACCGAGCACGGCGTACCATCCTCGCATGCACGGGCAGTCCGAGAGGGTTATTCAGATTGTCGAGGATATGCTCAGGAGTTGTGTTCTGGATTTCGGGGGACAGTGGGATCGCCACCTACCGCTAGTAGAGTTCTCCTACAACAACAGTTATCAGACTACTATCGGCATGGCACCCTTTGAGGCACTGTATGGTCGGAGATGCATGACACCTCATTGTTGGACAGATGCCTCAGACAAGATGATTATTGGCCCCGAGTTGTTGGAGGAGACGACGGAGAAGATCCGCCTGATTCAGATGCGGATGAAGGCCGCAAATGACAGGACCACCTCATATGTTAACAAGAGACAGCGTGATCTGGAGTTTGAGGTAGGAGACAGAGTTTGGCTGAAGGTTGCACCGACTCGTGGGACCATTCGTTTTGGCAAGCGGGGCAAGTTGGCTCCAAGATATGTTGGTCCTTACGAGGTTTTGGAGCGTATAGGCGAGTCGCTTACAGATTGGCCTTACCTCCGAGCATGTCTGCGGTGCACAACGTTTTTCATGTCAGCATGCTGAAGAAATGCATTTTGGATGACACTCAGATCATTCCGACAGAGGAGATTGAGTTAGAGCCGGATCTATCCTACCGAGAGGTACCGATAGCTTTTCTGGCCAGGGATGTTCGGAGGCTCCGCAGCAAGTCAATTCCGATGATCAAAGTTCGGTGGTCACATCATTCGATCGGGAGGCGACTTGGGAGAAAGAGCAGGAGTTGTTGAGTACATACCCGGAGGAGTACCGGAGGTTGTTATCACTCTTGGAGGACCAAGAGTCTTAGGGGGGGAGATTGTTACACCCACCCCGACGTTTTGTAACTTTCCGGCGAGTGTCGACCGGAATTTCTAATTCTGTAAATTATCGGAATAACATTGGGTTATGATAATTTATCAAAATTCACTGTTGGATGTGATTTTGGTGTTGTTTATAAGTGTTACAAGTGTTGGACGATTTTCGGTGATAAGCTGTTAATTTTGGAAGGAATTCGAAATTCCAAAAGTCGGGTTTGACCAGTGTTCAGTCAAACATTTTTAGTAAATCGTACAGGGATCCAAATCAAGATCTGTAAATTTCTACTTAAACTAGACACACAGGGCTACCTTCATGTAAATTTTCATGATTTTAGGGCTGGTGGTTTGGTGAAGTTTATTTTTACAAGTTGGTACAAAATCTGCCAAGTGTAATTGGAGAAGGTTGAAGAAGTTTGGGGTTGGGCTACCTTTGGGCTGCCGAAAATCCTTGGAAATTAAGCCCATTTGGGACTTCTATATTTCAGATTTTGTTATCCCATTTATGTTGTTTTTATGGGAAAAAGGATTTAAAAGAAAAGAAATAGGAAGAAAAGGAAGCAATAATGGGAGATGGAGTAGAAACCCTACCTTATGCCCATACCTCTCTTACACATTCATCATGCTTGTGTCATAATCACACATATCTCTCTTCCCTCACCATTTGGGCCGAATTCTCTCTCATTTTTTGGCTAAAATTTCATTTTCATTTCTCTCCCAAAATTCAAGTCTTGAAAATTGAAAGAAAGCTTTCTCTTTCTCTCTCTCTCTCTCCTCATGAACTTTGCTTGTGTTCTTGAGTGTTCTTCAAGTGTTCTTGAGTGTTCTTCACTAATCAAGAACTAATCCTCTCCTAGATCCTTAATCAAGGAAGATTAAGTAAGGTAATGGTGTTTGTTCATCACTAATCAAAGATGATTAGTGTTCAACTTCAAGCACTAATTCTTCCCCTCTTTTCTTGCCAAGGCCGATTTTAGAGGAGCTTCTTGGAAGGGATTTTTCTTCAAGTGTTCATCAAGGATCAAGTGTACAAATATCAAGTTCTTGAAGAGATTTAAGTGGTAAGGATACTACTTAGTTGTGTGGTTAAGTTCTATGGAAAAGAACTTTGAAAATAACCAATATTTCCCTCTTTTCTTAGGTTGGCCGAATTTTTGAGAAGAGATTTGGACAATCTCTCAAGTCATCTTGCAAAGGTAAGGTGATCTTTGAGTTTATGGAAAGATTTGGAAGCATGTTCATGAAGAAAGTATGTTGTGTTGACTTGAGCATGAGAAAGCATGAGTTTCTTGATGTTTTGTTGAAGATTTATGTGTTAAAGTGTTGAAAAATGGAAGTATATAAAGGTTTATGCATGGAAGTGTTAAGCTTTAAAGTTTGGGTGAAGATTGGAAGGAAAACCAAAAATCAAGATTTTGGAAGAAAATTTTGTTTGCTGTGAATAGTGTTTTTGGTGATGAAAAGTTGGTTAAAACATGTTAAAAATGGTTTAACATGAAGGATTAAAGGAAAAATGACTAAAGTGTGAAGTTTAGAAAATATTTGGGTTGAAATGGAAGTTGGGCCGAAAATATGGGCTTGGGCCGAAATTTGGGAAATAATGGATAAAGGTTGAATTTTTGACCAAGTTGACTAAACCGGGGAAAATTGACCTTTTTATGAAATTGGGGTACTTTTGCAAGTTCTGAAAAGTTTGAGGACTTAGGGTGTAGTTAAGAATAAATTCCCATCACTTGAAACTTTAGTGAAATAACTAAAGTTATTTGTATATCTCTGATTCTGGCAGATTAGATCTGCGTCTTCCGGATCTTGCTTGTGCGTCAGGGGGCCACAGTAGATCTCCGTTTTCTGTCGAGGTAAGGGGTTTAACTTCCTTAATGCGCATTAAATGTGTATTAGGTTAGTTAAGGGCTAGTACTCGGGTCGAGGGTGGGGCCCAGTGACTCCGGGGCTGAATTCTTGAGTACGTAGTGGTTCGCAGGGTTTTATTGTTTTGGACTTGTATGTTTATCGGGGGTCGAAGACGGACCCATTCTGCTTTCTGTTAACGACGCATGGGGATGCCGGCCGGGCCGGGGAAGAACTACCCATGGTCGTGCCTTCGTTATCTGCATTCACGGCGCATGGAGATGCCGGCGGGCCGGGGAAGATCTATCCATGGCTGTGCCCTCGATCGATGGGATTCTGTATACATGCATCTGCATATCACATCACGATATTTAGGGTTGCGTTATCTGTTAGAACATTGCACGCTAACCCTTTTGTGCAGGCAAATGTTTTAAAAGTTTTGGTTTGACTGTTTCGTACCTACCCCCTTACGGGTTCTTTCGAGAACTCACCCCCATATTTGAAATATTTTTCGGGGGATACGGGCAAACGACCTGCGGAGTAGGTTTCCGCGGTGCTCGTTCTGCACTTCTGTTATTTTGAGGTATATTGGTGTTTGGGGGAATTTCTCGTTAAAATTCCTTCTGTGTTTTTATCTTTATGATAAGTCTGACGATCTTCTCTGTGTATGTTTAGCAGCAGCAGCATCTAGTAGCGAGGTATAATTCCGCACTGTTGGCTCGGCTCTGTAGAAGTAGTGCATGTAGACACATTAGTGCATACATACTGTCGGTCTGTATTTTATTTTGTGGGAGTTTCCGACCCTACGCAGAGGGCGGAACTTCCTCGGCCTGTATCTTTATTTTCCTGCTTCTTTAATCTTACGCGCGATATCCTGTAAAAACCACTAACGTGTCTCGGGTGCAGGTTTAGGACTAGTAAGACGTCTTAAAATCTGCAAACACGTAACAACCTTAAAACTGAAAGAGAAATGTTTTATGGGAGGGGTTTCGGGTCCACAACCTTTTAAGAGAAATTTCCGAGTTCACCCGCCGCCGAAACCTCCAACCGACGCTTCCGCATTTTTTTCCGGGCGGTGGGGTGACAGATCGAGAATTATGCAACGCCCGCACGAAGTCTCGCCTCGCAGCTCTCAAGTCTCGCTGCGCGAGGTCTTACCCTCGCGGTCTCCCAGCTCGCCTGCGCGAGGTCTCACTCTCGTTGTCTCAAGTCTCGCTTGCGCGAGGTCTTGCCCTCACGGTCTTCCAGCTCGCCTGCGCGAGGTCTCACCCTCACGGTCTTAAGTCTCACCTGCGCGGGGTCTCACCCTCGTCAGATCGCAGGTCTCGCCCTTGCGGTCTCACTTGCCCTCGCGGGCCTATTGGGCCTTCGCGGGTCACCCTCACGATCTCAGGTCTCGCCCTTGCGGGTCTCGCCTTTGCAGGTCTCAAGTCTCCTAGGCCTTCGTGGGTCTCGCTCCCGAGGTCTCGCCTCGCCTCGCAAGGACTCTCATGCCTATACCGGCCCCGCCGATAAGGCCCTTGCATTCACGGATCGTGCGACCCTTATACCTTTATTGGCTTCGCTTTATCTCGGCCTTCGCCCTTTCACCGGCCTTCACTGCTACTTGATAGGCCACTTGGTCATCGACATTAAGCAACCAATAAGGAGGTCAGCACGTGCCTGAGTGATCTTCACCAGATTCACACGCCATTTTCTCGACAAACGAATCACCTAGGGCGGTTTGCTGAGATCTTCATCATCATAGTCGCCTTATATCCAAAAGTCCTGACAGACTTGTCTCACACTGCCAAGGCTTCAACTAGGGAGGCTCCTCCGGCATCACCCTATAAATAGGGTGATGTCTACCTTAAACGGGTAAGCTACTACACGCCCCCACTCCTCTCTTGCTACTTCTGAGTATTCTCTTTATCTTCTACAGATTACTCTGAACAGCAAGCTTGGAGTCCTCAAGAACACAACACCATCAACCATTCAACTGAGAGTCCGCACCTGCCTCAGGAACGCGACTATCAGTTTGGCGCCGTCTGTGGGAAACGAAAAGTTCTCATCGAAAACCCATATCAAAAACCACAAGTAGTAAGCCATGCCTATTACCCGGAGCACGAGTAGGCACAGTCGCCAAGGAAGGAGGAATCCACCTGTGACGGTCACAAATAACGACCCACAGTCGGAAGCCTTCCCAAACAACATTCCCCCACAACGGGGAGAACTCTCTGTTCATTCAACGGAGGAAAGCTCCTCCCACGTTAACCGTAACGTGCCCCAGGAGCGCACCACTCCACCACCAAATTCTCCAGCAGCAGGCCTTGATCCGGCCGTCCTGCAGTCAATCACTGAGGCGGTGGCTCAAAACCTACGCGAAACGCTCGCTAATACTCTCAGAGGGGTTTTGGATAGCGCGGGAACACTGCGAACTGGGCCAACCCGAGCGCCCGCAACCCCGCCTCAACAAGTAAGTCATCCCGACCCTCCTTCGTCTATACTTATCACGCTTACTAGACGGTTAGAGGAAGTGGAAAAAGGGAAGAGAGGGCCGTGTTCATAACATCACCACGATGGGTTTGGACCACCTCTGACCCAACCTTTCACTCGGCGGGTCTTGGAGAACCCTCTTCCAGATCGGTTTCGCCAGCCCAAGCTAGATGCTTACGACGGTCCTGCCGACTCGACATTCATCTACAACGTTACGTCTCCGCGATGGCCATCGCGAGGGCGGATGACAACACCCTTTGTAGGGCTTTCAGCTCCACACTCACTGGGGCCGCGGCGAACTGGTATACCACCCTCCGCGATAAGCGATTTGACTCCTTTGAGGAGCTCTCCCGCAATTTCTCCAATCATTTCATGGTGTCCAAGCCTCCCCCCAAAACGGCAGGACACCTCCTCAAGATTCGACAGAACAAAGATGAGCCCCTCAGGGAGTTCATTCAGCGTTTCCAGGCAGAATCCATTCAAGTCCCTAATCTGGGGGAGGAAGCTCGCCTGCTCGCAGCCATTCAGGGTCTCCGCTGGGAATCCCTTTTCTTCCTGGATGTGCACACCAACCCCCCCGCCAACATGGAGCAGTTCTTGAGCACGGCATCCCGGTTCATGAACATAGAAGAGGTCACTCGACCAGTTACACGGGCCACCACAGCAGATGCAAAGGGGCAACCCTCGCGAACGGACTCCAGGTCCCAGAGGCAGTACCCTGCACAGTCCAGCAGGGAGAGGACGTAACCAACTCTCCCACCACTTAGAGAATCTTGCACCAACATCCTCCATGCCCCTGGAACAGAAGAGGGAGGTCCTCAAGTGGCCTCGCCCCCTCTCCCGGAGGTGACTAGGCAGAGCAGTAAGTATCGCTATCATCGTGACAAAGGTCACGACATCGAGGATTGTTTTGAGCTTAAACGCACTATCGAAGATATGCTTGCTCAAGGCAAACTTAGGGAGTTCTTGCAGCATGACTCAGATGGGGGTTAGGAGGATCGCAGACAGGGGGACCGCAGCCGGGGTCGCTCCCAACAGAACCCAGATCGAGAGGATCTAGTCCAAATTCCCCCAGTTAGGGGACACATTAGCGTAATCACGCAGTGCGAAGGCGCGGCGGCAAGATGCCGTCACATGAGGCAGTTCTATCAGATTGATCATTCCTCAAACTCACCTACTGCATCGCCGCGATGGCAATTTTATCGCTGTACCTCATGCTGACCCCTTGGTCATCACCGCCCGCATTGCGGGATGGGACATTGATAGAGTCTACATGGACACCGGGGCGAATGCCAATGTTATCTACAAGCATACTCTTACTGAAGCAAAGGTGCCCTATCGCAAATCCAGCCCGCGAAGGGGGCCACATATGGAGTAGGACGGGAGGAAATCCCAACCATGGGAACAATCACAGTCCCCTTGATGATGATGGGGATCACCAAAGAAAAGAAACAAGTCTGCCATTCTAGTTTTGTGGACTTCATTGTCCTTAATCTCCACACGCCATACAACGCCATCATTGGGCGTCACACGCAGACTGAGTTCCACATCCGCTGCGATGTGCGGGCCCTAACTCTGGTGTTCCATACCACGGCAGGGGACGCCTACATTTTTGTCAATCAAAACGTGGCCAAAGGCAATTACGTCTCTGCCCTCGCAGGACCGCCTCAGCTCCCCAAGCCATTAGAGCCTAAGAGAAAGGCACCCATGAAGGAAACTAGGCCCGGAGGCGAGGCCGCTCCTGACTTGTCTGGGGCCTTCGAAGAGGTTGAAATCTCCCCGGGAAGAAGTTCCGGGTTGGAAAAGACCTGGAGGAACAAGACCAGCAAGCACTCATCCATCTTTTCCATGCAAATAGCGACGTATTCGGATGCAGCCCTGACGACTTACCAGGTTTGGATCCTGCTATTATTTCTCATAAATTGAGTGTACTCCCCGGCTTTAGCCCGGTTTGGCAGAAAACAAGGGGTATGGCCCCTGATCGTAAGGACTTTGTACGCACGAAAGTGTAAAAATTGCTTAAAGCAAATATAATCAAGGAAGTTCACTACTCTGAGTGGGTCGCCAATATAGTCCTCGCGGATAAGGAAGGAGGCGGTGGCGACTTTTTGTAGACTACAAAGGGGTCAATAAGGCCTGCCCTAAGGATCCCTATCCCCTACCCTCTATTGATCAGTTAGTGGACTCAACTATCCATCACTCAGTCTTCTCTTTCCTCGACGCATATAGTGGGTACCATTGGTACACTACCCAAGCAAACGCGTCATCGCGCCGCATCGTAATCATACAAGGCCCCATAGGTCTCACCCTTGTGGTCTCCAGTATCACTTGAGCAAGGTCTCACCCTTGCGGTCTCCAGTCTCGCCTTCGCGAGGTCTCTAGTCTCACCTGCGCAAGGTCTTGCCCTCGCAGGCCTTAAGTCTCGCCTTGGCGATGTCTCACACTCGCCTTTGCGTCTCTTAGGCCTGCGCGGGTTGCCCTCGCGGTCTCAGGTCTCGCCCTTGCGATCTCACTCGCCTTCGCGAGGACTCTCATGCCTATACTGGTCTCGCCCAAATAAGGCCCTTGCACTCAGGTTCGTGCGACCCTCACTCCTTATTTAGCTGTATTCTATCTGGGCCTTCGCCCCTTGTAGGCCTTCGTCTGCCACTTGCTCCACTTGGAAATAGACCACTTGGTCATCTGACATTGAGCAGCCAATGAGGAGGCCAGCACGAGCCTGAGTGATCTTCACCAGATTTGTACGCCAAACATTCCCTGACAAGTGAATCTTCTAAGGCGGTTTGCTGAGATCTTCATCATCACAGCCGCCTTATCTCCTTAATCTGGCAGACTTGTCAGTCTTGTCTCACAACCTGTCCAAGGCTTCAACTGGGGGAGGCTCTTCTCCTGACATCACTCTATAAATAGGGTGATGTCCACCCTAAATTGGGTAAGCTACTACACGCCCCCCCACTCCTCTCTGAGTATTCTCTTTATCTTTCCACAGATTACTCTGAACAGCAAGCTTGGAGCTCTCAAGAACATCATCACCATCAACTACTCAACCGGATATTTCGCCCTTGTTCGAGAGCGCGAATATCAACCATCAAGTTTTTATGGACCTAGAGGACGCGGTCAAAACTGCCTTCACTACTGGCGAAACAATCTACCACTATATCCGGATGCTCTTTGGTTTGAAAAACGCAGGGGCCACTTTCCAAAGGCTTGTGAATCAGGGCTTCGCGGATCAAATTGGCCGAAATCTGGAGGCCTATGTTGATGACATAGTGGTCAAAAGCAAGGCCACCAGGACCCACCTAGCAGACTTGGAGGAAACATTAGCCAACTTCCGCAAGTATATCATGCGGTTGAACCCAAAAATGCATCTTCGGCGTCGGTGAAGGCAAATTTTGGGTTATCAAATCTCAAAGGAGGGATTCATGCGAATCCCAAGAAGATTGAAGCCATCACTAATCTTCGCACCCCTAGGGGTTCAAAGAAGTAAAGCAATTGGCAGGAAAGCTGGTGGCCTTGGGACGATTCATCTCTAAACTCAGCGACCACCGCAGACCTTTCTTCGGTCAAATCCGCAAGAAGAAGGCTTGCAAGTGGACAGAGGAATGTCAGACGAATATGACTCAATCAAGTAACACTTGCAAGATCTGCCGCACTAAAGTGTCCTAGGCCAGGCGATGACCTGGTCCTCTATCTTGCCACCTCCGATAAGAGCGTCACCTCTGTCCTTATCAAGGAAGAGGCCGCTAAACAATGGCCAGTCTACTACACCAGCCACACCCTCCAGGCAACGGAAACGAGTTATCCTCCTCTTCAAAAGGCTATCCTATCTCTGGTATATGCAGCGCGGAAGCTCAAGCCCTACTTCCAAGGGCACACAATTATAGTCCGGACGGACTTACCAATTCAGGAGATCCTCAGGCGACCCGAACATTGAGGGCGCCTCGCCAAATGGTGTATCGAACTTGGTGGCTTCAACATCAACTACGAGTCCAGAAAGGCGATTAAGGGCCAGAACGCGACTATCACTTTTGAAAGAGACGCAAGAAGTTTCGAGATTTATCCCTGTGGATTTCAATACCAAGAACGAAAGATTCTTCACTAAGATCCTTTATATAAAATTGCCTAGACAGAAACTTCTTAACTACATGCAGCATGTCCAGGTCATTTGTTGCAAGCAAAATATCATTCAAGGACCAAAAAGATAATCTTGCTTCCACTGACCTTGTGATATATGCATCTATCGACTTGATTTTCCACAAAACCAAATGAGATGATTAACTCATCAAACTTTAGGTACCATTGATGAAAAGCTTGTTTCATACCATAAATAGACTTCAAAAGTCTATATACCATATGATCCTTACCAGCTATGGTACACTACCCAAGTAAATGCCCCTTAAAGACACATTGATCATAAAGGTCAGCGCACTCACGCAAACTAAGTCCTCTCGACTACACACGGAGTACGTAACCCCGCCCATACTCCGCTCTCGGGAGGAGCCATCTTGGTACACTAGCCAAGCAAATGCGTCCTCGCATGACATCGAATCACACAAAGCCCCGCCAGACGGTTAGAAGAAATGGAGAAAAGGGAGGAGAGGGCTAGTGTCCATAACATCACCAGGATGGGTTTGGATCACCTCTGGACCCAGCCCTTCACTCGGCCGGGTCTTGTAGACCCTCTTCCGGATCAGTTTCGCCAACCCAAGCTGGACGCTTACGACGGTCTGTCGGACCCGGATATTCATTTGCAACGCTACGTCTCCGCGATGGCCATCGCAAGGGCAGATGACTACAACCTTTGTAGGGATTTCAGCTCCACACTCACGGGGCCGCAAAAACTTGTATACCACCCTTCACGAAAAGCGGTTCGACTCATTTGAGGAACTCTCCGCAGCTTTCTCCAATTACTTCGTGGTGTCCAAACCTCCCCAAAACGGCAGGACACCTCCGAAGATACGATAGAAGAAAGAAAAATCCCTCGGGAGTACATTCAGTGATTTCAGGCGGAATCCATCCAAGTCCCAAATCTGGGAGGAGGCCCGTTTGCTCGCAGCCATTCGTGGTCTCCGTGGGAATCCCTTTTCTTCGTGGATGTACACACCAACCCCCCTGCAACATGGAGCAGTTCCTGAGCACGGCATCCCGGTTCATGAACACAAAAGAGGTCACTCGACCACTTGCCCGCACCACCCCAACAGATGCGAAGGGGCAGCACCCGCGAGTGGACTCCAGGTCCCAGAGGCAAGACTCCTACCCAATCCAACAGAAAGGACGTATCCGACTCTCCCACCTCTTACAGAATCTCGCACCAACATCCTTCATGCCCCTGGAACAGAAGAGGGAGGTCCCCAAGTGGCCTCGCCTCTCCCGGAGGTGATCAGACTGAGCAATAAGTATTACCGCTACCATCGCGCCAAAGGTCACGACACTGAGGATTGTTTTGAGCTCAAATGCATGATCGGAGACATGCTCGCTCAGGGCAAACTCAGGGAATTCTTGCTTCACGACTCAAGTGGGGGTCACAAATGAGAAGTTAACCAGGAGGACCGCAGACGGGGGACCTCGTGCAAGGTCGCTCCCAACAGAACCCAGATCGAGAGGATCTGGTCCAAATTCCCCCAGCTAGGGGACACATCAGCGTAATCGCACAGTGTGAAGGCGCAGTGGCAAGACGTCGTTACATGAGGCAGATCTATCAGATTGATCATGCCTCAACTCACCTACTTCATCGTCGCGATGGGACCTCCGTCGCAATACCTCACGTGGACCCCTTGGTCATCACCGCCCGCATTGCCGGATGGGACACTGATAGGATCTACATGGACACCGGGGCGAACGCCAATGTTGTCTACAAGCACACTCTTGTTGAAGCAAAGGTACCCCTATCGCAGATCTAGCCGGCGAAGGGGTCCACCTTTGGAGTAGGAGGGGAAGAGATCCCAACTTTGGGAACAATCACACTCCCCTTCATGATGATGGGGGTCACCAAGGAAAAGAAACAGGTTTGCCATTCTAGTTTTGTGGATTTCATTGTTCTTGATCTCCCCACACCATACAATGCCATCATTGGGCGTCACACCCAGAATGAATTCCACGTCCGCTGCGATGTGCGGGCCTTAACTCTGGTGTTCCACACCGCAGCGGGGGATGCCTACATATTCGTCAACCAGAACGTGGCCAGGGGCAATTACGTCTCTGCCCTCGCAGGACCCCCTCAGCTTCCCAAACCATCAGAGTCCAAGAGAAAGGCACCTATGGAAGAGGCCGGGCCCGCAGGTGAGGCCGCTCCTGACCTGTCTGGGGCCTTCGAAGAGGTTGAGATCTCTCCTGGCAAGAAGTTTCGGGTGGGAAAAGACCTCCAGGAGCAGGACCAGCAAGCACTCATCCATCTCCTCCATGCCAATATCGATGTCTTCGCGTGGAGCCCTAACGACTTACCAGGTGTGAACCCTTCCATTATCTCCCATTAACTAAGTGTACTCCCCGGCTTTAGCCCGGTTAGGAAGAAAACTAGGGGGATGGCCCCCGATCGTAAGGATTTTGTACGCGCGGAAGTACAAAAATTGCTTAAGGCAAATATAATCAAGGAAGTTCACTACTCTGAGTGGGTCGCCAATATAGTACTCGCGGATAAGGAAGGTGGCCAGTGGCGACTTTACGTAGACTACCAAGGGGTCAATAGGGCCTGCCCAAGGGATCCCTATCCCCTACCCTCTATTGATCAGCTAGTGGACTCAACCATCCATCACTCGGTCTTCTCTTTCCTCGACGCGTATAGTGGGTACCATCAAGTTTTTATGGACCTAGAGGACGCAGTAAAAATTACCTTTACCACCGGCGAAGCGATCTACCACTACATCCGGATGCCCTTTGGTTTTAAAAACGCAGGGCCACTTTCCAAAGACTTGTGAATCGGGTCTTCGCAGATCAAGTTGACGGAAACCTTGAGGCCTATGTTGATGACATAGTGGTCAAAAGCAAGGCCACCTTGAAACATCTAGCAGACTTGGAAGAAACATTCACCAACTTTTGCAAGTATAACATGCGCTTAAACCCAAAAAAGTGCATCTTCGGCGTCGGTGAAGGCAAATTTCTGGGTTACCAAATCTCCAAAGGAAGGATTCATGCGAATCCCAAGAAGATCGAAGCCATCACCAATCTTCGCACCCGTAGGGGACTCAAAGTACAGCAACTAGCAGGGAAGCTGGTGGCCTTAGGACGCTTTGTCTCTAAACTCAGTGACCGCTGCAGACCTTTCTTCAACCAAATCCGCAAGAAGAAGGCTTGCAAATGGACAGAAGAATGCCAGGAGGCATATGACTCAATCAAGCAGCACTTGCAAGATCTACCTGCACTCAAGTGTCCTGTGCCCGGCGATGACCTGGTCCTCTATCTCGCCGATAGTCGCGTTCCTGAAGCAGGTGCGGACTCTCAGTTGAATGGTTGATGATGGTGGTGTTCTTGAGAGCTCCAAGCTTGCTGTTCAGAGTAATCTGTGGAAGACAAAGAGAATACTCAGAAGTAGCAAGAGAGGAGTGGGGGGCGTGTAGTAGCTTACCCAGTTTAAGGTGGACATCACCCTATTTATAGGGTGATGCTAGGAGAAGAAGCCTCCCCCAGTTGAAGCCCTTGGACAGGCTGTGAGACAAGTCTGTCAGACTTTTGGAGATAAGGCGGCTGTGATGATGAATATCTCAGCAAACCGCCTTAGGTGATCCGTTTGCCAGGGGATGTCTAGCGTGTGAATCTGGTGAACATCACTCAGGCTCGTGCCGACCTCCTCATTGGTTGCTTAATGTCAGATGACCAAGTGGCCTATCCTTTAGTTTGAGCGAGTAGCGGCGAAGGCCAGCAAAGGGTGAAGGCCCAGATAAAGTAAAGCCAATAAAGGTGTAAGGGTCGTACGAACCTCGGTGCAAGGGGGCCCGATGGCATTACGGTCACCCCGAGCGGGTTGCGGCCGGGTGACCCGGCTCGGTTTTGGCTGCGGGTCACGTTGTTCGGTGTTCAGCGGCTCCCGAGCCCTATCCGAGTATCATTTTGGCGAACCCTTCCGTATTTGAGGTCGTGTGGGTCCCCGGACGTTTCCGCCGAAAATATTTTTCCGGCGCCGGGGTTGTCGGGGTCGTCTCGGGGACGTACAGCGGGCTCGGTAGCGCTCCCGAGACCTCAGATTGAGATGCCGTTTGCAATTTTGGAGTCGTGGAATGTCCTGAAGGTTTTTATGGAATATAATATTTGGGTCGGGACGTTTGGTCGGCGACTTTCGAGGCTCGGGCGGGAATCCCGGGGCTCGGGATGGAAATCTTCTGACGGCTTTGGGCTAAATCATGTTATAATTCAAGATGGATTTTATGGGTATTTTTGTAGAATTTTGGAGTGACGGAATTTGGTTCAGTTGACACGCTCACACGTCGGGTTTTGGTTCGGGTTCAGCGAGCTCGGTAGGACAGTCCGAATGGTAAATGAACTTTTGAAATATGTTTTACGAATGTCATAATATTCTGAGGGTTGTGTCCAAGTTTCGTTAATTTTGGAATTCGGTAAATATTTTTGGGCCAAAAATGTTGGAACTTTCGGAAAAGTTGGGAGATTAATTGGAATTTGGTTGCAAAATAATAATTTTGGAGTAATGGCAGCAGGATTTTCGGCAGAATTGGGAAGGAGGAAGGGACACTTGGCCTTTTCTTATTTAATATGAGAAGTATGGGTTTTAAAGTGAGGGAAATATATATTATGACATATTATTTCATAAAAGGGATATATTTCATTTTCACTTCTCTTCTTCTTCTTCTCCATTGCCGCCGCCATTGTTGAGCTCTTCCTTCAAGCTTGAAGTTCCTCTCCTTGTATGAAATCAAAGAGGAATTGAGTGCTTTATGTGGTAAGTACCTTCCTAAGCACTCTTTACTTGTTGGAATTGAAGTTTAGTGAAAAAAAGAGGTGGTTTTGAGAATGTTGAGTTTGTTCTTAGCTATAAGCTAGGATGATTCTCTTCCTCCCATCTTTTAGTATGTTGTTCTTGGGTTGTAGGGGAGTGATAATCAAGTGTTAGATTTTGGAAAAACTCCTTGGATGCTAGAAACCTAAAGTGGCGAAATTTTGGGAATTATTCTAAAATGATGTGTGTTTGGTTTCTTGAATCATGCTTCTAGTATATTGTTCCTAGCATGATTCTAAGCTTATGTATGGATTCAATTTGATGGAGAACAAGTTGGGTAAGAAAACCCCAATTTGGCCGAATTGTATGTTGATGTTCAATGTTGAATTTGGTTGTTTTGGATGCAATTGCATAGCATTCTTGGTTTAGAATTTAAATTGGTTGATAGAATGATTAAATGGAAGCTTGAATGGATTGAATAGGAAGTAGGGTAAAGTGTTGGTTAAGAACCGAATTATTGGAATGATTCTTTTCCATGTTGGGTTTTGATGTTGGTTGAATTGGATGATAAGATGGAGTTGTGGTTGAATATAGGTGTGGTTAGAAGTTTGAAACGTTGATTTCGGGTAAGAATTGGAAAAGTTGCAATTATGCGGGTTTATCGGAAAATGTCGGGTAATGAAGGGTTTTAAAGGTTGGATTTGATCAGTTCTGCTTGTTGAATTGTGTTTGTCAATGTATAATCTTGCATTGTCTAAGTCGGTTCTGAATTCTGATGTTTCTGCGGAAATCTGGAATTTTACGGAAATTCTGTCGGATTTTCGGTTTTGGGGTCGGGGTGTAGTTTGGTAGAGTGGTCGATAAGGATGCTAATTCAACTTGGTTTGACAGATTCTGAGGTTCGGAGGGTAGAAAAAGAGAGGTTTCTGAGTTTCGGGTCGTGGTTTGGAAGTCGTCCAGAATCGGTCTAATACTCTGGATTTGTGAGGTAAGGGTTTGGTTCTGCTATTTTTGGTAAGATAGGTGTATGTTTAGTTTCACTTTCTGTTCTGCAAGTATTTCGGTATTATATGCCTAGGGCATATTCTGTAGTCTGTAGGTGTATGTGTTGTTGCACTTCTGTTTTGCAGGTATTTCGGAAATTTCTGCTTTAAGGTACGTTCTGTAGTTTGTAGGAGTATGCCTTGTGGCATACTGCATGCATTAACCCTACGGCAGTTGTGGGTTCGCTACCCACTGGTGCACCATGCTTCGTAATAGCTTCGGCTTCTGACTCCCTTAGAGGGAGGCTGTCGTTCTGATTGGTTATAAGGGTTTACGGAGATTTAGTATCGCACATCCTTCGTTATTCTGATCTGTTTTTATTACATGCACGATATTATGTATTCTGTTGCATATATTCTGTATATAGCTATCTTTCTGCATTTTGCAGGTTACATATGCTTATCTTACCCCAAATCCCTTACGGGTCCTTTTAGGACTCACCCTTTTGGGTTCTGTTTTGGATTTCGGGAAGGTCTCATTAAGCATCCGGGGTAGGTTTCCGCGAGGCTTCGCCTTGGTTGTGTTTGCAGCAGCAGACCTTGCGAGCTGGGATTTTGTCTACTTGGTCTGAATCCCGCGAGGTATTTTGATGTTTAGGCCTAGGGTTGGCTCTGTAGCTGCATGTGCATATTTTACGGTTTCTTTGTGATGATTGTATATTTGTATATACTTATATATTCTGTTCTGTGCATGTTCTGAGCGCTTGGCGCTTGCTAGACACCTTAGGTTCTGTGAACTCCGTATGTATCTATGTTTGGTGCGTAAGCACTCGTCCACGGAGGGCGAGGCTTACTCTGTTGCTGATGCATGAATTGTGTGTTTAGATTTTATTTTAGTTATATGTATGAAATTTTTGTTAGGTTGCTTCCACAATCGTTTCGCCTTTCGGGTCCGCTACGCGCGGCAGGTCTCGATGGACCTGCCTTTTCTGTATCATTCCGGCTTCCGCTTCCGACGTCCCGGTGCCCCCGCCTCCGCAACCGGGTTCGGGTGGCGTGCGGTGACAAGTTGGTATCAGAGCAGGTAAGTGACCATATTGGTCGTCAGTGGTGACTTGTAGTGACAACTATTGTTGTACATTTTATTTTAGAATGGTTTGGTACGGAGATTGGCCACCTCCTTACTTGAACCACTTTAAAATAAAATTGTGGAACAAAGTTGATCCTTCAAGTTATCCTGATAGTTGCAGATTTCGGAACTCGGGATTTCTGGATTCTGGTAAGATTATTACGATCGTGGGATTGTGGAAAAGATCCGGGTACGTACAATTGTGTGTTAGGAAAAAGATTTGGTGAAATAAGCATGAACTGCTTCTGTGATTTTGTGAAATATATGATTTTATCATTCTGAGAAATAATTTCTGTGTCAAGTACTGCATTGCACTACAGAGCCTTAGGAAACTGCTGCTAGCTTCTGTAGGGATTAGGAGTGACCGATTTGTCTGGACTCTGTTTGGTCTGAAATGTTTCAGGTTTGGTTAACACGCGCCGACAGCGTGTTTTGGTACCGGAGGGGCGGGACTGGGATCCCACACCTCCGTGGAATAGGATACGGGTCCAGCGTAACCCGTGGTCCGAACAACCACACTCACCGCCCCGAGGTTTAGCGGTCGTAGGGACCCTCTCTCGATTTGGTATTACCCGCCAGCCTAGCCGGTTCAGGGGCGGCAATAGGCAAGGGAAGATCTGATCATGCCACGCAAGGGCATTACGATCAGGTGGTGATAGCGAGACTTTAGCCATTGCTCGCCACAGCCTTTGGGATTGGTAAGTGAGTGACTCGACGAGGATGGTCACTACGACACCTAGACTTCTCGCCGGTCCTATTAACGACGGGAGATCTGGGCACCACCGACGAGGTCCGACTTACGGAGAGGTTTCAGAGTTTGAACTTTCTCCCCCCCCCGAGGTTCAATGACCGAGAAGGGCCGGGGGTAGTAGAGACGTGGGTTGCAGGAGTTGATAAACTCCTGGGGGAGGCTACATTTTCCACTAGCAGTGCAGCGGGGATGTAGCCAGGAATCTGCGTCGAGACATAGTTCGATGAGCTTCATCTGTGAGATAGAATCGTCGGAGAGTTTGAGTGAGAGTTTGATCGACTGGTTTACTATGTACCGTAGTATCAAGGTATGGAAGAGGAGAAGGCCAAGAGGTTTATTCGTCGACTGCGTCCGAGTACAGGCGGGCTTTGAGACCTTTAGACATTACTTTGTTTCGGGAAGCGGTTATTAGGGCTCAACTCCTCGAGCAAGAGGAGGTTGAGAGTCGTCTCACCGTGCAATGAGGTCAGGGGAGTACGGAGGGGTTCCATACAGCAGGGACCCCGGCAGATTTCTGGACGGCCGAACCGGTCTGGGCAGTTTAGTAGAGGCAGAGGGGGAGCACCACCGGCACGACCTTGTCTGATTTGCAGTAGGTATCGCCCCGGTTGACTTAGTTACCGGCAGGAGGGCCGATGTTTACGTTGCGGTTCTGACACTCACTGGATACGGGATTGTCCTCTGACTGTAAGGCAGGGTTTTTGGCGATTATTAGCGTCCACAGTCTCGGCACAGCCCAACGCGCCGCGAGGGCGTGGGTTTCACTGGTGGCCCGAGACCTCAAGAACGACAGCAGCTTTAGCCACCCTCCACCACAAAGCAACCAGAGCAGGACGAAGTTTTCCATTTTCTGAGGGGAGGCCCTAGTCATCAGGTAGAACCTAGTTAGCATGCAGGCACTAGCCAGCAGGGAGGCTTGAGTCAGCAGGAAGTTCTGTAAGGTACTATATTTCCGAATGAGATACCGGTTCATGCGTTATTTGTTACAGGAGCATCTGTTTCCATTGTAACACAGAAATGTGTTACATCTCTGCATCTGTCTGTTAGTACCTTGCCTCAAACGCACTTAGTAAAAACTGCTGGGAGTCAGTTTCTGTTTTCTAATGAGATGGTTCGGAGTTGTACGACATCTGTAGGCGGACATCTGATAGTATCGGATTTGTTGGTTTTTGACACGCCGAACTATGATGTTATTCTTGGGATGGACTGGCTATCCAAGAATTCTGTGCACCTTGATTGTGCAACCCGTACCATTATGGTTTCTGGAGAGGTACTACCTCTCACGACTCTGACTGGTTTGACTATCGCACAGACAAGAAGGAGTTACGATTCTGTGGATCATTGTCGATAGTTGGTGCAGGGGAATGCTATGATCTGAATGAAGCTGGTATTAGATTGAAATTGGATGGTTTACCGTTGGTTCGAGATTTCCGCAGTATTTCCGGAGGAGTTGCCCGGATTACCATAAGAGCGGGAAATTGTGTTTGACATCCACATGCGGTCGGGCATCGCTCCGATATCTATTCCTTCTTATCGGATGCCTATTTCGAGATGCGGGAGTAGAAGAAGCAATCAAGGAATTACAAAGAAAAGAGTTTCATCCGACCGAGCACTTCAGCGTGGGGTGCTCGGGTTCGTTTGTTAAGAAGAATGATGGGACACTCGACTTTGTATTGATTACAGACGGCTGAATGCACTTACCGTGAAGAATAAGTATCCGTTGCTAAAGATTGCCGATCTTTTTGATCAACTTCGGGGTTCGAGAGTTTCCTCAAAGATTAATCTCCGATCTGGGTATTTTCAGCTTAGGGTGAAGGATGAGGACATACCTAAGACTGCTTTCCGTACCCGATTTAGACACTTTGAGTTTACGGTCATGCCGTTCGGGCTGACCAATGCTCCAGCGGCATTAAGGGATCTGATGCATCGGGTATTCCGACCGTACTTGGACTCATTTTCGTAGTTCTTATTGATGATATTGTGATATATTTTAGGGATGAGGACTCGCATCGGGAGCATCCGAGGATAGTTCACAGACACTTTGGGAACATCAGCATTATGCTAAATTCTCAAAGTGTGAGTTCTAGATTCGGGAAGTCACTTTTCCGGGACACATTATATCCGAGCATGGTTGGTCCGTGAATCCGAGAGAAGGTGAGGGCAGTTCGGGATTGGAAACAACCTACCACGGTACCGGAGATCGGGAGTTTCGGGGTTAGCTGGATATTATCGGAGGTTTGTACTTGGGATTTTCTATTCTCGGCATCTCCGCTTACGCAGCTTGACCAAGAAGGGTCAACCGTATATCCGGTCCGATAGGTGTGAGCAGAATTTTCAGGAGTTGAAACGGCAGTTGACTATCGCTCCGATTCTCGACTCTTCCAGATCCGAGCTTACCGTGACGTGATATATACGGATGCTTCCACATCCAGATTTGGGGTGTGTGTTGGTGCAGAGCGTTTTGTGGTAGCTTATGGGTCGAGGCACTGCGACCGCATGAGCTGAATCGACCGACACATGATCTCGGAGTTGGCTATAATAATTTATGCGCTGAAACATTGGAAGTAATATCTTTGGTAATAAATTTCAGATTCTTACCGACCATAAGAGTCTGAAATATCTGTTTACATGAAGGAGCTTAGCATGAAAGCAGCGCAGATGGCTCGAATACATTAAGGACTATGATTGTAGTATCGAGTACATCTCGGCAAGGGCAACACGGTTGCCGATGCTCCGAGCAGAAGTATACCGGCTTAATTATGGGAGGAAATGGTGACCGATCCGAGGAGAGTGATTTGATATGCCTTTGGCACGGGGGCAGCTGGGAGCGTGCTTAGGTTATTACACTTATTATACATTTTGAGTGGCTTGATGTGGTGCGCGAGGCGCAAGGTAGAAATCCGGGGTTGAAGAAATTATCCGGGGTAGATAAGAGTTCTTTGTTACCGACGTTTGATATGGCGAGGATTGCTATACTTCCGAGACCGCTTTTATGTACCAGAGGATCAGGAGTTCTGGAATGAGATTTTAGAGGAGGCACACTCGAGCAGTTTGAGCATCAGAAACCGGCAGGGACACTGCAGACTTTGCCCATTCCAGTCTGGAAGTGGGGTAATGTTACTATGGACTTTCTGACTGCACTGCCCCTGACACGGTCTCGCCATGATGCGATCTGGGTTATTGTGAATCGGCTGACAAAGTGCGCACACTTTCTGCTTATTCGGGTCACAGACCCTCTGGAGAAGCTTGCCCGGCTTTACATCAGGGAGATTGTACGTTTACATGGAGTACCAGACTCCATTGTATCTGACCGTGATCTGCGTTTTACAGCACGGTTCTGGAGAGCTTTTTACGAAGCACCGGGCACGCGACTCCATCTGAATACGACTTATCACCCATGACGGACAGCAATCGGAGCGGGTGATTCGATATTAGAGGATATGCTGCAAATCTGTACTTTGGATTTTGGAGGAGATTGGGACCAGCAGTTACCTTTGTTAGAGTTCTCGTACAACAATAGCTTCCAGACTACATTTGGCATGGCACCATATGAGGCGTTGTACGGGAGGAGGTGTATGACACCACACTGTTGGATAGATGCGTCTGATAGGGTTGAGCTGGGACCCGAGTTTTTTTTTAGGAGACTACGGCGAATATCAGATTGATACAGGCGCGGATTAAAACTGCGAACGACTGCACCACTGCTTATACGAACCGCAGCCGTAGGGCTCTGGAGTTTGAGATTGGTGACAGAGTTTGACTGGAGGTAGCACCGTTCAGAGGGACAGTAAGATTTGGGAGGCGAGGCAAGTTACCCCGAGCTTTATCGGTTCTCCCGAGTTTCTAGAGTAAGTTGTTAGGTTGGTCTTTCCCCCTAATCAAGCTTCTGTATTACGTGATGTCTTCCAGGATAGCCTGTTGAGGATTGGTTAGATTTAGGTTCGGTACTGTCTGGGGTTGTCTGGTAGAAATACCGGCAACTGACTCGGGGTGCAATAAGATGCACCCGGAGGGTGGGACGCCGTGAGGCTCTGTATGGTAGTCTAAACTACCACTCCCGCCGCACCAGCACGGTGGTCCGATTGTTCTTAGTAAGGAGAATATTTATATTCTGGTTGGTAGCGACACCTGTATGGATGGTTCAGGCTACTCTTGGAGGACCAAGAGTTCTAAGGGGGGGAGAATGTTACGGTCACCCCGAGCGGGTTGCGACCGGGTGACCCGGGGCTCCGGTTTTGGCCTGCGGGTCACGTTTTTCGGTGTTCAGGCGGCTCCCGAGCCCTATCCAAGTATCATTTTGGCGAACCCTTCCGTATTTGAGGTCGTGTGGGTCCCCCGGACGTTTCCGCCGAAAATATTTTTCTGGCGCCGGGGTTGTCGGGTCGTCTCGGGACGTCTGGCGGGCTCGGTAGCGCTCCCGAGACCTCAGATTGAGATGCCGTTTGCAGTTTTGGAGTCGTGGGAATGTCCTGAAGGTTTTTATGGAATATAATATTTGGGTCGGGGCGACTTTGGTCGGCGACTTTCGAGGCTCGGGATGGAAATCTTCTGACGGCTTTGGGGTAAATCATGTTATAATTCAAGATGGATTTTATGGGTATTTTTGTAGAATTTTGGAGTGACGGAATTTTGGTTCGGGTTGACACGCCACACGTCGAGTTTTGGTTCGGTTTCATGAGCTCGGTAGGACACTCCGGAATGGTAAATGAACTTTTGAAATATGTTTTACGAATGTCATAATATTCTGAGGGTTGTGTCCAAGTTTCGTTAATTTTGGAATTCGGTAAATATTTTTGGGCCAAAAATGTTGGAACTTTCGGAAAAGTTGGGAGATTAATTGGATTTTGGTTGCAAAATAATAATTTTGGAGTATGGGCAGCAAGTTGATTTCGGCAGATTTGGGAAGGAGGAAGGGACACTTGGCTACTTCTTATTTAAGATGAGAAGTATGGGTTTTAAAGTGAGGGAAATATATATTATGACATATTATTTCATAAAAGGGATATATTTCATTTTCACTTCTCTTGTTCTTCTTCTCCATTGCCGCGCCATTGTTGAGCTCTTCCTTCAAGCTTGAAGTTCCTCTCCTTGGATGAAATCAAAGAGGAATTGGGTGCTTTATGTGGTAAGTACCTTCCTAAGCACTCTTTACTTGTTGGAATTGAAGTTTAGTGAAAAAAAGAGGTGGTTTTGAGAATGTTGAGTTTGTTCTTAGCTATAAGCTAGGATGATTCTCTTCCTCCCATCTTTTAGTATGTTGTTCTTGGGTTGTAGGGGAGTGATAATCAAGTGTTAGATTTTGGAAAAACTCCTTGGATGCTAGAAACCTAAAGTGGCGAAATTTTGGGAATTATTCTAAAATGATGTGTGTTTGGTTTCTTGAATCATGCTTCTAGTATATTGTTCCTAGCATGATTCTAAGCTTATGTATGGATTCAATTTGATGGAGAACAAGTTGGGTAAGAAAACCCCAATTTGGCCGAATTGTATGTTGATGTTCAATGTTGAATTTGGTTGTTTTGGATGCAATTGGATAGCATTCTTGGTTTAGAAATGAAATTGGTGGTTAGTATGATTAATTGGAAGCTTGAATGGATTGAATTGGAAGTTGGGTAAAATGTTGGTTAAGAACCGAATTATTGGAATGATTCTTTTTCCATGTTAGGGTTTGATGTTGGTTGAATTGGATACTAAAGTGGTATTGGGGTTGAATTTAGGAGTGGTTGGAAGTTTGAAACGTTGAATTCGGATAAGAATTGGAAAAGTTGCAATTATGCGGGTTTATCGGAAAATGTCAGGTAATGAAGGGTTTTAAGGTTGGATTTGATCAGTTTCGCTTGTTGAATTGTGTTTGTCAATGTATAATCTTGCATTGTCTAGGTTGGTTCTGAATTCGACATTTCGTGGAAATCTGGAATTTTACGGAAATTCTGCCGGATTTTCGGTTTTGGGGTCGGGGGTGTAGTTTGGTAGAATGGTCGATAAGGATGCTAATTCAACTTGGTTTGACAGATTCTAAGGTTCGGAGGGTAGAAAAAGAGAGGTTTCTGAGTTTCGGGTCGTGGTGTGGAAATCGTCCAGAATCGGTCTAATACTCTGGATTTGTGAGGTAAGGGTTTGGTTCTGCTATTTTTGGTAAGATAGGTGTATGTTTAGTTTCACTTTCTGCTTTGCAAGTATTTCGGTATTATATGCCTAGGGCATATTCTCGTAGTCCGTAGGTGTATGTGTTGTTGCACTGCATTTTGCAGGTATTTGAAATTTCGCTTTAAGGTACGTTTCAGAGTTTGTAGGAGTATGCCTTGTGGCATACTGTCTGCATTAACCCTACGACAGCTTGTGGGTTTGCTACCCCAACTGGTGCACCATGCTTCGTAATAGCTTCGGCTTCGACTCCCTTAGAGGGAGGCTGTCGCTCGATTGGTTATAAGGGTTTATGGCGATTTAGTATCGCACATCCTTGAGATTCGACTGTTTTTATTACATGCACGATATTATGTATTCTATTGCATATATTTCGTATATTGCTATCTTTCTGTTTTGCAGGTTACATATGCTTATCTTACCCCAAATCCCTTACGGGTCCTTTTTAGGACTCACCCTTTTGGGTTACATTTTTGGATTTCGTGAAGGTCCGGTAAGCGGCCGGGGGGTAGGTTTCCGCGAGGCTTCGCCTTGGTTGTGTTGAGCAGCAGCAGACCTTGCGAGCTGGGATTTTGTCTACTTGGTCTGAATCCCGCGAGGTATATTGATGTTTAGGCCTAGGGTTGGCTCTGTAGCCGCATGTGCATATTTTCTCGGTTTGTTTGTGATGATTGTATATTTGTATATACTTATATATTCTGCTCGTGCATGTTCGAGCGCTTGGCGCTTGCTAGACACCTTAGGTTCCGTGAATTTCGTATGTATCTATGTATGGTGCGTAAGCACTCGTCCACGGAGGGCGAGGCTTACTCTGTTGCTGATGCATGAATTGTATGTTTTGATTTTATTTTAGTTATATGTATGAAATTTTTGTAGGTTGCTTCCATTATCGTTTTGCCTTTCGGGTCCGCTACGCGCGGCAGGTCTCGATGGACCTGCCTATTCTATATTCATTCTGGCTTCCGCTTCCGGCGTCCCGGCGCCCCCGCCTCCGCAACCGGGCTCGGGTGGCGTACGGTGACATGGCGGGGCCAAGAAAGGCGTGAGAGATCTCGCGAAGGTGAGTGGGGCCGCAAGGGCGTGACCTGCGAAGGCATATGAGACCGCGAGAGTGAGACCGTGAAGGCATAAGAGACCCGTGAAGGTGAGACCCGCGAAGGCGGGCAGGGAGACCACGAGGAGTAAGACCTCGCGTAGGCGATACTTGAGACCACGAGGAGTAAGACCTCGCGCAGGCGATACTTGAGACCGCGAGGAGTAAGACCTCGCGCAGGCGATACTTGAGACCGCGAGGAGTAAGACCTCGCGTAGGCGATCTCGTGAGACCGTGAAGAGCAAGACTCGCGCAGCGAGCCTGGAAGACCGCATTTGCTTGGGTAGTGTACCAAGATGCCTCCTCCTGAGAGCGGAGTATGGGCAGGGTTCTGTACTCCGTGTGCAGCCAGAGGACTGAGTTTTGCGCAGAGTGCGATGACCTTTATGATCTCGATAGTGTTTGAAAAACATGTTGAGGGCGGTAGCAGCCACAGGGCTGAGTGAGTTTGTGTGGGGCGTGATGGCCTCTTTATAGTCAATGTGAGCTTCTGAGGGGGCATTTGCTTGGGTAGTATACCAAGATGCCTTCTCCTGAAGGCAGAGTATGGGCGAGGTGGTCCCGTACTGTTTGTGGAGCCCAAGTGTCCATGAGTCGGCGGGGCGTTGTGCCGTTTGTTGACCGTGCAAGTTTAGTGGAAGCGGGGAGGTGCCCCAGTATTTAAAGCAGGAGAGATAACAACGGAAGGCGTAAGGTTTACTAACCATTAGATATCTGGCACGTGGCGCCTCAGGAGTCGATTACACTTAAAAAGCGCTTTTTCATTTCGGCGGGCTTATAAAAGCGTGTCTGAGAAGATTGAAACTGTTCATCTTTAGTTTCGCATTCTCTTGCTATCGTGTTGAGTGGCCTTTTCGCTTTCTTGCGTGTTCGAACCGTTCAGTCGATTGTTGCAAGTGCTCTTGTGGTGATTCTCTCTTTTCGCTCGTAACTTCACCGTCCGTTAAATGCGTTTGTCACCCGCCTTTCCGTTTTCTTCAAAGCAGGTAATGATTTTTTCTGAGGACAGTGAGTGCTTGACAAAATGCCTCTGTTGGATTCTTGCGATTTATATGTATGTGGCCCGTTTTTTGCAGGAATGGAGTCCAAGGAAGCTGTGTGTCCGGTGATTGCCTCCATGGAGAAGACCACGGCGAGTATGGACAAGATTCACCAGGAAATGGTGAAGGCCTTCTTCCCAGTGGAGAAGGTTTTGGTGTATACAGCCCGTTTGGGCGCTTGCCGGGCGTTTGGTCTGCCGACGACCGAAGACAATTTGGAGAACGAGGTGCTGTGTCTGTACACGGCACAGCTTACGGCGGGGCTGCGGTTTCCTTTTCCGCCTCTGGTGCAGGATCTGGCGCCCAACACGTTTCTGACCATCGCAGGCTTCACCGTTGCCTGTCGGATGGCTGGTGCAGAACCGCTCGCCGACGTCTTCCGACGATTTTACCGGCTGGAATTGCGTAGTGGGAGCGCATTCTTCCACGTGACCCCTATAAACGTTGGGGGTAACAACTCCATCTCCTTCATTGCTGCGCCCAGATCCTACCACTCTTAGAATGGATCCTTCTTCTTCCTGCCTCGCGACAACTCATGGAAATTTCCAGTGGCGAGGACGCAGCGATCAGTGCAGAGCATTGCGCGGAGGCCTGAGCTGAGTTCCAACGGGCTGCGGTGGCAGGCATACATCCAACTGTTGGGATGGTTGGATGATGTGTATGCGAGGAGCGCCTGTGATGAGCTCTTCCCCTTCTCTGCCACCCAGCGACAACTGAGGTGGGCAGGGATCAGCACCGGCTTCTTGCTAGATCCTTAGATGCCCCCGCCATATGAGGGATGGGCCCCCGCCCATCATGGGGAAGTGGTAGATGCCCTTACCGCAGATCGGCAGGCCTGCAGGTATGTTGTTCATAAGTGCGTTGTATAAATGTAAATTGTTTAGCGTAACACGGTCTGAAGTCTCTTCTGTTTGCAGATGCCTCCATTGAGTCCGGCGAAGGCAGTGGGCAAGAGAGCGCCCATGCGTGCCGCATGCACAGTGCGCATGGCCTGGGCATTTGGGAGGGATGCCCCCGGGTTGCCAAGGCGCTGGGGCCTATTGTCCCCGCGAGGAAGAAGAGGAGTGCCACCAGGCCACCGGTGTCCCAACAAGGAGAGAAGAAGAGGAAAGTGGTTCTTTGGCGATGTGCAGCCCGGAGAAGGGAGCGCTCGCCGTTCTGTGAAGAGGCCAAGGGGCCTGCAGAGGCAAAGGGATCTGCAGCAGTCCCTCCTACTGAATAGGCCACGGGGCCTGTTGGGGAAGAGGTCCCCGCCACCGTAGAGGCCGCAGATCCTGCGGAGGAGGCAAGGGGATTGGAAGTGGAGGTCCCCTCCACTACTGAAGAGGCCACGCCCACTGTAGAGGGCTCAGAGGGGGTGCGGGTGGACACCGTTGCTCCTATAGAGGCTGTGCCCGTGTCATTGGTGAAGCCAGTCCCCTTTGTGGATGCCGCCACCCTTGAGGCCTTCGTGTCTGGGCTCTTCACGAGCCCTCCTCAAGCTCAAGGTGAAGACCTGCCTGGGTACGTGGTCGCGGCAGAGAATGTTGCCAAGGGAAACGCGCCCTAAAAGAGGCCAGATGTCAACGGGGGAACTCCTGCTATCCATGAGGAGGAGGGGCCAACAGACCGCTAAGGCAATCAGCAGCTCTGGGCGGCAAGAGGCGGTGGCCTCTCCCGAGGAGGTGGTGGTCACTCCTGCAGATGAGGAGGCGGTGGCCATCCCCGCAGGGGAGGAGGCCCTCGTGGCGATTCCTTAAGGGGAGGAGGCCCCCGTGGTGAAGGGGAAAGAGGTCCTGAGCATTCAGGAGTCTTTTTCTCTTCGATAGCGAGGCCCCTAGGGAGGGGGCACTGGTGGCGCAGACCTCTGCGAGGACAAGTGGTTGGGAAGTAGCCCAACCTTCAAGCAGCCAGCCGAGAGGCTAGTGGATGGGTGCAACCTTCTACTGGTAAGTCATTTATTTAAAGATTGTGCCCCAACTTTTCAAAGTGGTACCGATACTTGTAATCTATTGAAGGTGCGGGGCCTTCGGGCAAGAGAGCGGCCTTCGCGGGGTCTCGGCAGACACTGGGACCATGACCGAGATCTTGAGGAGATCGGGGTCACGAGGCAAGACCTCATGGCCAAGGTGTACAAGGAAGAGGGAAAGTCTCGTGCGAGGCGTGTGACCCGGTATTCCTTCTCAACAATGACAATTCCTTGTTGTTGGGAGGGGAGAAAACCCTCTTATCGTGCCTGGAGGGGCTGCGCACCCCTTATGACAGGGAGGTGATAGGGCGAAGCCTAGACTCCCCTGCTGAGCTCATGAAGGAGTCAGCCAAGCAGAGTCTGCGGGTAAGACAACCTTTGGTCTTTGTTTCATAAGTTTTGTTCTTCTTTTTGGGTGCAGGCCGCCGTTCAAGGGTACGCTGCCATGGAGCAATGGCATGACTTTCTCAAGTATGCCAACAGGCGGGACGACGCCCAAATTGCAGAGATTGCGTTCCTCAGGGGGGAGCTGGAAGCTGCCCAGGGAAGGGAGGAGGAGCAGGCCAAGCGAGTGGCCCAGCTGGAGACCTGGTGCGACTACCTTAACAAGGAGCGGACCGCTTGTAGGCTGCTCCGATGGGAGCAGGCCAGTCTGATTGATGCATTTCAGCATCGTTTCCTTCAACAGGATGCGGAGCTGGAGGCCAAGAAGATGGAGGCCGCTGTCCTGAAGGAGTCACTCCTTTCTCTGGAGGCTGACACAAAGGCTGCCCTTGGGGAGGCGAAGGCTGAAGTTGAGCTGGCGAGGGCTGCCACTGAAGAAGTGAAGCGCCAGGCTACTGCCTGTGCCCGGTTGGCGAGGGAGAAGGTAGACATTTGGAGGTCACCACCGATTTTATGAAGGCGGTGGCCTCAGATGGGAGATGGAGAAGGCTTTGGGCGTTCCTCCCTTTGCAGACGAGGACCGTGAGTCCCCTTCTTCCATCAAGGTGCCCATTCTCGCGAGGATGCCCCGATCGATGGATAAGCTAGGTGAGATCAAAGCTCAAGGTGAAGCAGGGGCGCATGCCGATGAGTAGGGATGGCTGATATGCCTCTTCCAAGTAGAGAAGGCGTTCCCATAGCTAAGTCTGAGGAATTTGGATGCTGCGAACACCGGTGATCCAGCAACAGAGGCCCTACTCAACCTGGGGAGCAGGGTAGGAAGATGGGAGACATATGGTACGCCATGTTGGACTAGGCGGAGGCTCCAATTTGTGGATGACCCCCCCTCTTTTGTGTACAAGGGATATCTGCAATTTTTGCATACTTTTGACAGTAATGAAGTAAAATTTCAATTTACCTTCATTGTTTGTAGTCTCGCTTTTGTCTTGCGATAGCATTGTCGGGCACGTTAGCTAGGTCAACAACCGTAGGCTAAGTCCCGTTCGTGGTGAGGGGTCTGCTGGGGTTCGCAACGGTGAAGCCACAGAGATCACTTGTGAGACAAGTTGAGAACGGGTTCACAAAGTGGCTCGCGAAGGCGGCTCACACAGAGACTTTCTGGCGATACCGCAAGGAGTAAGCCCTTGGTTAGTGGACAAAGTGTACCAAGTAGAGGATACCTGCAAAGTGCTCGCAAGTCTGTATGATAAGAGAAGTAAAGCTCACTTACCTTGAGATTGTATTCGCGCGATGGCGAAGGTAGTGGAACACTTGTTGAGAAAAGTGAAAAGTCAGGTGGAGTTACGAGAAATGTGACCCGCAACTATGCCGGGAGCCCACGCGAAGGTCGGGTGAGGCGCGCGGGGTGACTTACACAGTGACCTCCTGAAGAAGCCGAAAGGGGATATCCCTTTCGCACCGCAAGAGGATTACCCTTGGTGTTACGGCCACCCCGAGCGGGTTGCGACCGGTGACCCGGCTCGGTTTTAGGCTGCGGTCACGTTTTTCGGCGTTCAGACGGCTCCCGAGCCCTATCCGAGTATCATTTTGGCGAACCCTTCCGTATTTGAGGTCGTGTGGGTCCCCCGGACGTTTCCGCCGAAAATATTTTTCTGGCGCCGGGGGGTTGTCGGGGTCGTCTCGGGACGTACAGCGGGCTCGGTAGCACTCTCGAGATCTCAGTTTGGGAAGCCGTTTGCAGTTTTGGAGTCGTGGAGACGTCCCGGTGATGGTTGTGGAGTTTAATATTTGGGGCGGGACGTTCGGTTCCGGGCGACTCCCGGGGCTCGGGACGGGAATCCCGGGGCTCGGGATGGAAATTTTCTGACGGCTTTGGGGTAAGTTGTGTTATAATTTAAGTTGGAATTTATTGGTATTTTTGTGGAATTTTTGGTGTGATGGGATTTTGGTTCTGTTGGACACGCTCGCACGTCGGGTTCTGGTTCGGGTTCAGCGAGCTCGGTAGGACACTCTGGAATTGTAAATGAATTTCTGAAAAATGTTCTGTGAATGTTATAATATTCTGAAGATTGTGTCCGAGTTTCGTTAATTTTGGAATCCGATAATTATTTTTGGGCAAAAAGAATTGGAACTTTCGGAAAAATTGGGAGTTAATTTGCAAATGGGTGCAAATTAAAAAGAAATCAGCATGGGTACAGCAGCAGCAGCCCTTTATTTTCGGCAGCTAGTGTGTGTGTGTGTGATTAATGGGACACATGTCCTATTTTTGAATTAAAAGAAGAGAGGGATGGGCAAGGGTGATTTAAATATAAAAGGCATATTATTTTCATAAAATGGGTCTCATTTCATTTCTTCCTTTTCTTTTCTTCATCTTCTTCTTCTTGCTGTTGCTGCTGCCGCCTCCATTGATGAACTCCACCCAAGCTTGAGGTTCTTCTTTTTGGTAGAAATCAAAGAGGAATTGGTTGCTACTTGAGGTAAGCATCCTCCCTACTCCTCTTTTCTTGTTAGTTTTGGAGATTGGTGATGAAAAGAAGGGTTTTGGCAATTGATGGGTTTGTTCTTAGCTATAAGCTAGGATGATTTTCTTCCTCCCATCTTTTAGTATGTTGTTCTTGGGTTGTAGGAGAGTGTTAATCAAGTGTTGGATTTTGGAAAACACATCTTGGTAGAGGAACCCTTGTTTGGCCGAAATTTTGGATAATTTTCCAAAATGGTGTGTGTTTGTTATCTTGCTTCATGCTTCAAGTATGTTAATCCTAGCATGATTCTAAGCTTATGTGTGGATTCAATTTGATGGAAAACAAGTTGGTTTAAAAAGCCCCAAATGGCCGAATTTTTAGGTTGGTGTTCATTGTGCATTTTGTTGTTTTGGATGCAATTGGATAGCATTCATGGTTTAGAAGTGAAATTGGTGATTAAAGAGTGCAAATGGAACTTTGATTGAATAGAAATGGAGCTTGTGTGAGAAAACACCTCTATTGCCGAAATGATAAGTGAAGGGGATTTATTGATTTTGGTGTGATTGGTTAGTAAGCATGCTTAGGAAGTGGAATTGGTGATTAATATGATTAATTAGAAGCTTGTGTGGTTTGATTTGGAAGTGTGGTGAAAAATTGGTTAAGGATCAAATTGTTGGAATGATTCTTTTTCAATGTTGGAGGTTCATTTTGGTTAAATTGGATGTTAATATGGTGTTGGGGTTGAATTTAGGAGTGGATGGAAGTTTGAAACGTTGAATTCGGATAAGAAATGGAAAAGTCACTATTAAGCGGGTTTATCGGAAAATGTCGGGTAATGAAGGGTTTAAGGTTGGATTTGATCAGTTCTGCTTGTTGTATGATGTTTGTCAATGTGAAATCTTGCATTGTCTAGGTTGGTTCTGAATTCTGACGTTTCTGTGAAAATCTGGAATTTTACGGAAATTCTGTCGGATTTTCGGTTTTGGGGTCGGGGGTTGTAGTTTGGTAGTGTGGTTGATGAGGATGCTAATTCAACTTGGTTTGGCAGATTCTGAGTTTCGGTGGTTAGGAAAAGAGGAGTTCTAAGTTTCGGGGCACGGTGTAGGTGTTATCCAGAATCGGTCCAATACTCTGGATTTTGAGGTAAGGGTTTGGTTCTGCTGTTTTTGGTAAGATAGGTATATGTTTAGTTTCATTTTACATTACTGCAGTATTTCAGTATTATATGCCTAGAGCATATTCTGTAGTCTGTAGGTATATGTATTGTAGCACTTCATTTTGCGGTATTTCGGAAATTTCGCTTTAAGGTAAGTTCTGTGATCTCGTAGGTGTATGCCTTGTAGCATACTGCATGCATTAATCCTACGTTTGTAGGAGTATGCCTTATGGCATACTGCATGCAGTGACACTACGACAGCTTGTGGGTTCGCTACCCACCTGGTGCACCATGCTTCGTAATAGCTTCGGCTTCGACTCCCCTTAGTGGGAGGCTGTCGTTCGATCTGTTATAAGGTTTATGGCGATTTGGAATCGCACATCCTTCGGGGTTCCGATTTGTTTTCGGTACATGTATGTTATTCGTATTACATTGCGTATATTGCTATCTTTCTGTTTTGCGGGGTTGCATATACTTATCTTACCCCAAATCCCTTACGGGGTCCTTTTAGGACTCACCCTTTTTGGGTTCTGTTTTTGGATTTCAGGTAGGTCTGGTAAGCAGCCAGCGGGGTAGGTTTCCGCGAGGCTTCTGCCTTGGGTGTGTTTTGCAGCAGTTGCACCTTGCGGTCCGGGATTGTGTACTTGGTGTGAATCCCGCGCAAGGTATTTTGTTACTTAGATTCTAAGGTTGGCTCTGTAGTTGCATATGCACACTTTCTGTATTGCTATGGTGATTGTATGTCTGTATATATATTTGTATATTCTGTTCTATATCTGTTCTGAGCGCTTGGCGCTTGCTAGACATTTTAGGTTCTGTGAATTCTGTATGTATATGTGTTTTGGTGCGTAAGCACTCGTCCACGGAGGGCGGGGCTTACTCTGTTATTAATGCATGAATTGTATGATTGCATTTTATTTTGGTTATACGCATGAAATTTCCGTTAGTTTTACTTCCACAATCTTTCCGTTTTCGGGTCCGCTACGCGCGGCGGGTCTCGATGGACCTGCCTCTTCTGTATCACTCCGGCTTCCGCTTCCGACGTCCCGGCGCCCCCGCCTCCTCAACCGGGCTCGGGCGGCGTGCGGTGACAGGGGCGATCTGAAGGTCAGTTGGGGATGAGACCCGCAACTACCTGTTAGAGGTGTCCGTGCGGAAGGCCCGGTGAGGCGCGCGAGGGCGACTTATACAGGGACCTTCCTGAAGGACCAAAAGGGGGTTACCCTTCCGCACCACAAGGGGATTACCCTTGGGGCGGGGCGAGTTGAAGGTCAGTTGGGGATGAGACCCGCAACTACCTGTTGGAGATGTCCGCGCGGAAGGCCCGGTGAGGCGCACGAGGGCGACTTATACAGGGACCTTCCTGAAGGAGCCAAAAGGGGATTACCCTTCCGCACCGCAAGGGGATTACCCTTGGGGCGAGGCAAGTTGAAGGTCAGCTGGGGTTTGTAGAGACAAGACCCACAACTACCATTGGCGCGGCCGCAAGGAGATTCCCTTTGTGTGGGTGCGCGAGTGGGACCTGACAAGGTCTGGTGCCTTGATCTAGGCGAGTGGCCAGTCTGACCGGTTGGGTGAAGAGGCCGATTGAGAGGGCATTTGTATTGCCATGTAATGCTATAAGAGAGGAAGAAATACACTTGTATTTTGTTGAATTTAACTATGAAACTGAGAACTTACACGTAATATGGGCGTAAGTCATCCGCATGAAAGTTGCGGTTAAGAAGACGACCATCATGGTCTTGTAATTCATAGACTCCTGGATGGACTTGTTTATGAACAATGTAAGGTCCATCCCAGTAGGGTCGCAAGACACCCTGTTTGGGGTCGCGAGCAGTGAGGGCGGACTTGGGGAAGGCAAGGCCCCTTGTTGTAGTGCCTTGGGCTTAACCCTGACATTATGATAGAGTTTGAGCCTCTGTTTGAGGGCAAACATGCGGAGGTGAGCGCCCTCACGCAATTCCTCGAGTAGGTCTAGTTTGGCGTGAAGCCCTTGAGTGTTGGCTTCGTCAGTGAAATTGATCATACGGATCGTGGGCAAATCTGCCTCAATAGGCAGAAGCGCGTATGTGGCATAAACCACGGAGAAAGGTGTCTCGCCTGTTGGGTGCGCGTTGTGGTGTGGTAGTCCCACAAGACGCTTGGGAGTTCATCTACCCAGCGGCCTTTGGCCATCTCAATGCGCTTCTTGAGGCCCTCCTTGGGTGCGGTTGGTGACCTCAACTTGGCCATTGGACTAGGGGTGCGCCATTGGGGCGAAAAACATGCGGACGTTGTTGTCCTGGGCCCATTGTTGGACTCTCGACTAGTCAATTGAGTGCCATTATCTGTAATGATGGCGCGGGGCTGGCGTATCGGCAAACAAGATTCTTCCAGAGAAACTTGATAATCTTGGTGGAGGTGATGAAAACCAAGTGTTCTACCTTGACCCATTTAGAGTAGTAATCAAGCTGCGACCACACGAAGCGGTGCACGACTGGCGCGGTCGGCATTGGACCAATGAGATCCAGGCCCCATATGGCGAAGGGCACCGTGTTTGTCGAGCTTTGGTGATTCCGTAGATGGCGATCGTTGGATGCGAGAGTTGATCTGGCATTGGTGGCATGTTTTGACCAGTGCGGCTGCACCCTTTTTCAGGGTGGGCCAATAGTATCCTTGGCGGAAGGCCTTGTAGGCAAGTGCCTCCACCGCTATGTGTGTGCCATAGTTGCCCTAGTGGAGGGTGTCCAAGACGGTGTCCCTCAAGAGTGCAGAGGCAGCATTGGAGGGGTGCTGCAAATCCGCGATGCCATAGTTGTTCATTAATTAGAACAAAGCGGATGGCACGCTTGCGAGTTTGCGGGTCCACGGCGACGGCCTGAAGCTCGCCGATGATGGGGTCTTGCCAATCCGTAATCGGATCTTGTGTTGCTAGTGAGGCAATATCGGCAGTCCCCGCGACCGAAGGGCTGGCGAGTGGTCAAGGCGGAGGGTGTCTTTCCCTTGGACAGCATGTCTGCTGTGGTGTTCTCAGAGCGAGGAATATGGATGAAGATGGCCTCCTCAAAGTTGGTCCGCAAGGTGTTCACCAATTTGAGGTATTTGCTTAGGGTGGCGTCTTTGCATTCAGCGCACCCTTGGACCTGGTGGATCACCAGTTGCGAGTCGCTGTGGACATGGAGGCGGCGAATGCCTGCCCTTATGGCGAGTTTGAGCCCCGCGATGAGGGCCTCATACTCTGCAACATTGTTAGTTACTTGAAACTGAAAAGATACACAAAGGGAAGCTTCCATACCTAGGGGTCCGCGCAGATATACGCCCCCACGGGGGATCCAAGTTTGGATGAGCCATCCACGAACATGTCCCATTCTGGGGAATGGGTTGAGGCGCGGGTCTGCTTAGGGGCGGGGATGATGTTGACATCCGAGAATTCCGCGATGAAGTCGGCGAGGGCCTGGCCCTTAATTGCCTTTCTGGACTCGTAGTTGATATTGAAGCCACCTAGCTCAATACATCATTTGGCTAGGCACCTCGAATGTTCGGTCGCCCGAGGATCTCCCGAATTGGTAAGTCCGTCCGGACTATAATTGTGTGCCCTTGGAAGTAGGGCTTGAGCTTCGCTGCATATACCAGATATAAGATAGCCTTTTGAAGAGGGGGATACCTCGTTTCCGTAGCCTGGAGGGTGTGGCTGGTGTAGTAGATCGGCCATTGTTTGGCGGCTTCTTCTTTGATAAGGACAGAGGTGACGCTTTTGTCTCGAGGTGGCAAGGTAGAGGACCAGGTTATCGGCCTGGTCTAGGACACTTGAGCGCAGACGTAAGTGCTGTTTGATTAAGTCATATGCCTCCCGGCATTCCTCTCGTCCATTTGCAAGCCTTCTTCTTGCGGATTGGTGAGACCCCATCATCGCCGAGCTTCAATCGCCCCAAGGCCACCAGCTTCCCGCCAGGTTGTTGTACCTCTTTGAGTCCCCTAGGGTGCGAAGATTGGTGATAACTTCAATCTTTTTGGGATTCACATGAATCCCTCCATTGGAAATCTGATAACCCAGAAACTTGCCTCGCCAACGCCAAAGATGCATTTCTTTGGGTTCAACCGCATGTTATACTTATTTGCGGAAGTTGGCGAATGTTTCCTCCAAGTCTGCGAGGTGTGTCTGAGGTGGCCTTGCTTTTAACCACTATGTCATCAACATAGGCCTCAAGATTTCGGCCAATTTGCTTTTAACCAATGTGTCAAGTAGCCCCGCGTTCTTTAAGCTAAAGGGCATCCTGATGTAATGGTAGACGGCTTTGCGATGGTGAAGGCAGTTTTCACTGCGTCCTCTGGGTCCATAAAGACTTGATGGTACCCGCTATGGGATAGGGATCAGATATACAAGAGGGTTAGAAATGAGGTTTTGGCGCACAAACACTTTTGGCTCAAATTTGAAATCGAAATTAGATCAAGGTCACTGTTCATATGAGTTGTGGAATGAACAGATATGAACATTCATATAAACACCCAATAAGGTGATACGCTTTTCACAACCAAGATCACGCGTACACTTGACGCGAATAAACCGAGATTTTGCCGCGAGATCGCTTTTTTTTTTTTTGACTTTTGGATTTATGAAGCGCAGATCTAGCTTGAAGGAGTCGACGAACAAAGAAGGATAGATTCGGCCACGTACACACCTCCCAACTACGAGGTTGGGCAACGATGGGCAATATCTCGCGATAAGCCCGGGAGTATGGAAGATCTAGCACCTCTTAACTACGAGATTAAGCAATACTAGATATTAAACTTGATGATAAACAATCAATCAAGGGGATGGCGGAATATAGCAAGGGGGTGAGAACCGGGCTTAAGGAATTGTCCTTCTTAAGCTTTACATATGTTCTAACTATTCTAGGAGTCTGCCTTTCCTTTTATAGGGAAGGAAGGGAACAGCCTCTTACAAAAGGTGCATGCATGCCATAAAGTGTACAGTGCTTTTGCATGCATGTCTGATTAATAGATAAAAAGGTAAAAGTAGATAAGTTCGCTCCCAAGTGTCAGCGTAAAAGGCGGGAGGGCCAGAATGGTCGGGAGTGGTTGGCCGACTGGATAAGCTGAGGTGGCTCTGCTTTAGGGCTCTTTCTGATGGGAGGCCCCGCTCTGAAGGCCTCGCCTTTGTTGGGAAGCTTTGGAGGAGGCTTCGCCTAGTGGCCTCGCCTTCTCCTTTGAGACTTGCAAAGAAGGCTTCGCCTTCGTTTGGAGATTCCGCAGAAGAATATCCCTTAGTTAGCGTCTGAACTGGAAGTCTTCTTGTTGTAGACGTGGCCTTTGCCAGGAGACTGGCTGGGATGACGTCGCCCAGGGGCTTTGCCTTCGCCAGGAAGCTTCGCAGGGAAGTTCCGCCTTTATCTTAAAGACTTCTCGTGGACATTGTTGCATGAGGGCTTTGCAATGGGGGTTATGGGGATGGCTTCGCCTGAAGGTTTTGCCATCGCGTAACTCCTTTGTTGGGAAGCCTAGCCCTCGCCTTGAGGCTTCGCAGAATGGCTTCGAGGGAGGCTTCGCTGTTCTGGATACCTTAGCATGATGCAGTTCATCCTTCGCCTTGAGGCCTCACAGGGACGGCTTTGCCGAAAGGCATTGCCTTCGCCTGGCTGCCTTCGTGTGCAGAAGCCTCTCCTACGCCTTGAGGCCTCTCGTAGGGTCCTCGCGTGGAGGCGTTGCCTTCTCCATGTCAGGTGCTAGTCCAGACCATGGATTAGGTCGCCTGGGCCTCTCATCCCACTCGCCGAGGGAGTGCTCCGCGCTTCACTCGACTGCCTCTTCGTCTGGGGCTTCTTGTTGTTGCTTGGGGATCTCATGATCACATCATTCCCTCCCCCTTAAAAAGATTCGTCCTCGAATCTTAAGGGAAGAAAACTTCCTACAACGAAAACAAGCACAACAAACTTTGAAGAGCATCAAAGGTTAGTGAGTGAAAACCTAACCGGAGACTGGGGGTTTCGCGGTGGCGATGCATATGTATGCGTGAGCATGACAACTCCTATATGCATCGTGATCATGAACAAGTCTATAAAAATTCATGACATGATTCCTAGAGTATTGTAGACAATTAACAAGAACTTTATACTCAAGGAAAACATGCGGTCTAAAGCCTTTAGACCTTTGCTCATGGAACTGGGGTGGGGGGTCAAGGGAAGCTTTACCTTCGCCAAGCACATGCATATGTGCTTCCCGAGACAAAGAGGAAGAAACTAAGCTAGTCGTAGAAAGAACTTCAGACTGCAGCGCGCAGAGACTAGCATTAGCATAAGCAAGAGGTTGAGAGATGAACAGGTCGCTCTCTCTCTCTACCTCAACCATTAACATGGTTTTAGCACTCTTTATTTTGCTAAGGAGAGGCATGGATGTCTCTCGTGGGATTAAGTGACCTTTCCTTAGCGCATGCATTCTAGGCACGCTTATCATAGTATCTGGGGAGGTCCCATATATATATTCGAACAATGGGTGCGGTGTCGAACCAATGTCTGATCCATCACCCATGTTCGTAGCATGCAGACTCAAGGAAACCAGAGATTCGCACTCTTGCGTATATCCTGTGCTTCTAGAAAGAAGAGACAAGTTACCTTCTACCAAGTTAGGGAGACGTGAGACTGCTTCGCATATCATCTTCTTCTCCTTCAGCAACGGTGTGGCTTCTCCCTCAAGTGCGAACTTAGCTGGGCTCCCGCATGAGCTCGCCTTCTTCCAAAGCGCCTTCGCTTTCTTCAACTCTTCGCACGTCCGCGGTCTCCTCTTCTTCCTGCACAGCCAAAGAAGAACAACAAGTTTGAGAAGATGAAACGGTTAGTTCTTCTTGGGGTATGGTAGAAGGCCCGGGTGAGTCTTTCTTTTCACTCATTTGGCTTTGGAGAGCTCTTTCTCTTCTTTTCTCTTTCCTTTTTCTTCTCGCCCGCTCATATTCTAAGTACTCATCTTTGAGCCTTCTAATCTCTTGGGCGAGAGTCTCTTCTTTTGGATTTTGGTGAGGGTTGGGATTTGTGGTGTAGGTATGGGCTGCGCAAGTATTGGGCGGTGGGGTGCGCGGCCCAACCAAGGGGGTTTGTGGCGATGGGGGTCCTCGCCTCCTCTCCGGGAAGGAAGTTGGTTCGCCTGAGGGCGAAGACCCGTCGAGTGGAGTATGGTGGCGGAGTCTGATCAAGCACGGGTGCAGGGCGCATGGGGGCCCTTGCTTGGGAGTAGTATGGAGGGTGGCTCTTTTGACAGAGTCCATATCGCCGCCACAAAGAACCTCTTCAACTCACTCCAAGACTGGATGGGGGCTTTAGCGGACCGTTCTCTGTCGGAGAACTCTCGCGACACCATTCCTTGGCCTCTCCTTTTAGGCTTCTTATGGCTTGGCTCAACATTTCTTCACCACGAAGGGGGAAGCGCCAAAAGTGGTACTCCCACCTTTCCATCCAATGCCATAAGTCTTTTCCAAGCTGGTACCGCCCACCGATAGTTCAACCCCATAGAAATATTTATTCGCCATGGGATCTCCCGCACATTTAAATAATAAAATTAGTCCGCTCAAGCTCCTCACGTGTTTGGGGTCTCTCCCGCCGCGAAGGGTTCCGCCTTTCGCGAGGGGTCACACTCGGCTTCCTTTCTTTCCTCTTGCTTAGCTCTCAGAGCTTGCTCTTTCCAAGGCCAAAACCCGACAATGAATATCACAAGATAATCACTAGCATGCAAAATCTTTAAGCAAGAAGTACTAGTTACTGGAAGCAAGCTAGGTTAAAATGGGGGGTCTCATCAACAGATATACAAGAGGGTTAGAAATGAGGTTTTTGGCGCACAAACACTTTTGGCTCAAATTTGAAATCGAAATTAGATCAAGGTCACTGTTCATATGAGTTGTGGAATGAACAGATATGAACATTCATATAAACACCAAGAACAATAAGAACACAGATTCGATTTCTTCTACGCTTTTCACAACCAAGCCTTATACACCACTTCTCTTCACTTTTCAACTACAACCTCACTCTTTTGAGCGTATAAATCTTTGCACGTTGCGGTTTCGAATAAGACTGAGATTTTGCGACTTTCGCAAAACCGCAACTGCTTTCTTTTCTTTCTTTTTTTTTGACTTTTGGATTTATGAAGTTGCTAACACCACAACAACTCCTAACACGAAACAACACAATGTATAAACCGAAATGAAAGCGGATGGGGGCATGTAAAACGGATAGAATATAACACGGTTTTGAAAATGCAAAGATAAATCTTTCTTCAAGTAGAAATAAAAAGGGTTTAACCTTGAAGAAATCACAACAACTCCAAAGAAGCGATCCGGCTCGATACCACTTGATACGATCACGGGTACACTCGACGCGAAGCCGCGAGATCGTGCGGAAGCGCAGATCTAGCTTGAAGGAGTCGACGAACAAAGAAGGATAGATTCGGCCACGTACACCTCCCAACTACGAGGTTGGGCAATATCTCGCGATAAGCACTGGGAGTATGGAAGATCTAGCACCTCTTAACTACGAGATTAAGCAATACTAGATATTAAACTTGATGATAAACAATCAATCAAGGGGATGGCGGAATATAGCAAGGGGGTGAGAACCGGGCTTAAGGAATTGTCCTTCTTAAGCTTTACATATGTTCTAACTATTCTAGGAGTCTGCCTTTCCTTTTATAGGGAAGGAAGGGAACAGCCTCTTACAAAGGCGCATGCATGCCATAAAGTGTACAAGTACTTTTGCATGCATGTCTCGATTTAAAAGATAAAAAGGTAAAAGTAGATACGTCCGCTCCCCAGTGTCAGCGAAAAGGCGGGAGGGGCCAGAATGGTCGGGCCTGGGTGGCCGACGGGATAAGCTGAGGTGGCTCGCTTTAGGGCTCTTTCGATGGGAGGCCCCGCCCTGAAGGCCTCGCCTTTGTTGGGAAGCTTTACAGAGGAGGCTTCGCCTAGTGGCCTCGCCTTCTCCTTTGAGACTTGCAAAGAAGGCTTCGCCTTCGTTTGGAGATTCCGCAGAAGAATATCCCTTAGTTAGCGTCTGAACTGGAAGTCTTCTTGTTGTAGACGTGGCCTTTGCCAGGAGACTGGCTGGGATGACGTCGCCTGTGGGCTTTGCCTTCGCCAGAAGCTTCGCAAGGAAGTTCCGCCTTTATCTTAAAGACTTCTCGTGGACATTGTTGCATGAGGGCTTCGCAATGGGGGTTATGGGGATGGCTTCGCCTGAAGGTTTTGCCATCGCGTAACTCCTTTGTTGGGAAGCCTAGCCTCGCCTTGAGGCTTCGCAGGAATGGCTTCGCCTGGAGGCTTCGCCAGTGTTCTGGATACCTTAGCATGATGCAGTTCATCCTTCGCCTTGAGGCCTCACAGGGACGGCTTTTCCGAAAGGCATTGTCTTCGCCCGGCTGCCTCGTGTGCGTAAGCCTCTCCTACGCCTTTAGGCCTCTCGTAGGGTCCTCGAGTGTAGGCGTTGCCTTTCAATGTCAGGTGCTAGTCCAGACCATGGATTAGGTCGCCTGGGCCTCTCATCCCACTCGCCGAGGGAGTGCTCCGCGCTTCACTCGACTGCCTCTTCGTCTGGGGCTTCTTGTTGTTGCTTGGGGATCCCATGATCACATCACTAGGGCAGGCCCTATTGACCCTTTGTAGTCTACACAAAGTCGCCACCGGCCACCTTCCTTATCCGCGAGTACTATATTGGCGACCCACTCGAGTAGTGAACTTCCTTGATTATATTTACCTTAAGCAATTTTTGCACTTCCGTGCGTACAAAATCTTTACGATCGGGGCCATACCCCTAGTTTTCGCCTAACCGGGCTAAAGCCGGGAGTACACTCGCTTTATGAAAAATAATAATAGGATCCACACTTGGTAAGTCATCGTGGGTCCATGCGAAGACGTCGCTGTTGGACTGGAGGAGATGGATGAGTCCTTGCTGGTCTTGTTCCTCCGTGTCTTTTCCAATCCGAAACTTCTTGCCAGAGAAATTTTGACTTGGCCGAAAGCTCCGGACAAGTCAGAGCGGCCTCGCCTGCGGGCCCAATCTCCTCCATGGGTGCCTTTCTTTTAGGCTCTGATGGTTTGGGGAGCTGAGGAAGTCCTGCGAGGGCAGAGATGTAATTGCCTCTGGCCACATTTTGATTGACGAAAATGTAGGCATCTCCCGCCGTGGTGTGGAAAACCAGAGTTAGGGCCCGCACATCGCAAAGGGGACATGAAACTCCGTTTGGGTGTGCCGCCTGATGGCGTTGTATGGCGTGGGAAGATCAAGGACAATGAAGTCCACAAAGCTAGAGTGGCAGACTTGCTTTTTCTCTTTGGTGACCCCATCATCATGAAGGGGAGCGTGATTGTCCCCAAAGTTGGAATTTCTTCCTGTCCCACTCCAAAGGTGGCCCCCTTCATCGGCTGGATTTGCGATAGGGCACCTTTGCCTCTACAAGATTATGCTTGTAGATAACATTGGCATTTTCCTGTTGTCCATGTAGACTCTATCAATGTCCCATCCCGCAATGCGGGCGGTGATGACCAAGGGGTCCGTATGAGGGCTCATGACAGAGGTGCCATCGCGGTGATGCAGTAAGGGAGCCGAGGAGTGATCAATCTGATAGATCTGCCTCATATGACGGCGCCTTGCCGACGCGCCCTCGCACCGCGTGATTATGCTGATGTGCCCCCTAGCTGGGAATTTGGACTAGATCCTCTCGATCTAGGTTTTGTTGGGAGCGACCCCGCCACGGTCCCCCGTCGCCGATATTCCCGATTGCTTTCCTGTTTGCGGCCCCCATCTGAGTCATGGAGTAAGAACTCCCTGAGTTTGCCTTGAGCAAGCATATCTCCAATCATGCGCTTGAGCTCAAAACAGTCCTCAGTGTCGTGACCCTTGTCACGATGATAGCGGTAATATTTACTGCTCTGCCTAGTCACTTCTTGGGAGAGGGGCGAGGCCACTTAGGACCTCCCTCTTTGTTCGACGGCATGGAGGATGTTGGTGCGAGATTCCCTAAGTGGTGGGAGGGTTGGATACGTCCTCTCCCCGTTGGATGGCGTAGGGTATTGCCTTTGGGACTGGAGTCCATTCGCGAGGGCTGCCCTTCGCGTCTGCCGTGGTGGCCCGCGCAAGTCGCCGAGTGACCTCCTCTGTGTTCATGAACCGGGTAGCCGTGCTCAAGAACTGCTCCATGTTTGCGGGGGGTTGGTGTGCACATACACGAAGTAAAGGGATTCCCAGCGGAGACCCCGAATGGCTGCAAGCAGCGGGCTTCCTCCCGCATTAGGGACTTGGATGGATTCCACTGAAACGCTGAATGTACTCCCTGAGAGGCTCATCTTTCTTCTGTCGAATCTTGAGGAGGTGCCCTGCTATTTTTGGGGGAGGCTTGGACACCACAAAATGGTTGGAAAAATTGCGGGAGAGCTCCTCAAAGGAGTTCGGCCCTAGTGAGTGTGGAGCTGAAAGCCCTACAAAGGGTGTTGTCATCCGCCCTCGCGATGGCCATCGTGAAGACGTAACGTTGTAAGTGAATTTCCGTATCTATCAACCCGTCGTAAGCATCCAGCTTGGGCTGGCGAAACTGATCTGGAAGGGGGGTCTCCAAGACCCGCTGAGTGAAAGGTTGGGTCCAGAGGTGGTCCAAACCCATCCTGGAGATGTTATGAACACTGGCCCTCTCTTCCCTTTTTTCCATTTCCTCTAACCGTCTAGTAAGCGCGATAAGTATAGACGAAGGAGGGTCAAGATCACTTACTTGTTGAGGCGGGGTGACGGGACGCCGGGTTGGCTGGTTCGCAGCGCTCCCGCATTATCCGTAACTCCCCGAGAATATTAGCGAGCGTTTCGCATAAGTTATTGGCCACAGCCTCGGTGATTGACCGCAAGATGGCCAGATCAAGGGCTGGAGAATTTGGTGGTGGAGTGGTGCGCTCCTGGGGCACGTTACGGTTAACGTGGGAGGAGCTTTCCTCCGTTGAATGAACAGAGAGTTCTCCCCGTTGTGGGGAATGTTGTTTGGGAGGCTTCGTGGGTCGTTATTTGTGACCGTCATAGGTGGATTCCTCCTCCCTTGGCGACCGTGCCTACTCGTGCTCGGGTAACCGTCATGGCTTACTTGTGGTTTGTGATATGGGTTTTTGATGAGAACTTCGCTCCCACAGACGGTGCCAAACTGATTTCTCTGTCACTCATCAAGGAAGAAGTTGGACAACAGCAAGGAAGAAGTGGCCGGTCTACTATACCAGCCACACCCTCCATGCTGCGGAAACAAGGTATCCTCCGCTTCAAAAGGTTATTCTATCTCTAGTATATGCAGCACGAAAGCTCAAGCCCTACTTCCAAGGGCACACGATTATAGTCCGGACGGACCTACCAATTCAGGAGATCCTCAGGTGACCCTAACATTCAGGGCGCCTCGCCAAATGGTGTATTGAACTACGTGGCTTCAACATCAACTATGAGTCCAAAAAAGTGATCAAGGGCCAGGCCCTCGCCGACTTCATTGCTGAATTCTCAGATATCAACACCATCCCTACCCCTGGGTAGAACTCGAATGGGACATGTTCATGGATGGCTCATCAAAACTCGAATCCCCCGCAGGGGGCATATACCTACGTGGACCCTTAGGTATGGAAGCTTTCCTTCGCGTCTCTTTTCAGTTTCAAGTCACTAATAATGTTGCAGAGTATGAAGCCCTCATCGCGGAGCTCAAGCTCGCCATAAGGGCAGGCATTCGCCGCCTCCATATCGCCCAATGCCGACCCCGACCGCTTTTGTGTTGCGGGTTGGGTGAGTTCGGGGCCAAGTGCGGAGAGGTGACCCATGGTCACCCCGGCTCGACCCAGTTTGGTTTGGCCTGCGGGTCATGTTTTTGGGCGGTTAAATGACTCCCGGGACTTATCTGAACATTATTTCTGGGAATCCTTCGGGTTTCGAGGTCGTGTGGGTCCCCCGGACGTTTTCGCCGAAAATAATTTTCCGGGGCCGGGACTTGTCTCGGGACGTACAGCGGGCTCGGTAGCGCTCCCGGGACCTCGGAATGAGAAACCGTTTGCATATTTGGAATCGTGGGAACGTTCCGGATCTTTTTACGGAGTATAATTTTTGGGTGGGGACGTTCGGTCCCAGGCGACTCCCGGGGCCCTGGGCGGAATCCCGGGCTCGGGAAGGAATTTTGCCGACGGCTCCAGTGGAAGGTATGTTATATTTTAAGACGGATTTTATGGTGATATTTGGGGATTTTTGGCGTGACGAGATTTTGGTTCAGGTCGAGACACGCGCACGTCGGGATTTGCGCGGGTTCAGCGGGCCCGGTAGGACACTCTGGATTTCCAAATGGACTTTGGAAACAGGATTTGAGTGTTTTATGATATTCTGAGGGTTGTGTTCAGTTTTGGTTTCATGTGGAGTTTGTTACTTGCATTTGGGGCTAAATTGCAAAGATTTGGAGAGTTAGAGGACTAAGTTGCAATTAACCCTAAAGTCAGCAACTCTTTTGGAAAGGAGAAGGGCTGAAGTCGGTTCAAAATGGGGATAAGGACACTTGTCCTTATGTGTTTAAATGTGGAAAGAAAAGAAGAAAAGAAATGGAAAGTATAAAAGGAAGAAAACTTGTCTTTTCTTCATTTCTTTTTCACGCTTCTTCTTCTTCTTCTCTCCTTCTCATCCGCCATTGTCATCCCTCTCCCAAGCTCCTTGTGCACTTCAATTTTTGGCAAGAAATCAACAAGGAATTGGATTCTTTAAGTGGTAAGCTTCCTCCCTTTCTCTCTTTTCAAGTTGGAAGTTGGTTTTGGCTAGGAAAAGAGGGAGAAAATGGATTTAGGGTTTGTTCTTAGCTATGGGATTTAATGATTCTCTTGCTTCCAAATTTAAGTATGTTGTTCTTGGGAAGGAGAGGAGTAAGAATCTATGGTTGGATTTTGGAAAAACATCATGGAAGGAAGAAACCTAATTTGGCGAAAATTAGGGTTAATTCTAAAATGGTGTATGTTTGTGTTCTTGAATCATGCTCTTAGTATGTTGTTCCTAGCATGATTCTAAAGCATTCTATGGTTTCAATTTGGTGGAAAATTGGTTGAGTAGAAAAGCCCCAATTTGAGTGAATAGTGAATTAGGGTTTATGTTGAATTTTGGTTGATTTAAGTGTAATTGGTTAGTAATCAAGGTTAAGAAGTATAATTGGTGATTAAAGTGAGTAATTGGAAGCTTGAATGGATTGAATTGGGAATTTGGTGGAAAAGTGGTTAAGGGCCGAATTACTAAGATGGAACTTTCTATGTTGGGGTTGTATGTTGATTGTTTTGGATGGTAAATTGGTATCGGGATTGGATTTAGGTGCGGTATGGTGTTTGAAACATTGGTTTCGGGTAAGAAATGGAAAAGTTACCTTTATGCGGGTTTACCGGGAAAATGTCTGGAATCTGGGATTTAATGGCTTGGATGTGTTTGTGGGTGTATGAATAAGGATGTTCTAGCTCGGTTCGTGAAACCGAGTTTTCTGTGGATTTTTGCGGAAAAGTGCGGGTTTGTGCGGGTTTGGTTCTGGGGGTCTGTTTTGGTGAGTTCTGACTTGTGTGGTTGTTCAGCTTGTTTCTGCAGTGGTGGATTAGTGCGGGACCTTAAAAGGCGCGTTGTCACATGTCGGGCCGGAGCCGGGATTTCCGGGCTTTTTGTCTTTGCGGAGCAGGTTTTCGAGGTAAGGGTTCAACTTCTCTCGTTATATATACGGGTTTAGTTGAGGCGGGTTCCCGGGTTGAGGACGGTGGTTCGGTGATTCCGGGACCTGTCATATGGTAGGGTACACGTTTGTACTTGTTCTGTTTCAAGGCCCGGATGGTCTTAGAGGCCACGGGTTTATATGCTGTTCTGCGTATTCGCGCTAGGCGCGGATATTTATGTTTTTACGTTTCGATATATTATATTCTGTTTCGCATATGCATTATTATCACGTGGTTCTGTTCTGCGGTGTCTGCACTGGAGGGGTGCCGACATTCTGTTTGTACACGCACCAGGAGTGCAGGTACTTCTGTTCTGTGTGTCTGCACTGGAGGGTGCTGACATTTTATGTATACACGCACCGGGAGTGCAGGTATACCTCTGTGACCCTACGACAGTTTGGGGATCGCGACCCCTGCCGGTACCGTGCTTCTGTTCTGTTCTGTTCTGTATATTCTGACCTCTTTGAGAGGGCTGTCGTTTTGGGTCGTTCTGGCGGTTGGACCGCGTATGATGGATTCCGGCTCACTTCTGACTTTGCATTCATATATATACATATACATACATATATATATATGTTTGTGCTTGTATCTGTTCTGTTTTGCAGGTTTGGTTCAGCAGCACTCGTACAAACTGTATCTTACCTCAGCCCTTACTGGGTCCTCCCGAGGACTCACCCCTTATTTGTTTACCACCTTTCAGGTTGGACTGAAAAGCAGCCGGCGGACTAGAGATCCGCGGTGCTTTTGGTTTTGGTTTCAGCGGCAGCAGTATTCACGGGCGGAAAATCTCCTGAGTGAGAAAGTTTCCGATTCCGCACTTAGGTATTCTAGGGTATACTTAATGGCTCTGTTGTTGTAGTGACATGCATGTAGATTAGATCATGGAATTTGTATATGTCGAATGTTATGGAATATGTTCTGATTCTGTATCTGTCTTCTGAGTCGAGGGCGGAGCCCCGACTTGCTTATATTGGTTATATGTATGAGATGGTTTCTGTGGTTTGGTAAACATGAGTAATGAATGGAATTCCATGAACTGCATGTTTGTTGTTAAGTTGCTTTGTATACTTGCCATGTATGAGATTTGTAGGTTGCAGGTCGTAGTACGATCATTCCGTTATTACGGGCCGGGTCGTGGGACCACTACACGTAGCGGGTTTCGGTAGTACCGTTACCGCGCTTTCGCCGTAGCTTCCGCTTCCGAACGCCGCGGCCGGCTCCGCCTCCGCAACCGGGCGGGGTGGCCGCTCACTTGTCCACTTGTGGTTGAAGATGGAAAGGAGAGATGGTATATAAAGGAATTTATATCATGAGAAATTACAAGTCTTCTTCTTCCTTCCACTCTTGCCGCCATTGTCTTCAACCTCCAAGCTCCATGTTCTTCATTTTTCTTTGCTGAAACTTCAAGGTTTTGAGCTCCAAAAATTGGTAAGTTTCTCTCCTCCATGAGTTTTCAAGTTGGAAGCTTAGTTTGGGTGGAAAAAGAGAGGGTTTTTCAAGTTAGGGTTTACTCTTGTCTACATGTTTGGATGATCTTCTTCCTCCCATCTTTTAGTATGTTGTTCTTGGGTTGGAGGGGAGTAGGAATCTAGGTTTGGATGTTGGAAAAACTCCATGGATGGCCAAAACCTAAAGTGCCGAAATTATTGGTGGAATTTCTAAAATATTGTGTGGTTGTGTTCTTGGATCATGCTTTAAGTATGTTGTTCCTAGCATGATTCTAAGGCTATCTATGGTTTCAATTTGATAGAAAACTTGTTGGGTGAAAAACCCCCTTTTGGCCGAAATTCATGGTTAGGGTTTGTGAATGATTTGGTTGTTAAAGGTGAAATTGGTTAGTAATCTTGCTTAAGAATTGTAATTGGTGGTTAAAGAGTGTAAATGGAACTTTGAATGGTTTAATTTGGAAGCTTGGTGGAAAATGGGGTTAAGGCCAAAACTTAAGATGGATCTTTTTCCATGTTAGAGTTGTGTTATGGTTGTTTTGGATAGTAATTTGGTATCGAGGATGGAAAAAGGCTCGTATTGGTGTTTGAAACGTTGTTTTCGGGCAACGGGAGCAAAGTTCACTTTTATGCGGGATTAAGGGTGAAAGTGTCTGGAATGTAGTTTTAAAAGGTTGGAACATGTTTGTGGGTGTGTGACTAACAATGTCCTGGCTCGGTTCGTGAAACCGAGCTTTCTGTTGATTTTTGAGGGGAAGTGCGGGATTGTGCGGGATTGGTTTCCGGGGGTTTGTTTGAGTGTGTTCTGACTCAATTGTGGTTGTTCAGATTGTTTCTGCGTGGGTGGAGTAGCGTGGGACCGTAAAAGGCAAGTTGCAACTTTTCGGGCCGGGAGCCGGGATTTCCCGGGAGTTGTGCTACGGAGCGGTGTTGCTGAGGTAAGGGCTCAACTTCTCTCGCTATGCATTCTGGGAGTAATTGCATGTATAACGGGTTTAGTTGGGGCGGGTTCTGGGTGAGGGCGGTGGTTCGGTGATCCCGAGACCCGTCACATGGTAAGGTATCGGTTGCTTTCTGTTCAAGGCCCAGATGGTCTTAGAGGCCACGGGTTTCATGCTCTGCTTTACTTTTCTGGTATGTTCTGATATTTGGCTTATGTGTTACTATATGATTCTGTTCTGTTAGTATCCGCACCTGGGGTGCTGATATTCTGTTCTGTGTGTTCGCACTGGAGGGTGCCGACACTCTGTGTATATCCGCACCGGGAGTGCAGGTATACTTCTGTGACCCTACGACAGTTTGAGGATCGCCACCCCAGCCGGTACCGTGCTTCTGTATATTCTGACCTCTTGGAGGGGTCAAAAAGAAAAGAGAAAAAATAGTGAGGTTCAAGGAACCTCAAGTGAAGAGAGAGGGTGTACATTCATGGGAAACACTATGAGTGAACGAGACAGAAAACAAGAGTGTATCCCTTCTCCCACCAAATAGAGTGAGAGGGTGATCGACATGCTTCCCGCAAGTCACACTGTCCCCTAACTACCGTTTTGGATCAACCATCTATTTTCTCCTTGAGTGTGCAGGTCCCCGCGGAAAGAGGAGCTGAAGACTGTCTTGAAGGGTTTCGAAAGAAAGTGCGACACGCCCTCGCACAAGAGGAAAAATGCAAGAGGAAGGGAGCGAACATGGGTAACTGTACTTCTAACGTCCCATCTCCTAGCATAAAATCCGCATTAGATGAGCAAAGGCATGCGCATGATGGAAAGTTGAATGAACTGCTATCTTTGGATAGAAAACAGAATGAGAAAATGCATGATCATGACTTTAAGATGGCTTATAATCCTTTATTTGCATTTGATCCATCTACCTCTGAAGAAACATTCTGGAATCCACTATTTGAAGTACAGCATGGCGATGCCTTAACAGAGGATTCATTTTTATTGACTCATGATGAGAAAACTACATGCTTTAATGCTTTGTTGATTGAAAATAGTTTGAATGACACGCATGTTGACCCTCTTACAAATTTTATGAACATGCATTCATTCGGTCTTATGAATGACTTTAGACATAGGACATTTGTGTGCTTTCATGATGAAGGAGCAAGAAAGAGCGGATTGTTCATCTTGCCCCAACTTAATGCTTCCTTGTTTGCTATCCATGAGCTAGGTACCATAAGTTTTGAGTATAAGGATACCCATCACCTAGCCATGTGTGTAAGAAGCCGAGAGCACCCCCATAATACACCTCTTTGTTTAAGTGATTCGAAGTATGTCATGACATTATTCAGACTTTTGTCATTGATCATCATGCATATTGGAAACCTTCCGATCCAACATTTGATGTGGGCACATCTGCTTGGGTTTAGCTCACTAACCCCTGATGCCTCTTCAAATTTGTTGTGGTGTCTTAAGATGTGTAGGGATGACTTCCTTACGAATCCCCATCTCGTCAATAAAGGACGACCATTTCTTCAAAGGGCCTAAAGGACCTTTGGCGAAGGCTCGATTGAAGAGGATGCGACCCTCTAGGCGCCGGCGAGGGCCCAAAGCGAAGCCACACCTGCCGGGTCTCCAGGAGAGGACCCTGTACGCCTCCTCCAAGTTAAGGCAAAGCCCCAAGGCAAAGCCGTGCTCGCGAAGCCCCTTTGGCGAGCCCATTCCCCCTTGGCGAACCCATGCCCCCTTGGCGAACCCAAGCCCCCCTTGGCGAACCCATGGTCCTTGGCGAGCCCATGCCCATTGGCGAACCCGTGGCCCTTGGCGAGCCCATGCCCCATTGGCGAACCCCACCCCTTTGGCGAACCCATGGTCCCAGTGGCGAACCCATGGCCCTTGGCGAGCCCATTCCCACGGGCGAACCCATGGCCTTTGGTGACTCATGGCCTTATGGCGAGCCCATGGTCTCTCCGCAAACCCATGCCCCATCGGCGAAGACCCTGCGCCAAACCTCCAGATGCAAGCGAAGTCCCAGGTGTTCGCCAACCTCGACGAAGCCTCCCTACGCAAGTCAAGCGAACCATTCAAATTATGAAGAGGCCTTTCCTCCCATTTCCCGCCAACTACAATTCACGGGAAATGGAAGCAACAAAGGTGTAGCCTACCATGTCACCCATCATCTGCCACCTCTCACTTAACCCACCATAATTCGAGGAAGGTGGTTCCCAAGTCAAGTCAAGCTCTTTCCTTCACCATTTTCATCCTATATAAGGAAAGCTTGTAACCATTGTAATGGTAGAACTCATTTTGTAAGAACACATAACAGCCGAAAATAGGCTATATTGTTCTTCTTTGTTCTCAAATCTTGCTCCACCAATCCATTAGTGATCCATGCAAGAGGATCCAATATAATACCTAGCATTGTTTGATCTCGTAATCAAAAGGTTCTAGGTTCCATTCTCTATCTCGTGACCGATTTGCGCCATTTCCTTGAAAACCGCCTCACTCAAGCTAGATCTCGAGCTCTCGATCATACTCCCGAGTGTGATCGTATCGATATCGCCCCGCGCGCCTCACCGGACATTCCGCGGACACCTTCAATAGGTAGTTGCGGGTCTCGTCTCTAGGAACCCCAACTGATGAGGACATCACCAAGGACCAATACACTTGGCAAGAGGAAGATCAAGAGGGGATCCCACAACTTCGTCAAATAGGCACGCACTTGGAGAAAATGGCGTCAAACCCTTGAAGGGACTCAATGTCGCCACACTTGTGGTCAAGGGCACCATCTCACGCTCCACACAACATTTCAAAGCCCCCGCGCGAAGCTGCCTGCATAAAGGCGAAGCGCCCACGATTAGGCGAAGCCGCCCGGTATGGGCGAAGCCTGTGGAAGCCATCCTAGCAAAGTCCCCGAGCGAGGTCCCCTGTGCGAGGCGTCCAGTGAAGGTGAAGCAGCAACCGTGAAGTCTCAGGCAAGGCCCCGCGCAAAGCCTTCAGCAACGCCCCCGCAAGAAGCCTCCATGCAAGGCCCCGCGGAAAGCCTTCAAGTAACGCCCCCGCAAGAAGCCTCCAGGTAGGCCCCGCGTGAAGCCTTCTAGCAACGCCCGTAAGAAGCCTCCATGCAAGGCCCCGCGGAAAGCCTTCAAGTAACGCCCCCGCAAGAAGCCTCCAGGCAGGCCCCGCGCGAAGCCTTCAAGCAACGCCCCCGCAAGAAGACTCCAAGCGAAGACCCCCACAAAGTTCCCAGGCCAGACCACCGCACGAAGCCACCCGGCGCAGGCGAAGCTCAAAGGCGAAGCCATCCAAGAGAAGCCTCCCAGCAAGACTTCCGGGCACCAAGGCCCAAAGAGAAGCTCTTCATGGGAAGCCTCCAGGAGAAGGAAAGAATCTCCAGGGCGAAGCCCTCCTTCCAAAGTTTCCAGAAACAGGCGAACCCCCATGCGAAGCAACCCCTGCAAAGCCTTCGCACCCTTCAGTCTGTTCGGCTACCCCAGTCACCCGAGAAGACACTCCGCTTCTATGAAAATGCTTGGGAAGGCAAATGTCAGTTTTACGTGTTGAGAACATAAGTTTAACTTTTACCTTTTCTGTTTTTAGAAGCTTTTGGCCTGACACGCATGCAAAAAGTACTTTATACTTTTCGCATGCATGCAAGGAAGGAGGCGCTGTTTTGCCTACTCACGCCCTTCCCCTATTTAAGCTAGCTTTCACACATTTGTAAGGACACCTTGAATTATAATTTGGAATATCAGAAACTATCTCCAGTGTGAGAATATCGGTTCACTTGAACTCTGCCTTTTATTTCCATCATCCCCTTGCTTCCATTGAAGTGGATTCAAGCTTGACATCTAGTGTTGCTCTTCATTTGAGAAGTGAGGTGCTAGGTCCCTCACTCCTAGGCAATTAACCTTTCCATTGCTCTCCATTTGAGGATTGAGGTGGTTAGGAGCCGTCCCGATTTCGTTTAAACTCTGTCACTCATAACAAGCTAGATCCGCCAAGGTGAACAATCCATCTCTTTGGAGTGGATTCGTATCAAGTGGTATCAGAGCCTTGGCGCTTGTTGATAGATTTGTTGTTATTGTTTTCTTCAAGTAAGCCCTTTGTTTATATCTTGTTCTTGAAGAAAACGTTTTTCTGAAAAAACTTTGTTCCAAACCGAAAAGTTCAAAACATTTACGTTCAAAGTGTTTGTGCAAAAGTTCTAGTCGAAAGGTTTGTGTTTTCGGATTCATAAATCAAAAGAGAAGTGTTTTATTCTTGTCAGGTCTGAAAAGAGGAAAGAAAGAATGAACAAGTTCATATGTTCTTGAAAAGTTCATGTGTGTTCATATGTGTTCTTGAGTGTTCTTGACAAAACTCATGTGAATAGTACCACTGATCCGAAGTTTGTTGTTAAACTTGCACAAAAGTTGTTTTCTTTCCAAAAGACTCTTTAAAATCCCAACCCCTTTTCTTTCAAACCCCAACTACCCTTAAAATCTCAAAAAAAAACTAGTTCCAAGTAACTAGCATTTTTATTTCTCAAAGGGATGGTTGTCACTTTCAAAACATAACTTGTTTTTCACTTTAATGCGCGAAACGTTTTAGGGTTGAGAGTGGAATATAAGTTTAGAGTCCTTTGCGGAACCTTGAGTGTTTGGCCGAGAGTAACCTTGTCCCTATCGCAAATGGAATGCCCACATAAACACGTGAGGAACTTGAGTGGTACTGATTTTATTGTCTAAGTGTGTAGGTGTGCCAAATGGAGGGAGAAGGCCTATATTTCTTTGGGTTTAATCCACTGAAAGGGAGTCGCCAAGTCAAAAATGATTTTGGTATTGGGTTGATGACTTGGAGTATCAGTTCGGTATTACCAACTTCGTGAACGTGAAAAGTTCGACTTTGCCATAAAATCTTTCAAGGAGAAGTTAGAAGATGGTGGAGCCAAGGTTCGCTCGAAGAGAGCCATCGAGCCAAGATCCCATTCAGACTTGGAGTGCCTTGAAGAAGGTGCTAAGGCAAAGATATGCCTTCTACCAAGAGGAGCCATGCCATTCGCCCTACTCCCGCCCAAGAAGGTCCCCCTCACCCCACACCCCCAGTACCCCCACCGCAAAAGTTCCATCGATACTCCAACTCTCTTCTACATTTTCGGAGCCCTCACCACACGAACACTCGAACTCCCCATGTGACTCTCAAAACTCTTGTGACATCGCCGACACCCTAGAAGAACTCAAGAGAAAAATGAAAGAAACTCAAGAGGAGTATAACAAATGGATGAGTGAAGAGAGTGAGAGACTTAAAAGAGAGAAAGAGAGAAAACAAGCAAGAGCCCTCCGACACCAAAAGAGTGAAGACAGGAGTACACCCGAGTCTTCACCAAAATCCAAGAGGAGCTAACTATTACATCTTTTAAACCTTGTTGTTCTTCTTTGGTTGTGCAAGGTTGTGATGAAGGAGAGGCCACGATTGTGCAAGGCGAAGGCACAAAGGAGGAGGACCTACACGCCCTAACGTGGGGAAAGGTAACTTATCTTCTTCACCTAGTAATGACGGGTATGGGCATGAATGCGAACCACTAGCACCCCTAAGTGTGCATGATGAGAACTTTGAGGATGAACCCTACCTATTCGACCAATATGTGGAATTAAAGAGGAAGGGAGCCCCTTATGGTAGTATTGTTTATAACCCCCAAATCTCTTGTTATGGTGAGGAGTCGATAACACTGAGGCATAAATGCATTGACCTTGAGACTGACGAATGTAGCTCTTCATTCGTTGATCATGCGATGAGTCTTTCTGACCATGATGCGTTTTGTGTCCAAAGTAATAAGTACCCGCCTACTTTAGCTAGGAAGTACTCTTTCAAGAAAGAATCCCTGTGTGATAGAGCTTTAATCACGCCATGTACCCTAAAAGATGAACACACCCGAACTTACGAGATAAATATGAATGGGTTGAGCAAGCTTCAACTGATTGGGAAACTTGGCAAGTTTAGGCTCATACATGACCCCGGTACTAGTACAAATGATTTGTTTGGAAATGAGCATGCCATGAATTATAGCATTTAAAATCATGTTGAAAACATGATAAGTAATGTGAGTGGCATGAAGATTGTTGTGAAACATGAAATGCTCAATTCGACTATCAAAGGATCAAAGATCAATGAGCATGATTTGAAATGTGATGTTTTGCTAGACTTTACTGAATTAAATATGCATGACTCTTTGTGGGACAAGTCTAGTAAGATGATTGATGATGATCATACATTTGTTTCAGATTGTGAGCGATGACCATGATAAGAACTTTGTGTTTAAAGAAAAACATGCCATACTCTTTTATGATTTTATTTTCGGCATGCATGAGAAACTCTTCCGGTTGAGAGAACAAGAAAGAACGGATTGTTCATCTTGCTCCCACCCGTCGTTTCCTTGGTTGCTATCCATGCACATCATATTTTGATCAATGGCACATTTAGTAGCATGTCTAGTATGCCGCATTTTGCCATGAATTTGAGTGACCAAGAACTTGAGTCGCATAACCTTCATGACTTCCTAGAGTTTAAGTTCCTTTATGATCATACCATTTTCTCTTGGAAGTGTGTCATGAATTCTTTTAAACTCTTATTCCTCCTCGCTATGTGCATCGGTGTGCTTATGCTTATTTGCTTGAACATTTCCGTCACATTGCGGTCGGTGTCATTCCTTGATACCTTCTCACGTTTTGAATTTAGTTTACTAACTCCTAATGCTCTTCCAAGTTTGTCCCGCCTGTCGTCGTTTCAAGGAATCATCCCTTAAGATTCGAAGACGAATCTTCTCAAGAGGAAGGGTTTGATGAGGACATCACCAAGGACCAACAGACTTGGCAAGAGGACGATCAAGAGGGGATCTCACAACTTCATCAAATGGGCACTCATTTGGAGAAAATGGCATCAAACCCCTTGAAGGGACTCAATGTCGCCACACTTGTGGTCAAGGGCACCATCTCGCGCTCCACACAACATTTCAAGGCCCCTGCGTGAAGCTGCCCAGACAAAGGCGAAGCCCCCATGATTCGGCGAAGCCGCCCGGTATGGGCGAAGCCCCAGGGAAGCCATCCTAGCAAAGTCCCTGAGCGAGGTCCCTGTGCGAGGCCTCCGTGTTAAGGTGAAGCAGCCCCGTGAAGTCTCCTGTGCAAGGCCCCGCGCAAAGCCTTCAAACAACGCCCCGCAAGAAGCCTCCAGCAGCCCCGCGTGAAGCCTTCAAGTAACGCCCCGCAAGAAGCCTCTGTGCAAGGCCCCGCGCAAAGCCTTCAAGCAACGCCCCCGCCAAGTCTCCAGGCAGGCCCAGCGCGAAGCCTTCAAGCAACGCCCCTGCAAGAAGTGTTACGGTCACCCGAGCGGGTTGCACGGGTGACCGGGGCTCGGTTTTGGCCTGTGGGTCACGGTTTTGGGCGTTCAGGAAGCTCGCGAGCCTTATCTGAGTATCATTTTGGCGAACCCTTTCATATTTGAGGTCGTGTAAGTCCCCCGGACATTTCCGCCGAAAATATTTTTCCGGCGCCGGGGGGTTGTCGGGGTTGTCTCGGGACGTACAGCGGACTCGGTAGCTCTTCCGGGACCTCAGATTGAGAAACCGTTTGCGGATTTGGAATCGTCGAAGCGCCCCGGAGGTTTTTACCGAGTATAATTTTTGGGGCGGGACGTTCGGTCCAGGCGACTCCGGGGCCGGACGGAATCCGTGGCTCGGGATGGAATTTCTCCAACGACTCTAGGGTAAGTTATGTTATATTTTAAGATGAATTTTATGGTTATTTTTGTGGAATTTTGGCGTGACGTGATTTTTGTTCAGTGGATATGCTCGCACGTCGGTATTCATTCGGGTTCGTGAGCTCGGTAGGACACTCTGGAATTGTAAATAAAAATTTGAAACATTTTTTTATAAATGTTATGATATCTTGAGGGTTGTGTCCAAGTTTCGTTTCAATTGGAGTTCGGGAATTGTGGTTGGGCCAAAATTGTAACTTTTGGAAGAGTTTGAGGATTAAAGGTGTAATTTAGCCACAAAACAGCAATAATCAGAAATGAAGGGAGGCTGAAGTCGGCTGGAAAGGGAAGAGGATAGGGGACAATTGGCTTTTTCTCATTAAAGATGGAAAAGAGATGGAAAAAGGAAGAAATATATAAAGAGATATTAATTCTAATTTCATCACTTTTCTACTTCTTCTTCTTCCTCCTCTTGATGCGCCATTGTTACTATTCATGGGAGCTTCATGTTCTTCAATCTTGGCTGAAATCAACAAGAAATTGGATTCTATAAGTGGTAAGCTTCCTCCATTTCTCTCTTTTCAACTTGGAAACAAGAAATTGTGGGAAAAAGAAAAGGATTTATGGAAATTGGGTTTGTTCATGACTACCATCTAGGATGATTCTCTTACTTCCAAATTTAAGTATGTTGATCTTGGGAAGGAGAGGAGTAATTATCTATGGATTTTGGAAAAACTCCTTGGATGCTAAAACCTAGAATTGCCGGATTTAAGGGAGAATTTCTAAAATGGTGTATGTTTGTGTTCTTGAATCATGCTCTTAGTATGTTGTTCCTAGCATGATTCTAAGCATATGTATGGTTTCAATTTGATGGAAAACTTGTTGGGTGAAAAACCCCCTTTTGGCCGAAATTCTTCAAGAGGGTTTAAGTTGATTTTGGTTGATTTAAGTGAAATTGGTTAGCATTCTTGCTTAGGAAGTGAAATTGGTGGTTAGAATGATTGTTTGATAGCTTGAATGGATTAAATTGGAAGTTGGGCAAAATGTTGGTAAAGGACCGAAATTTGAAATGGAACTTTTTCTTTGTTGGTGTTGTGTTTTGGTTGAATTGGATGGTAAATTGGTATCTGTGTTGGATTTAGGTGCGGTATGGTGTTAGAAACGTTGGTTTCGGGTAAAAGTGGAAAAATTACCTTTATGCGGGTTTATCGGTAAAATGTCGAGAATGAAGGGTTTAAAGGTTGGAATGTGTTTGTGGGTGTTGGAATAACAAGGTTCTAGCTCGGTTCGTAAAACCGAGCTTTCTGTGGATTTTTGCGGGAAAGTGCGGGATTGTGCGGGTTTGATTTCCGGGGTTGTATTCTGACGTGTTTTGATTGGTTTATGGTTGCTCGGCTTGATTACTGCGTTGGTGGAGCAAGTGTGGGACCATCGAGTTGATTGCACTTTTCGAGCCGGAGTCGGGATTTCCCGGGAGTTGTCTTTGCGAGGCGGTGTTTGAGGTAAGGGTTCAACTTTTCTTGTTATACATATTGGTATGGGAATTTATGTATACGGGTTTAGTTGAGGCGGGTTCCGGGTTGAGGAGGGTGGTTCGGTGATCCCGGGACCTGTCATATGGTAAGATGCATGTTCGTGTCTGTCCAAGGCCCGGATGGTCTTGGAGGCCACGGGTTTGTGTTTGGTTCTGCATATCCGCACTAGGTATGAGTATCTTAATTCATATTGTTATATTATATGTGATTCTATGGTGAGACCCGGGACGGTCTTGGAGACCTCGGGTGCTCTGTGGTTTATTGGTGTGTCCGCACTGGAGGGTGCCGACACTTTATGTATACCCGCACCGGAGTGCCGGTATACCACCGGGACCCTACGACAGTTTGGGGATCATGACCCTTGCTATTGGATATTGGAACCTCTTGGAGAGGGCTGTCAAATGCTGTACTTCATTATAAGGGTCGATTGGGCGGTTGGACCGCGTATGGGATCTTTGACTCACCTTGTCCTACGGGACATTGTATTTATATTGGTATATGTATATTTGCGCTTGTATTGCTCTGTTTTGCAGTTCGGTTGGTTATCATGTATACGAACCGTATCTTACCTCAACCTCATCGGGTCCTCCCGAGGACTCACCCCTTATTTGTTTACCACCTTTCAGCAGACTGATAAGCAGCCGTGAGTAGATTTCCGCGGTGCTTTGGTTGTTTGGGCTTTCAGGTATTTATTGTTCCATTTCTGGAACTTTGGTTTTGTGTTGGTTAAGGGGTAGTCTCGGTTGAGGCTTTGGTTGGTATTTCATACTTGATTTGGACAGTTCATGGTTGACTAATTCTCTTCTCTCTCTTTGGTTTTTGTTAGCAGAGTGAAGAAGAAGAAGCAGCATGCAGCGTACGGAAACCTCCTTTGGAGAGAGCAGTTCTCGATTCCGTACTAGGTATATTTAGGCTTTAGTTTTGATGGCTCTGTAGCTGTAGTTGCATGCATGTATAGTGGATCGTGAGTTGTATATGGTATATACTCTGGACATATTTTGATTTTGAACTGTCTTCTGAGTCGAGGGCGGAGCCCCGACTTGCCTATCTTGTATATACTGGATATATGATATGAAGTGGCTTTTGTGACTCTGTGATCAGTTGCTTTGATTTATGCTTGATTCACCATGAACTGCGCGTTTGTATACTTGCCGTGTATGGATGTTGTAGGTTGCGAGTTGTAGTATCGTTCTCGCGCTTTCCGCCGCAGCTATTGGTTTCCGAACGTCACGGTTGGCCTCACCTCCGCAACCGGGCGTGGTGGCTGTGACAAGTTGGTATCGTGAGCCTGTAGTACAGTGCACATGTGCCGCCGAGACGCTGGGCTCTCTGGGGTGGATGAGTCCGGATGCATGGCGATGCCGACGCATGGCGATGCCGGTTGGACCGGGAAGATCTAGCCATGGTCGGGAAGATCTAGACTTGGTCCGTGACATGTTATATCCCACATGGAAGGTTTAAAGGGGGATTATGGTGTATATAAGGTACATCACCCTCCTTCCCTTCAAGAGGCCTTTTAACGGATGTTGGATTGAGGGGGAAAAGGCTGGGCCGTAACCCCAAAGCGGACAATATCTTGGCACTGTACACGGTCTGTGACAAGAAGACTCCAGGCGAAGACCCCCGCAAAGCTTCCAGGCCAGGCCCCCGTGCGAAGCCACCCGGCGCAGGTGAAGCTCACAGGTGAAGCCATCCAAGCGAAGCCTCCCAGCGAAGCCTCCGCACAAGACTTCCGGGCGACAAGGTCCAAAGAGAAGCCCTTCATGCGAAGCCTCCAGGAGAAGCCAAGAATCCCCAGGGCGAAGCCCTCCTTGCGAGTTGCGTAAACAGGCGGACCACCCATGCGAAGCAGCCCTGCAAAGCCTTCGCCTCCTTAGTCCTGCTCAGCTACCCCAGTCACCCGAGAAGATGCTCCACTTTTATGAAAATGCTTGGGAAGGCAAATGTCAGTTTACGTGTTGAGAACATAAGTTTAACTTTTACCTTTTGTTTTTAGAAGCTTTTGGCACGACACGCATGCAAAAAGTACTTTATACTTTTCGCATCCATGCAAGGAAGGAGGCGCCGTTTTGCTCGCTCACGCCTCCCCTATTTAAACTAGTTTTCACACATTTGTAAGAGACCTTGAATTATAATTGGGAATATCAGAAACTGTCTCCAGTGTGAGAATTTCGGTTCACTTGAACTCTGCCTTTTATTTCCATCATCCCCTTGCTTCCATTGAAGTGGATTCAAGCTTGACATCTAGTGTTGCTCTTCATTTGAGAAGTGAGGTGCTAGATCCCTCACTCCTAGGCAATTAACCTTTCCATTGCTCTCCATTTGAGGATTGAGGTGGTTAGGAGCCGTCCCGGTTTCGTTTAAACTCTGTCACTCATAACAAGCTAGATCCGCCAAGGTGAACAATCCATCTCTTTGGAGTGGATTCGTATCAAGTGGTATCAGAGCCTTGGCGCTTGTTGACAGATTTGTTGTTATTGTTTTCTTCAAGTAAGCCCTTTGTTTATCTCTTGATCTTGAAGAAAACGTTTTTTCCGAAAAACTTTGTTCCAAACCGAAAAGTTAAAAACATTTACGTTCAAAGTGTTTGTGCAAAAGTTCTAGTCGAAAGGATTGTGTTATATTCATATCGGACTTGCTTATCGGGGTCGACAACGGACCCATATTTATATTCTATACGTGAGTAGTCCGTGAGTTCGGCTGACGGGAATGCCGGGTCCTATGCCGGTATGCCAACCGTGGTCGCTTACTCCCGATGTTTTGTGCCGGAATTGTGCAGCTTTTGGGCCGACAGCTAGGGGCGATATCCCTCGCTTGTACCACGCGTGATGACCCGATCATCGGTGTGAGCTTAACAAGCCGCTGTAGGAGTCTTTGTCGAGGTTCGGGAACCTTTGTATTGGTGTACCACCAGTCCGACGAGACTTAAGAGCATCAACACATGTGCATGTCATAATCTGTTATACTTAGGACTGTATTATTTAGTTCAATGCATACTAACCCTTTTATGCGGGAAAAACGTTTTTAAGGTTTTACTGCTACCGTACCTACCCCCTTACGGAGTTCTTTCGAGAACTCACCCCCACTTATTATGTTTTCGGGATCCGGGCAAGCGACTGCGGTGTAGATCTCCTGCAGCTTATCGTTGTGCATTTTTGGCTTTAAGGTACTTATCATTAAGTTGGGGGTGTTTTCTCGTTAGATACTTTTGTGATCTTACTGAGTTGGGTTTGACATTTATATTCTCCTGTTTATGTTCAGCACGCAGCAGTTGTAGCTAGCAAGGTAACACTGGTTTTGGACTTGGCTTTGTAGGTAATTTTGCATATAGGATGTTTTCGGTACTTGGGTCTGTATATTATTCGTAGGAAGTTTCCGGCCCTACGAAGAGGGCGGAACTTCTTACGCCTGTATTCTTTATCGTCTGCTTTTTCTTACGCGCGCGATATTCGCAAAACCACTAACTTGTCTCAAAAGTGCGGGTTTAGGACTAGAAAGATGTCATAAAATCTGCAACACGGCTTAACCATAAAACTGAAAGGAAAACGTTTTAAGGGTTGGGTTTCGGGTCTACACTAAATCTATTTTAAGAGAACTCCGTTTTCACCCGCCGACTCAACAAGCTTCCGCAACCACTCGACAACCGCGCTTCCAGCATTCCGGGCGGTGGGGTGACATAGGATACTCGTGAAGGTGAGTGAGACCACAAGGGCGAGACTTGCGAAGGCGAGACCTGAGACCGCGGGGTGATACGCGAAGGCCCAAGAGACTTGCCAAGGTGAGTGAGACCGCAAGGGCAAGACCTGCGATCTGGCGAGGGCGAGACCTCGCGTAGGTGAGACTTAAGAGCACGAGGGTGAGACCTCGCGAAGGCGAGCTGAGAGACCGTGAGGGCGAGGCCTCGCGCATGTGAGACTTGAGACTGCGAGGGTGAGACCTCGCGAAGGCGAGACTTGAGACGACGAGGCGAGACCTCGCGAAGGCGAGCCGTGAGACCGTGAGGGTGAGACCTCGCGCAGCGTTATCCGATTCTAACGCGATGCGAGGGCGGATTTGCTTGGGTAGTGTACCAAGATGCCTCCTCCTGAGAGCGAGTATGGGCAGGGTACTGTACTCCATGTTGAAAATCTGTTGAAAAGCTGTTGAGGGCGAGTGACCACTTGACCGAGTTTGTGTGGAGCGCGATGACCTTTATGATCTGCTATTCCGTGTTGGATAGTTCATGATCCTTGTGTGCTTTTGAGGGGGCATTTGCTTGGGTAGTGTACCAAGATGCCTCCTCCTGAAGGCAGAGTATGGGCAGGGTCTCGTACTCTGTTGTAATCCAATGCCTTGGAGTTGGCAGGGACGTTGCGCCGTTTGTTGACCGTGTAAGTGTGGTGGAAGCGGGGAGGTGCCCCAGCATTTTAAAGCAGGAGATAACAACGGAAGGCGAAAGGTTTACTAACCGTTAGGATGCTGGCTCATGGCGCTTCAGGAGTTGATTACGCTTAAAAAGCGCTTTTTCGTTTCCGCGGGCTTATAAAGCGTGTCCTAGAAGATGAAAAATTGTTCATCTTTCAGTTTCGCATTTCTTTGCTTTCGCTTTCGAGCTTTTGTATTTGACTTTCCTTGCAAGCGCCTTGAGTTTTTGTTACTGTGGAATAGAGTCTGTTGGGCCCGTGATTCCTTTGGAGTGTGTATCGTCTCTTGTCCTTTCGTCTTCTTCACCAAAGACGCCAACAAGTACGACTTTTATGCTGTGCGTATTGGGTGTTCGATGAAATGTCCGTTGGATTCTTGCGTTTTATACGTCTCGTTGCCCCACTTTTGCAGGATGGAGTCCAAAGAAGCCGTTAATCCCATGATTTCTCCCGTGGAGAAGACCACGGTAAGCTTTGACAAGATTCACCAGACATGGTGAAGGCCTTCTTCCCAGTAGAGAAGGTTTTGGTGTTTACTGCCCATTCGGGTGCCTGTCGGGCGTTGGGTCTGCCCACGACCGAAGAAAATTTGGAGAGCGAGGTGTTGTGTCTGTACACGGCACAGCTCGCGGCGGGGCTGCGGTTTCCTCTTCCGCCGCTGGTGCAAGATCCGTGCGTCGAGTGGGGATCGCCACCATCACGCTTGGCGCCCAACACGTTTCTGACCATCGCAGGCTTCACCGTTGCCTGTCGGGTGGCCGGTGTAAAACCGTTCACCGACGTCTTTCGGCGGTTTTACCAGCTAGAATTGCGCAGTGGGAGCGCATTCTTCCATGTGACCCCCATAAATGTTGGGGGAAACAACTCCTTCTCCTTTACGGCTGCGCCCAGATCCTACCACTCGTGGCACGGATCATTCTTCTTTGTGCCTCGCGATAACGCCCGGAACTTCCCGTGGCGAGACCAGGCGATCAGTGCAGAGTATAGCGCGGAGGCCAGAGTTGTCCCACTGGGGGCAGCGGTGGCTGGCATACGTACAGTTGCTGAGGTGGTTGGAGGAGGTGTTCGCCAGGAGTGCCTGTGACGAACTGTTCCCCTTCACTGCGACACAACTGGATGAGGCTACTTTGAGGTGGGCGGGGATTAGCACAGGCTACCTGCTAGACCCTGAGGTGCCCCCGCCATATGAAGGGTGGGCTCCTGCCCACCGTGGAGAAGTGGTAGAAGCCCTCAATGCGGCACTGGCAGGGCCCAGAGGTACGTTGTATATATGTGTACTTACATATATGTAAAATGTTTAGTTGAACTCGGTCTGAAGTCCTCTTTGTTTGTAGATGTCTCCCCGAGTCGGCGAGGGTAAAGCCAAGAGAGCCTCCATGATGGCTGCACATCAGTGCACTTGGCCTGCGCTTTGGAAAAGACGCCCCCGCTGCTTTGTTAAGGCGCCGAGCTCCATTGGCCCTATGAGGAAGAAAAGGGGAACTTCCAAGATGGCGGCACCCCTACAAGGGCTGGGGAGAAAAGGAGGAAAGTGGCTGCTAGTGATGCGCGGCTGAAGAGGGTAGAGCTCCCAAGGGGAGGAACTTGCCGAGGCGGTGGGGCCTACCGAGGAAAAGGTCCTCGCCGCCGCAGAAGAGGCCGCAGAGCTTGCGGAGGAGGCAAGGGGACTGGGGTGGAGGTCCCCTCCACTATCAAGAAGCCACGCCCGTTAAAGTGGGCTTAGAGGGGGTGAGGATGGGCACCATCACTCCCGTGAAGGCTGTGCCCGTATCGTAGTTAGGCCAGGCTCCCGAGGAATCCACCAACCTTGAGGCCTTTGTGTCCGGGCTCTTCGCGAGTCCCCCAAGCTCAATGCGAAGACCTGCCCGGACATGTAGTAGTGGCAGAGATTACTTGCCGGGGAAACGCGCCCCCTCAAAGAGGTAGGATGTCGCGGGGAACTCCTGCTATCCATGAGAGGAGGAGCAAACTTGCCGCTAAGGCGAGCAGCAGCCTGGGCAGCGGAGGCGGTGGCCATTCCTGCAGAGGAGGAGGCGGTGGGCACCCATGCAAGGGAGGAGATGACGGCCATCACTGCAGGGGAGGAGGCCCCTATAGTGATTCCTTCAGGGGAGGAGGCCCCTGCGGCGAAGGGGCAAGAGGTCTTGAGTATTCAGGAGGCTTCTTCTTCTGATAGCGAGGCCCCTGCGGAGGGGGCGTTGGTGGCGCAGACCTCTGCGAGGACAAGTTGCTGGGAAGCAGCCCAACCCTCCTGCAGCCAGCCAGAGGCCAGTGGATGGGTGCAACCCTCTGCCGGTAAGTCGTTTATTTTGAGACTGCCCCCTTTCTTCAGTGATACTGATATCTTTAACTGCTGTAGGTGCGGGGCCTTCTGAGCAAGGGCGCGGCCTTCACGAGGCCATGGTGGACCTGGGGACCAGGTCTGAAGTCCTGGAGGAGGCTGGGGTGTGGTCCCATTACTTGGAGCGGAGGCGTGTGGCTGCTGCGAAGGCCCCCAAGTGGTCCGAAACACCGGTTACATTGAGGCTCATGAGGGAAGACCTCAGGGCCAAAGTGTATAAGGAAGAGGGGAAGCCTTTGCGCGAGGCGTGGGACCCGGTCTTCCGTCTTAATAACGACAACTCCTTTAGGAGGGGAGAACACCCTCCTACGTGCTTGGAGGGGTTGCGCACCCCCTATGATAGGGAGGTAATAGGGCAAAGCCTAGACTCCCTGTTAAGCTCATGAAGGAGTCAGCCAAGCAGAGCCTGCGGGTAAGACAACCTTTGGTCTTTGTTTCATAAGTTGGGTGCAGGCCGCCGTTCAAGGGTACGCTGCCATAGAGCAATGGCATGACTTTCTCAAGTATACCAACAGTCGGGACGACGTCCAAATTGAGGAGATTGCATTCCTCAGGGGGGAGCTGACTGCTGCCCAAGAAAGGGAGGAGGAGCAGGCCAAACGGGTGGTCCAGCTGGAGACTTGGTGTGACATCCTTAACAAGGAGTGGACCGCTTGTAGGCTGCTCTAATGGGAGCAGGCGATCGATAGATGCATTCCAAAGCATCGTTTGCTTCAACAGGATGCGGAGCTGGAAGCCAAGAAGATGGAGGCTCTTTGTCTTGAAGGAGTCACTCCTTACTCTAGAGGCTGATACAAAAGCTTCCTCGCAGAGGCAAAAGCTGAAGCCGAGATGGCGAAGGCTGCAGCTGAAGAAGGAAGGCGCCAGGCTACCGCCCGTGACAAGTTGGTGGAGGAGCATGCAAAGAATGCTAGACTCGTTGCCGAGGACGCCGCAAAGGCACGTCTGGAGGTCACCACTAATTTTATGAATGTAGTGGCCTCGGTGTGGGAGATGGAGAAGGCCTTGGGCCTTCCTCCCTTTGCAGATGAGGACCCCGAGTCCCCCAATTCCATCAAGGTGTCCATTCCCGGGAGGATGCCCCGACTGATGGGGAAGCTTGGTGAGATCCAAGCTCAAGGTGAAGGCGGGCGCAGCCTATGAGGAACGCTGGCTGCGATGCCGCTACCAAGAAAAGAAGTTGTTACCAGAGCTAAGTCTTGGGACTTTGGATCCTGCGAACACCAGCAATCCAGCAGTAGAGGCCCCGCTCAACCTGGGGAGCAGGGAGGAAGATAGGAGATGCATGGTACGCCATGCTTGGACTAGGCGGAGTCTCCAATTTGTGGATGACCCCCTTTTTGTATAAGATGGATAACTGCAATTCTTGCATAATATTGCCAGTAGTAATGAAGTAAAATATCAATTTACCTTCATTGTTTGTAGCCTCGCTTTTGTCTTGCGATAGCATTGTAGGCACGTTAGCTAGGTTAACAAACGTAGGGTAAGTCCCGTTTGTGGCGAGGTCAACGGGGTTCGCAACGGCGAAGCCACGAGGTAACTTGTTGAGACAAGCTTAGACAGAGATCACTTGTTGAGACAAGTTGAGGATCGATTTAGGGTTCGCAGTGGCGATGCCCCGAGGACCATGTGTGAGATTTTCCCATGTGGAAGGTCTGCTGGGGCTCACAATGGCAGCTCACACAGAGACCTTCCTGGCGATATTGCAAGGAGTAAGCCCTTGGGTAGTGTACTGTGTACTAAGAAGAGGACACCTGCAAGGTGCTCGCAAGTTGTATGATAAGAATGAAGCAAAGCTCAGTTTACCTTGAGCCTGAAGTCGCACGATGGCGAAGGCAGTGGAGCACTTGTTGAGACAAGTGAGAAGTCAGCTGGAGTTCTGAGAGATGAGACCCACAACTGTGTTGGGGAGTCCGAGCGGAAAGTCTGCTGCAGCGCGCGAAGGCGACTTACACATAGACCTCTCTGAAGAAGCCAAAAGGGGATTACCCATTCGCACCGCAAGGGGATTACCCTTGGGGCGAGGCGAGTTGAAGGTCAGCTGGGGTTTGTAGAGACAAGACCCGCAACTACCTGTGTTGAAGATGTCCGTGCGGAAGGTCCGATGAGGTGCGCGGGGGCGACTTACACAGGGACCTTCCTGAAGAAGCCAAAGGGGATTACCCTTTCGCAACGCAAGGGGATTGCCCTTAGGGCGAGGCGAGTTGAAGGTCAGCTTGGGTTTGTAGAGACATGATATCCGCGTTCCTAAGATAGGAGGCGAACTCTCGGTTGAATGATGGATGGTGTTGTGTTCTTGAGAGCTCAAAGCTTGCTGTTTCAGAGTAATCTGTGGAAGACAAAGAGAATACTCAGAAGTAGCAAGAGAGGAGTGGGGGGCGTGTAGTAGCTTACCAAGTTTAAGGTGGACATCCCCCTATTTATAGGGAGATGCCAGGAGGAGCCTCCCCCAGTTGAAGCCTTGGACAGGCTGTGAGACAAGCCTGTCAGATTTAAAGAGATAAGGCGGCTGTGATGATGAAGATCTCAGCAAACCTCCTTAGAAGATTTACTTGTCAGGGAATGTTTAGCGTGCAAATCTGGTGAAGATCACTCAGGCTCGTGCTGACCTCCTCATTGGCTGCTCAATGTCAGATGACCAAGTGGCCTATCTCCTAGTGGAGCAAGTAGCAGGCGAAGGCCTGCAAGGGGCGAAGCCCCAGATAAAGTATAGCCAATACAGGTGTAAGGGTCGCACGAACCTGAGTGCAGGGGCCTTATCTCAGGCGTGGCAAGATAGGCGTGTGAGCCCTCGTGAAGGCGAGTTGAGAACGCGGAAGTGAGACTGCGAAGGCGAGCGAGATCGCAAGGGCGAGACCTGAGACCGCGAGGGTGACCTGCGAAGGCCTAAAAGACTCGCGAAGGCTAGACTGGGACCGGGAGGAGTAAGACCTCACGCAGGCGGTACTAAAGACCGCAAGGGCGAGATCTGCGGGGCCTTGTGTGATTCTGATGCGATGCGAGGACGCATTTGCTTGGGTAGTGTACCAAGATGCCTCCTCCTAAGAGCGGAGTGTGGGCAGGGTCCTGTACTCCGTGTTGCAAATACTGTTTTGAAAAATATCGTGTTGATGGCAGTAGTAGCCACAGAACCGAGTTTGTGTGGGGTGTGATGACCTTTTATGGTCTGATAATCCATGTGTTGTATTCCTCATGATACTTGTGAGCTTTTGAGGGGGCAGTTGCTTGGGTAGTGTACCAAGATGCCTCCTCCTGAAGGCAGAGTATGGGTAGGGTCTTGTACTCTGTTGAAATTCAAAGTCTTGGACTGCCGAGGGCGGCATGCCGCTTGTGGACCGTTTTGAAGTCTAATGGAAGTGAGGGGTTTTCTCAGTACTTAAAATAAGAGAGATAACGGAAGGTGAAAGGTTTACTAACCGTTTAGATGTTGGCACGTGCGCCTCAGGAGTGGATTACGCTTAAAAAGTGCTTTTCATTTCCGCGTGTCCGAGAAGGATGAAACTATTCATCTTCACTTTTGCATTTCCTCGTTATCGCTACCGAGTAGCCTTTTCGCATTCTTTCATGTTTGAACTACTAATCGGTCGTTGCATGTTATTTTGTGGTGATTCTTTGCTTCCCGTTCGTAACTTCGCCGTCCGTTCGTGCGTTTGCTGCCTGCTCTACCGTTCTTTTCACCGGTGATTAAGTAGGTAAGATTTCTTCCAAGCGTAGTGAGTGCTTTTCTGAGCATGATGAGTGCTTGACAAAATCCCTCTGTTAGGCTCTTCTGATTTATACATCTGTTGCTTGATTTTTTGCAGAAATGGAGTCCAAGGAGGCCGTGCATCCGGTGATTGCTCCCGTGGAGAAGACCACGGCGAGTTTTGACAAGATTCAACAGAAATGGTGAATGCCTTTTTCCCGGTGGAGAAGGCTTTGCTATTTACCGCTGTACGGGTGCTTGTCGGGCGTTGGTCTGCCGACAACCGAGGAGAACTTGGAGAACCAGTGTTGTGTCTCAGACACGGCACACGGCTTGCGGCGGGGCTGCGGTTCCCTTTCTGTCGCCATTGCAGGAATTGTGCGCCGAGTGGGGGTTGCCACCATCACAGTTGGTGCCCAACGCGTTTCTGACCATCGCAGGCTTCACTGTTACATGTCGGATGGCCGGTGCACAGCCGTTTGCCGACGTCTTCCGACGGTTTTATCGGCTGGAGCTGCGCATGGAAGCCCATTCTTCCATGTGACCCCATAAATGTTGGGGAACAATTCCATCTCGTTTATCGCCGCAACCAAATCCTACCATTCTGGCATGGATCCTTCTTCTTCCCGCCCGCGAGAATTCATGGAAATTTCCCGTGGCGAGGACGCGGCGACGATGGAGAGCATCGCGCGGAGGCTCCGAGTTGACTTCCAGCGGGCTGCGGTGGCGAGGCATACGTCCAACTTTTGGGATGGTTGGACGATATGTTTGCAAGGAGCGCTGTGACGAGCTTTTCCTTTCTCGCCACCCAACTTGATGAGACAACATTGAGGTGGGCTGGGATCGGCACGGGCTTCTGCTGGACCACGAGGTGCCCCCGCCATACGAGGGATGGGCCCCACCCATCGCGGGCTGGTAGATGCCCTTACTGCAGCGCCGGGCAGGCCAAGAGGTACGTTTGTATATACAAGTGCATTGCACAAATGTAAAATGCTTAGCGTAACTCGGTCTCAAGCTTTTTTCTTCATTTGCAGACGCCTCCAGTGAGTCCGCGAAGGCAAGGGCAAGAGAGCGTCCATGCGCGTTGCCCAGCAGTGCACATGGCCCGTGCATTTGGGAGGGATGACCTGCTGGGGCTGTCAAGGCGTTGGGATGCATTGTCCCTTTACAGAAGAAGAGGGCCGCCACCAAGTCATAGGCGTCCCTAAAAGAGAGAAGAAGAGGAGAATGGCTGCCGCGATGTGCAGCCTAGAGAGAAGAAGAGGAGAATGGCCGTTCTTTGAAGAGGCCAAGGGGCCTGCAGAGGCAGAGGGATCTGCGGTAGTCCCTCCTACCGAAAAGGCCTTGCGCATTGTTGAGGACTCAGAAGGGGTGTGGGCGAACACCGCTGCTCCTATAGAGGCTGTGCCTGTGTCAGTAGTGAAGCCAGTCTCCCTCGAGGAGACCGCCGTTCTTGAGGCCTTCGTGTCTGGGCTCTTCGCGAGCCCTTCCCCAGCTCAAGGTGAAGACTCGCCTGGGCACGTGGTCGCGGCAGAGATTGCTACCAAGGGGAGCGCGCCTCCTAAAAGAGGCAGGGTGTCAGCAGGGGAAGTCCTGCTGTCCATGAGGAGGAGGGGCCAACAAGCTGCCCAAGCAATCAGCAGTTCTATCCAGCAGGAGGCAGTGGTCACTCCTGTGGAGGAGGAGGTGGTGAACACCCCTGCAGGGGAGGAGAAAGAGGCCACTACTGCAAGGGAGGAGGCCCCTGTGGCAATCCCTTCTGGGGAGGAGGCCCCTGCAGTGATTCCTTCAAGGGCGGAGACCCTTGCGGCGAGGGGGAAGGAGATCTTGAGAATTCAGGAGACTTCCTCCTCTTCTGATAGCGAGGCCTCAGAGGAGGGGGCACTGGTAGAGCGGTCCTTTGTAAGGGAAAGTGGCTGGGAAGTATCCCGACCTTCCAGCAGCCAGCCAGAGGCTAGTGGATGGGTGTGACCCCCCGCTGGTAAGTCTCCTTATTTAAAGACTGCAGATGCGGGGCCTTCTGGGCAAGAGCGCGGCCCTCGCGAGGTCTGTGCGGACATGGGGACCATGATCGAGATTTTGGAGGACACTGGGTGTGGCCTGATATGACCTCTCCCAGATGTGTGGGGATCCTAGGTCAAGGATCTAGCTCCAATGGCCTTGGAAGATGGGGCGGTTGGTCGATGCACTCCAACCCTCACCTCCGGTCACACCAAGGCACCAGCAACAAGGGTTTTTGGTGGAGTAGGGTGTGATATGGCTCTAGCACCTTCACCTACGGTGGAGTGACAACACTAGAGATGAACCTTGAGGCTTGGATCAAGCCCCAAGAGCTGGAGATGGGAGGTAGAAGCCGAGAGCACAAGCTTTTGTCAAAGGTTCTTCTTTGAAAGCTTCAAATGTGATCTAAGGAGGCTGAGTGATTTTCACCCCTTTTAGTCTAGGGTTCCCTACTTGCAGATTCATCCAAGGGTCTAGATTACTCCTAGGATGACCTGTAATGTTTAGGAACTAACCCTACAACTAAAAACATTTAAGAGGTCCAATTAGGGCAAAACCGGCCCACACCCTAGCTAACCTTAGTTACAATCCAAAATCAGCAATAAATGAAAGGTAAGTACACTTCTCAGGGTTCCATCAGATTGTATATGAGTTGGAGAGGTGACTTGGAGCTCCCCATGGTGGCCAAAATGGCTGAGAGGCGCCACTTGGAGGAGGAGGTGTCGAATCCGGTACAATGACATCACTTCCTTGGCTGCTTGTGTTCTGATCTTGCAAAACCTCTCTAGAACGCTGTGGTGCTCCAAATTGAGTGAATCCACTTCCATTTGTTAGCTCTCTTCCTGAACTACAAAATGGACCCCTGATTGGCCGCATTTGGACTATAGACGAGGAAGATATGGCTTGGTGAAGCTGCTACTCGGTTGGCACCAATCCGTGGGTTTGGGTGCCAAGTGTGCTCGAACCATGGGCCACCTCTTCCCTTAGGTGTAGGGTGTATACACCCCAAGGCTTGCCTCCCAAGTCTTCTCCTTGCAGCACCCCTTTGAGCCCCAAATCTTCAAACCTCCTTGTAGCCATTTGCATCTCCTTCTCTTGCTCTTAAGTTTCGGCCATGGTACGCATGAACAAGGTGAGGGCCTCCTTCATCTTCTTTGTCTTGGACCTTGTCATGGGTGCTCCTATGTTGTGAAAAGGCCTTGGAACTTGGCTTGAATGGTCCTTGACTTGGATGCCCTCATCACGGCCCCATTATTTGGAGCGAAGGCGAGTTGTTGCTAAGACAGCCCCCAAGAGGTCAGCCGCTTACACCGAGGGTCACGAGGAAGACCTCAGTCCAAGGTGTACAAGGAAGAGGGGAAATTCTTTGCGTGATGCGTGGGACCCGGTTTTCCAGCTCAACAATGACAACTCATTGTTTTTGGGAGGAGAAGACCCTCTTATCGTGCCTTGAGGGCTGTGCACCCCTATGAAAGGGAGGTGATAGGCGAAGCCTAGACTCCCGCTGAGTTTATGAAGGAGGCAGCTAAACAGAGTCTACGGGTAAGACAACCTTTGGTCATTGTTTCATAAGTTTTGTTCTTCTTTCTGTCTTGCTGAATGGATTTGGATGCAGGCCGCCGTTCAAGGGTGCTGCCATGGAGCAATGGCATGACTTTCTCACGTATGCCAACAAAGGCGGACGACGCCCAAATTGCTGAGATAGCATTTCTGAGGAGGGAGCTGGAAGGAAGGGAGGAGGAGCAGGCCAAGCGAGTGGCCTAACTGGAGACTCGGTGCGACTTCCTTAACAAGGAGCGGACCGCTTGTAGGCTGCTTCGATGGGAGCAGGCCAGTCTGATTGATGCATTTCAGCATCACTTCCTCAAACAGGAAGCAGAGCTGGAAGCCCAAAAGATTGAGGCTGCTGTCCTGAAGGAGTCACACCTCTCTCTGGAGGCTGACTCGAAAGCTACCCTCGTAGAGGCGAAGGCTGAAGTCGAGCTGGCGAAGGCTGCAGCTGAAGAAGTGAAGCGCCAGGCCATCGCCCTGGCCCAGTTGGCGGAGGGGAAATGATGTGGACATCAGCCCCATTTTTGAGACACGGCACGACCCTCATCCAGAAGGTCAAAAGGGCCCTTGGCGAAGGCACGGGCGAAGAAGAAGCGGCATTCTAGGCACCGGCGAGGCCCCAAGGCAAGTCCGTGGTCGCTGTGTTCTTGGCGCACCCATGCCCGTTGGCGAACCCTTGGCCTTTGGCGAGGCCAAGGCCATTTGCGAGGCCATGGCTCTTTTGCGACCCCCATGGTCGTTGGCGAAGACCCTGTGCCTCATTTCCAGAAGCAAGCGAAGCCCAGGTGTTCGCCAAACAGAAAGGGTCTCCATACGCAAGACAGCGAACCCTTCAACTTGTGCCGAGGCCCTCTTCTTCCCTTTTCCCGCCGAAAGCAATTCATGGGGAAATGGGAGCCGCAAAGCAGTAGCCTGCAATGTCACATCCGCTGCCACCTCTCATTTCGCCTACCATAGATCCAGAAGCTGTCCCCTTGTCAAGACATCTTTTATTATTTCCTTCTTTCTTTCTCCTTCTATAAAAGGAGGTTGTAACCTAAGTATTAGGGAGAACTCATTTTGTAAGAACACATATTTGCGGAAGTACGCATATTGTTCTTCGTGGGTCTCAAATCTTGCTCCACCAATCCATTAGTGATCCATTGCAAGAGGATCCAATATAATACCTAGCATTGTTTGATCTCGTAGTCAAAAGGTTCTAGGTCCCATTTTCCTTCCCCAGGCATTTTCAAGGGCATTGCCTCACCTCGTAGTGAGGAGGTTCCCTTGGCCGACTCTGTTTCCTTCGTGTTCTTCCTCTGTTTCGTTTCCCATTCTTGCTGGAAACCGCCTCCTTCGAGCTAGATCCGAGCTCGTGATCACGTTTCCCCACCGTGATCACATCAGTTGGTATCAGAGCCAAAGCGCTTGTCGGAGGTATCATACCGTATCAGTTGTTTGTTTTCTTCAAGTAAAACCATTGCCTTCTTTCTTACACTTGAAGAAAAACGTTTTGTTGTTGTTCGAAGAGAAACCGAAAATATTTGTGTTTATGCGTGGTTCATGTGACTAGAGGAAAGTGCATATTTGAGTGCTGATTATTGAAGTGGAGTGAAAAGAGAACTGGTTTCGGATATTATCTTGTGTTGATTAAGTGCAAAAGAAAAAGTTGTTGTGGTTGTGCACGAAAAGAATTTGAAGAAAGAAAAAGTTTAACTGTTCGAGAGTGATCATATCAAAACACAACCGAACAGGGATTTGATCCGAAAATATGTGGGCAACTTGAACCAAAGTGGTTGTGTGGATCAAAGAGCCTTCACTCCTACATACCTTACTTCTTTCAACCCCATCTCACCCTAAGCTCTCAAAGTTAGTTTCAAGTAACTAGAACTTTGTGCTTTACTTGTTTCGGATATTGCTAAGATTTCATTGGATATTCTTTGCATGTTCGCATTTGATCTTAATCGAGATTGGTGGTAAGTTTTGAGGCTTGAAAGAACCGTGCGTTCTAAACGCGAGAGAGAAGTGGTACGAGTGTGTCCCTAAACACAAACGAGAGGCCAACCATACACGTGAGGAAATGAGTGGTACCGACATTATTGTTTAAGTGTGTAGGGATACAAATGGCGCGAACCCTTAAGTTTCGAGGGATGATGACCCTTTCGGGTTCGAGTCATGGGAACACCATCTTGAGGCATTCTTTGCCAAAAGTGGTGCTCATGGACTCGAGAAGCTTGACATAGCCATTGAGATGCTAAGAGGTGAAGCTTGGTATTGGTGGTGCGAATACGCCACAAAGAGAAGTGATCGAGGTTAGAGTTCATACCGTCTTGGGATCGTTTGAAAAGTGCGATGAGGCGGCGGTATGGCACCCAAACCCCATCGCACATTTGACCCCAACCTCCACCCATCGGTCGAGACCCTGCACCTCACATAGCTCATCTCCGAGTCCCCCACACTACTCCCCTATAACCACCGAAAGAAGAGCCGCACCATCAGCCCACTCCACCCCTTCTCCAAGAATGACCCCGAATCCTCCTTGTGCACTAACCCCTTTGGGAAATCTCACTCAAGAAATTAGAGCAGATTTCAAGGAGATGGAAAAAGATTTAAAGGAGATAAGAAAGGAAGTCTCACAAGTGGGAGACCTTATGAAGGAATGGTGTGAGAGTGAGAGAAAAAGAGAGAAAGAGAAAAGAAAGAAAAAGGCTCTTCAAAACCCAGAGAGTGAAACACCCAAGCTTTCCACCGAGATCAATGGAGGGCTAACGCCTAAATCTTTTAATGAATGTTGTTCTTCTTTGATTATTCCAGAATCGATGATAAAGAAACTTTGGGTTGTTTGCAAAAGGAAGAAGTCCTGATTTCGAGCAGGAGTCTGCCTCCCCTAACTTGGGGAGAGGTAACCTACTCTTCTCTAATAGTGATGAAGTGAATAGGCATGAATGCGAAACCTTATTCGAAAATGAGCATGCATCTCAGCCATTGCTTAATTCTCTCAACCCTGATAAGTGTAACATATTCGAATTCCCCCTTGAAAGCATGAAGCAAGATGATTCGGTTGACCATGAGCTGTCTGTACATGATGCATATCCCATATCACTCACCCCTAACCATGAATTCTCTTCAAAGCATGATCATGAATCCTATTTTTAGTCATAAGAATGAAAGGCCGAGGCTCACATTTGACCCCGGGATACTAGAAAGCGTGTGTAAGGTAGAAGTGAAGAGAAAGGGCGGATTGTCCATCTCAAATCCTTCGAACCATTTTTGGAACTTTGATGTTTACAGTTTTGGTCCACTAACCCTTAATGCCTCTTCAAGTTTGTTGCGGTGTCTTAAGATTTGTAGGGACAATTTCCTTATGAATCCGAGGACGGATTCTTCTGAAGAGGGAGGGTATGATGTGGACATCAGCCCCATTTTTGGAGACAAGGCACGACCCTCATCCAGAAGGTCAAAAGGGCCCTTGGCGAAGGCACGGGCGAAGAAGAAGCAGCATTCTAGGCACCGGCGAGGCCCCAAGGCAAGTCCGTGGTCGCTGTGTTCTTGGCGCACCCATGCCCCGCTGGCGAACCCTTGGCCTTTGGCGAGGCCAAGGCCATTTGCGAGGCCATGGCTCTTTGCGACCCCCCCATGGTCGTTGGCGAAGACCCTGTGCCTCATTTCCAGAAGCAAGCGAAGCCCAGGTGTTCGCCAAACAGAAAGGGTCTCCATACGCAAGACAGGCGAACCCTTCAACTTGTGCCGAGGCCCTCTTCTTCCCTTTTCCCGCCGAAAGCAATTCATGGGGAAATGGGAGCCGCAAAAGCAGGTAGCCTGCAATGTCACATCCGCTGCCACCTCTCATTTCGCCTACCATAGATCCAGGAAGCTGTCCCCTTGTCAAGACATCTTTTATTATTTCCTTCTTTCTTTCTCCTTCTATAAAAGGAGGTTGTAACCTAAGTATTAGGGAGAACTCATTTTGTAAGAACACATATTTGCGGAAGTACGCATATTGTTCTTCGTGGGTCTCAAATCTTGCTCCACCAATCCATTAGTGATCCATTGCAAGAGGATCCAATATAATACCTAGCATTGTTTGATCTCGTAGTCAAAAGGTTCTAGGTCCCATTTTCCTTTCCCAGGCATTTTCAAGGGCATTGCCTCATCTCGTAGTGAGGAGGTTCCCTTGGCCGACTCTGTTTCATTCGTGTTCTTCCTCTGCAGGCTTTCGTACATTTGGAGATCACCACCGATCTTCCCATTCTTGCTGGAAACCGCCTCCTCCGAGCTAGATCCGAGCTCGTGATCACGCGTTTCCCCACCGTGATCACATCAATTGGGGGAGCAGGGGAAGAAGATGGGAGATGCATGGTATGCCATGCTTTGGATTAGGCGGAGGCACCAACATGTGGATGGCCCCCTCTTTTGTGTACAAATGGGATCTGCAATTTTGCATACTTTTGATTGTAGAAATGAAGTAAAATTTTGATTTACCTTCATTGTTTGTAGTCTTGCTTTTGTCTTGCGATAGCATTGTAGGTGTCACCCCACCGCCCCCGGAACTGGCGGAAGCATCTTTCTTGCAGAGGTTGGAGGTATCGGCGGTGGGTGATCGCAGAATTTTCTCTTAAAAGGGTTTGGTCCCAAAAACCCATCCCTTAAAACGTTATCTTTCGGTTTTAAGGTTGTTAAGTGTTTGCAGATTTTTACGACGTCTTACAAGTCCTAAACCTGCACCCGAGACACGTTAGTTGTTCTTACTGATATATCGCGCGCAGAAAACTTAAGCGAGAATACGAGATAATATAGGCGAAGGAGTTCCGCCTCTGCGTAGGGTGGGAAACTCCCATGAATAAACTATACGAGACAGAAATCCGAATGCAGAGATAACTAATATGCATACTACGCCTACAGAGCCGAGACATACGACGGAATTATACTTCGCCAAACAAAACTGTTGCTGCTGCTAAACATACAAAGGAGAAATAACGTCAGACAGAACAAATAAGCCAAACGCAGATCACAGAAGGGATCTAACGAGAAAACCCCCAGACATAAACAGATAAATACCTCAGAACAGACAGAATGCAGAACGAACACCGCGGGAGGTCTACTCCGCAGGTCGTTTGCCCAGATCCCCTGAAAATGTTATATATGTGGGGGGTGAGTTCTCGAAAGAACCCAGTAAGGGGGTAGGTACGAAACGGTCAAAACAAAACTTGAAAAACATTATTTTTGCCTGCACAAAAGGGTTAGCATGCAATGATCTAGCAGATATCCCAATCCTAAAAAGTATTATGATATGCAGAGTCATGATGCTCAGAAGTCCCGTCGGACTGTGTTAACGACCATGGTTGGCATACCAGAATCACTGGCGTTCCCATCAGTCGATAACAAGTGGTAAGCCCATACAGGTGGTCCCCGACCACTGACAGCACCCTACAGCGGCTTATTAGGCTCACGCCGATTATCGGGTCAGAACGCATGGTACCAGCGAAGGGGCGTACGTCCCCTAACTGTCACAGAAACGGCCTAAGCCGGTACAGAACATATAACGGGTCCGTTGTCGACCCCCGACATGAAGATCCGATATAGTAGACGTCCAGAACATATAACAGAAATGGGTCCGTCATCGACCCCCGATAGATAATCAGTCCAGAAACAAAATCCTGCAAACCGCTACGTACCAGTAACTAGCCCCGGGAGTCACTGGGTCCCACCCTCGACCCGAGTACTAGCCCTTAACTAACCTAATACACATAAATGCGCATTAAGTCCTCGAACTTTTCAGAACTGTCAATAGTACCCCAATTTTCACATTTCTAGCGACTTCCTTCCTTTAATAACAAGTTTACACTTTTACCCAAACTTTTCCATGTTTTACACTTTGGTCCTCCAATTTTCATAAAAGGTCAACTTTACCCGGTTTGCTCAACTTGGTCAAAAAGTCAACCTTTATCCATTCTTTCCCAAATTTCGGCCCAAGCCCATACTTTCGGCCCAACTTCCATCTCAACCCAAATCTTTTCTAAACTTCACACTTTAGTCACTTTCTTTTAATCCTTCATGTTAAACCATTTTTAACATGTTTTAATCAACTTTTCATCACCAAAACACTATTCACAGCAAACAAAAAGTTTCTTCCAAGTCCTTGATTTTCGGTTTTCCTTGAAATTTTCACCCAAACTTTAAAACTTAACACTTCCATGCATAAACCTTTATATACTTCCATTTTTCAACACTTAAACACTTAAATCTTCAACAAAACATCATCCACACACATGCTCATAATTTCGGCCTCTTGCTGATTTTTCCCAACACTTGTGTTTTCATGATTTTCCAAGAACAAAACATGCTTAACATGTATCAAACACCAACATACATGAAGATCAACACCAACCAACAACCAAAATTTCAAAAGCTTAACAAGGGGTTCCTCACCTTGCTGAAACTCACTCAACCCTTGATTTAGTTGCTGGAATTGTGACACCACCACCACCAAAGTTTCCTTCAAAGATTTGGCCATGAACAATCAAGAGTAAGCATAACTTCCATACATGTTCAACTTCAAACATGATGATTAGCCCAAAACCAACTCAAATTTACCTTGATTGTCACTGATTTGTGAGGTTAAGAAAGTGGTAGAACCAAGCTTGTTGAACCTCAAAACTCGAAACTTCAAGTTTGAGTTTTCAGCACCAACATCACAGCAGACCCGTTTTCGTGCAGCTCCGATTTGGAGGTCTTCCCGACGTTTTTGGACCATGGCCCCTTCAGAAAAGTTGAAGCCAAGAGGTTAAGGAAGATTTCTTCTAACTACCACCAAAGCCAATTCGAACTCCAGACGAGCAGAATCAGCCACGAACAGAGGAGAAGTATTCTGGCCAGCAAAGGAGAGAGTGTTCAAAAGTTAATTTCTCTTTCTAAGTGTTTGAGTGAGAGAGAGGAATGAGATAAGTGATTCAGAAATGACAAAAGGGCTGAATAAATGGTGAGTGAGGGGAACAATAATTGGTTTTATGGAGAAGGTAAAAGAAATAAAATGGTGGTGGAATGAATGAGTGACATGTGTGGGTATGGGCAAGGTATGGGTTACCATACTTCGACCAAGGGCCAAAAATATCTACTCCCCTTAATTAGTTACTACAGAAATTACCAAGGGAGATAATCCTTGTGATTATCTCCCAATTTTCCCCGTCGGTGTCCATTTTGCCCTCCGAAACCGATTTTCCGCAAACTGTCCCGGAACTCAAAAATTGTCGTCCAACACGTAAAACACTTATAAATATCACCAAATTCACTTCCAAACATTGAATTCCAACAATTTATCATATTGCAACATTATTCCGATAATTTACAGAATTCGCAATTCCGGTCGACACTCGCCGGAAACTTACAGAACGTCGGGGTGGGTGTAACGGTAGGGTACGTTAGCTAGGTTAACAACCGTAGGCTAAGTCCCATTCGTGGCGAGGGGTCTGCTGGGGTTCGCAACGACGAAGCCACAGAGATCACTTGTCGAGACAAGTCGAGGATCCGTTTAGGGTTCGCGGCAGCGATGCCTTTGAAGACCATGGATGAGATTTCCCCACGTAGAAGGTCTGCTGGGGCTCGCAATGGCGGCTCACACAGAGACCTTCCTAGCGATATTTCAGGGAGTAAGCCCTTGGGCAGTGTACAGTGTACCAAGTGGAGGATACATGCAGAGTGCTCATCAATTATATGATAAGAGTGAAGTAAAGCTCAGTTTACCTTGAGCACGAAGTCGCGCGTTGGTGAAGCGGTGGAGTACTTGTTGAGACAAGCGAAGAGCCAGTGGAGTTCTGGGGTATGAAACCCGCAACCGTGTTTGGGAGCCCGTGCGGAAGGTCCTGTGAGGCGCGCGAGGCGACTTACACGAGGACCTCCCCGAAGGAGCCAAAGGGGATTACCCTTCCGCATCGCAAAAGGATTACCCTTGGACCGGGCGAGTTGAAGGTCAGTTGGGGATGAGACCCGCAACTACCTGGGTGGAGGAGTTCGCGCGGGAGATCCGGTGAGGGGCGCGAGGGTGACTTACACAGGGACCTTTCTGAAGGAGCCAAAAGGGGATTACCCTTCCGCACCGCAAGGGGATTACCCTTGGGGCGGGGCGAGTTGAAGGTCAGTTGGGGATGAGACCCGCAACCACCATTGGCGCGACCGCAGGGGGCTTCCCTTTGTGCGGGTGCGCGAGTAGGACCTGACAAGGTCGGATGCCGCGATTTGGGCAAGTGGCCAATCTGACCGGTTGGGTGCAGATGGCGATTGAGAGGGCAGTTGTGTTGCCGTGTAATGCTGTAAGAGAGGAGGAAATACAGTTGTATTTTATTGATTTGGCAAAATAAGACTGAGGACTTACACGTAATATGGGTGTAAGTCATCCGCATGAAAGTTGCGGGGAAGAAGACGACCATCATGGTCTTGCAGTTCATAGACTCCTGGGCGGACTTGTTTATGAACAATATAGGGTCCGTCCCAGTTGGGTCGTAAGACACCCTGATTGGGGTCGCGGGCAGTGAGGGCAGACTTGAGCAAGGCCAGGCCCCCTATTGTACCGCCTTGGGTCTCACCACGGCATTATGATGAAGATTGAGCCTCTGTTTGAGGGCAAACATGCGGAGGCGAGCGCCCTAAGCGCAATTCCTCGAGTAGGTCTAGTTTGGTGTGAAGCCCTTGAGCGTTGACTTCGTCGGTGAAGTTGATCATACGGATGGTAGGAAGATCTTCCTTAATAGGTAGAAGCGCGTCTGCGCCATAAACCAGGAGAAAGGTGTCTCACTGTTGGGGTGCACGTTGTGGTGCGATAGTCCCACAAGACGCTTGGGAGTTCATCTACCCAGCGGCCTTTGGCCCCGTCAAGGCGCTTCTTGAGGCCCTCCTTGAGGGTGCGGTTGGTGACCTCAACTTGTCCGTTGGATTGGGGATGCGCCACTGGGGCGAAAAGCATTCGGACGTTGTTGTCCTGGGCCCATTGTTGGACGCTCTGACTGGCGAACTGAGTGCCATTGTCGTAATGATGGCATGAGGGCTGCCGCATCGCGTGACGAGATTTTTCCAGAGAAATTTGATAATTTTGGCGGAAGTGATGGAGACCAAGGGCTCTACCTCGACCCATTTAGAGAAGTAATCAACCGCTACAACGCAAAAGCGGTACTGACCTGGCGCGGTCGGCATTGGGCCAATGAGATCAAGGCCCCATAGGGCGAAGGGCACTGGGTTTGTCAGTGCTGGAGATTCCGTAGATGGCAGTCGCTGGATGCGAGAGTTGATCTGGCACTGGTGGCATGTTTTGACCAAAGTGCGGCGGCGTCCTTTTCAAGGTGGGCCAGTAGTATCCTTGGCGGAGGGCCTTGTGGGCAAGTGCCTCCGATGCTATGTGTGCGCCACAGTTGCCTTGGTGGAGAGTGTCCAAGACTGAGTGTCCCTCAAGAGTACTGAGGCATCGTTAGAGGGGTGCTGCAAACCCGTGATGCCACAATTGTTCATTAATTAGAACAAAGCGGATGGCACGCTTGCGAGTCTGGGGGTCCGTGGTGCTGGCTTGCAGCTCAGCGATGATGGGGTCTCGCCAATCCGTAATCGGATCTTGTGTTGCCAGTGAGGCAATGTCAACAGTCTCCGCGATTGAGGGGCTCGCGATGGTAGTTAAGGCGGAGGGTGTCTTTCCTTTAGACAACATGTCTGCTGTAGTGTTCTCGGAGCGAGGAATATGGATGAAGATGGCCTCCTCAAAGTTGGTCCGCAAGGTGTTCACCAATTTGAGCTATTTGATTAGGGTGGTATCTTTGGATTCAGCGCACCCTTGAACCTGGTGGATCACCAGTTACGAGTCGCTGTGGACATGGAGACGATGAATGCCTACTCTTATGGCGAGCTTGAGCCCCGTGATGAGGGCCTCATACTCTGCAACATTGTTAGTTACTTGAAATTGAAAAGAGACGCGTAGGGAAGCTTCCACACCTAATGGTCCTCGCAGATATACGCCCCGCGGTGGATCCGAGTTTGGATGAGCCATCCACAAACATGTCCCATTCTCGGCGGAATGGGTTGCGGCGTGAGGCCCCGCTCGGGGGCCGGGATGGTGTCCGCATCTCGAGAATTCCGCAATGAAGTCGGCGAGGGCTTGACCCTTAATTGCCTTCCTGGATTCATAGTTGATATTGAAGCCACCCAGCTCAATACACCATTTGGCGAGGTGCCCTGAATGTTCGGGCCACTTGAGGATCTCCTGGATTGGCAAGTCCGTCCGGACGATAATTGTGTGCCCTTGGAAGTAGGGCTTAAGCTTTCGCGCTGCATACACCAGAGATAAGATAGCCTTTTGAAGGGGAGGATACCTTGTTTCCGTATCCTGGAGGGTGTGGCTGGTGTAGTAGACTGGCCATTGTTTGGCAGCTTCTTCCTTGATAAGGACAGAGGCGACGCTCTTGTCTGAGGTGGCAAGGTAGAGGACCAGGTCATCGCCTGGTCTAGGACACTTGAGTGCAGGGAGATCTTGCAAGTGTTGCTTGATTGAGTCATATGCATCCTGGCATTCCTCTGTCCACTTGCAAGCCTTCTTCCTGCGGATTTGATCGAAGAAAGGTCTGCAAGCGGTCGGTGAGTTTAGAGACGAATCGTCCCAGGGCAACCAGCTTTCTGCCGATTGCGGTACTTCTTTGAGCCCCCTAGGGTGCGAAGATTGGTGATGGCTTCAATCTTTTAAGATTCGCATGAATCCCACCTTTGGAAATCTGGTAACCCGAAACTTGCCTTCGCCAATGCCAAAGATGCATTTCTTTGGGTTCAACCACATGTTATACTTGCGGAAGTTGGAGAATGTTTCCTCCAAGTCTGCGAGGTGTGTGGAGGTGGCCTTGCTTTTAACCACTATATTATCCACATAGGCCTCGAGATTTCGACAAATTTGATTGGCGAAGACCTGATTCACAAGCCTTTGGAAAGTAGCCCCGCGTTCTTTAAGCCAAAGGGCATCTGATGTAGTGGTAGACGGCTTTGCCGATGATGAAGGTAGTTTTTACTGCGTCCTCTGGGTCCATAAAGACTTGATGGTACCCACTATAGGCATCAAGGAACGAGAAGACTGAATGGTGGACGGTTGAATCCACTAGATGATCAATAAAGGGTAGGGGATAGGGATCCATTGGGCAGGCCCTATTGACCCCTTTGTAGTCTGTGATGCCATGACCACCTTCCTTATCCGCGAGGACTACATTGGCGACCCACTCGGAGTAGTGAACTTCCTTGATTATATTTTCCTTAAGTAAATTTTGCACCTCTGTGCATACAAAGTCTTTACGATCGGGGGCCATACTCCTAGTTTTTGTCTAACCGGGCTAAAGCCGGGCAGTACACTTAATTTATGAGAAATAATAGCAGGATACACACCTGGTAAGTCTTCAGGACTCCATGCGAAGATGTCACTGTTGGCATGGAGTAGATGTATGAGTGCTTGCTGGTCTTGATCTTCAAGGTCCTTTCCAACCCAAAATTTATTACCAGGAGAAATTTCAACCTCGTCTAAAGCCCCGGACAAGTAAGGAGCGGCCTCGCCTGAGGGCCTAGTCTCCTCCATGGGTGCCTTTCTCTTGGGCTCTCACGTCTTGGGAGGCGAGGAGGTCTGCGAGGCGAGACGTAATTTCCTCTAGCCACGTTCTTATTGACGTAAATATAGGCATCTCCCTGCTGCGGTATTGAACACCAGGGTTAGGGCCCGCACATCACAGCGGACGTGGAACTCAGTCTGCGTGTACCGCCCAATAATGGCGTTGTATGGCGTGGGGAGATCAAGGACAATGAAGTCCACAAAGCTGGAGTGGCATACTTGCTTCTTTTCTTTGGTGGCCCCCATCATCATGAAGGGGAGCGTGATTGTCCCCAGGGTTGGGATTTCCTCCTTCCGACTCCATAGGTGGCCCCCTTCGCGGGTTGGATTTGCGATAGGGGCACCTTCGCTTCAACAGTATGCTTGTAGATAATATTGACATTAGCCCGGTGTCCACGTACACTCTATCAATGTCCCATCCCGCAATGCGGGCGGTGATGACCAATGGAGTCTCGCATGAGGTACTGCGACCGAGGTGCCATCGCGGCGATGCCGCAGGTGAGTAGAGGAGTGACGGCGTCTTGCCGATGCGCCTTCGCACTGCGTAATTACGCTGATGTGCTTCCTAGCTGGGGAATTTGGATTAGATCCTTACGATCCGGGTTTTGTTGGGAGCGACCTCGCTGCGGTCCCCTTACGAGTCATGGAGCAAAAACTCCATGAGTTTACCCCTGAGCAAGCATATCTCCTATCATGCGTTTAAGCTCAAAACAGTCCTCAGTGTCGTGACCCTTGTCACGATGATAGCAACAGTATTTACTGCTCTGTCTTGTTACTTCTTGGGAGAGTGGGCGAGGCCACTTGGGGACCTCCCTCTTTTGCTCCAGAGCATGGAGAATGTTTGTGCGGGACTCTCTAAGTGGTGGGAGGGTTGGATATGTCCTCTCCTGTTGGATGGCGTAGAGTCCGCCTCTGCTACTGTAGTCCGTTCGCGAGGGCCGCCTTCGCATCGACGTGGTGGCCCTCGCAAGCGGTCGAGTGACCTCTTACTGTGTTCATGAACCGGGAAGCCGTGCTCAAGAAGCTGCTCCATGTTGGCGGGGTGTTACGGTCACCCCGAGCGGGTTGCGGCCGGGTGACCAGGACTCGGTTTTGGCTGCGGAGTCACGTTTTCGGCGTTCAGCGGCTCCCGAGCCCTATCCGAGTATCATTTTGGCGAACCCTTCCGTATTTGAGGTCGTGTGGGTCCCCGGACGTTTCCGCCGAAAATATTTTCGGGCGCCGGGGGTTGTCGGGTCGTCTCGGGACGTCTGGCGGGCTCGGTAGCACTCTCGAGATCTCAGTTTGGGAAGCCGTTTGCAGTTTTGGAGTCGTGGAAACGTCCGGAGGTGGTGGTGAAGTTTAATATTTGGGGCGGGACGTTCGGTTCCGGGCGACTCCCGGGGCTCGGGACGGGAATCCCGGGGCTCGGGATGGAAATTTTCTGACGGCTTTGGGGTAAGTTGTGTTATAATTTAAGATGGAATTTATGGGTATTTTTATAGAATTTTGGGTGACGGAATTTCGGTTCGAGTTGACACGCTCGCCGTCGGGTTTTGGTTCGGGTTCAATGAGCTCGGTAGGACACTCCGGAATGGTAAATGAACTTTTGAAATATGTTTTGTGAATGTTATAATATTCTGAGGGTTGTGTCCATGTTTCGTTAATTTTGAAATTCGGTAATTATTTTTGGACAAAAGAATTGGAACTTTCGGAAAAATTGGGAGTTAATTTGCATTTGGTTGCAAAATTAGTAAAAATCAGCATGGGCAGCCTTTGTTCTTTCGGCAGACTTGGGAAAAGAAATAGGACACTTGTCCTATTTTCATTTAAGTGAAAGGGTATGGGTTATAAAGTGAGGAAAATATAATTGGACTTATATTTCCATAAAATGAGTTATATTTCATTCCATTTCTTCTTCTTCTTCTTCTTTCTCAAACTTGCCGCCACCATGGGAGCTCACTTCCAAGCTTTGTGAACTTCAAATCTTGGCTCAAATCAACAAGGAAATGGATCCTTTTTGTGATTTTGAGGTCGGAAGTTAGAAAAGAGAGGTTTTCGGGTTTCGGGTCGTGGTTTGGAAATCGTCCGAGCGGTCAAATACTGGAATTGTGAGGTAAGGTTTTGGTTCTGCTTTTTTTGGTAAGATAGGTGTATGTTTTGTTTGACTTTGTGTTCTTCTAGTATTTCAGTATTATATGCCTAGGGCATATTACATGTCTGTAGGTGTATGTGTTGTTGCACTTACATTTTGCGGGTATTTGAAATTTCGCTTTAAGGTACGTTACGTAATTTGTAGGAATATGCCTTATGGCATACTGTCTGCATTAACCCTACGACAGTTGAGGGTTCGCTACCCACTGGTGCACCATGCTTCGTAATAGCCGGCTTGACTCCCTTAGAGGGAGGTCATTGCTCGATTTGTTATAAGGGTTTATGGCGATTTAGTATCGCATATTGTTTTCAGGATTCGATCTGTTTTTATTACATGCACGATATTCTGTTTTCTCGTCATTATATATTACGTATATTATTATCTTTCTGTTTTGCAGGGTTACATAAGATTATCTTACCCCAAATCACTTACTGGTCCTTTCGAGGACTCACACTATTTGGTAACTGTTTTTGGATTTCGGTAGAGTGCAGTAGCGGCCAGGGGTAGGTTTCCGCGAGGCTTCGCTTTGGTTGTGTTGAGCAGCAGCGGTACCTTGCGAGCTGGGTTTTTGTCTACTTGGTCTGAATCCAGCTCGTGGGATTTTGATGTTTAGTCATCTGGTTGGCTATGTAGCTGCATTTGCATATTTTCTGGTTTGCGGTTATGATTGTATATTTGTATATTCTTATATATTCTGTTCTGTGCATGTTACGAGCGCTTGGCGCTTGGCGCTTGCTAGACACCTTAGGTTACGTGAACTCTGTATGTATCTATGTTTGGTGCGTAAGCACTCGTCCACGGAGGCGAGGCTTACTCATTCTTTGATGCATGAATTATATGTTTTGATTTTATTTTAGTTATATGTATGAAGATTTCAGGTTGCTTCCACAATTGCTTTTTCGGGTCCGCTACGCGCAGCAGTCCCGAGGACCTGCCTTTCGTATCATTCCGGCTTCCGCTTCCAGCGTCCGGCGCCCCGCCTCCGCAACCGGGCTCGGGTGGCGTGCGGTGACAAGTTGGTATCGAGCAGGTAAGTGACCATATTGGTCGTCAGTGGTGACTTGTAGTGACGACTATTGTTGTACATTTTATTTTAGAATGGTTTGGTACGGAGATTGGCCACCTCCTTACTTGAACCACTTCAAAATAAAATTGTGGAGCAAGGTTTGGTCCTTCAAGTTATCCTGGTGGTTGCAGGGTATGGAATCCAGAATTTCGGGACTTTGGTAAAAGTGTTACAAGTAAAGGATTGTGGAAAAGTTTCGTACGTAAAATTGTGTTTTAGGAAAAGATTTGGTGAAGTAAGCATGAACTGCTTCTGTGATTCTGTGAAATGCATGTTTTTATCATTTTGCAAAATAACTTCGAGTCAAATCTTGCATTGCACTCTGAGCCTTAGGAAACTGCTAGCTTCTGTAGGGATTAGGAGTGACCGATTTGTCTGGACTCTGTTTGGTCTGAAATTTTTGAGGTTTGGTTAACACGCGTAGACAGCGTGTTTTGCGACCGGAGGGAGGGGATTGTAATCCCACGCCTCCGAGAGATAGGGTTTGAACTGTTGGATATGGGTTGAGTTGGTATATGTTTTGGAAATTTGGTTTGGGATAAGTTGTTTTTCTGGTTGGACTTGGTTTGAGGAATTGTGTACTACACGCGAATAGCGTGATTTGGCACCGGAGGGGCGGGACTGGGATCCCACACCTCCGTAGAATAGGATACGGGTTCAGCGTAACCCAGGGTCTGAACAACCACACTCACCGCCCCCGAGGTTTAGCGGTCATAGGGACCCCTCTCTGATTTGGTATTACCCGCCGCCTAGCGGGTTCGGGGCGGCAGTGGCGGGGAAAATCTGTTTATGCCACGGTAAGGGCATTTTGATTAGGTGGTGATAGCGAGACTTAATGTCACCGCACGCCACCCGAGCCCGGTGCGGAGGCGGGGCGCCGGGACGTCGGAAGCGGAAGCCGGAAAATACAAGATGGCAGGTCCATTGAGACCCGCCACGCGTAGCGGACCCAAAGAGCGAAATGAAAGTGGAAGCAACCTAACAAATATTTCGTACGTATAACTAAAATAAAATCAAAACATGCAATTCATGCACTAGCAACAGAGTAAGCCCCGCCCTCCGTGGACGAGTGCTTACGCACCAAAACATAGATACATACGAGTTCACGAACCTAAAGTATCTAGCAAGCGCCAAGCGCCGTAACATGCGGCGAGCAGAATATATATATATATATACATATACAATCACCACAACAATAAAAAGAGAGTATGCACATGCAGCTACTGAGCCGACCCTAGGCCTAAACGTCAAAATACCTCGCGCGGGATTCAGACCAAGTAGACAAAATCCCAGCCCACAAGGTACCGCGATCTTTGCTCAACCCAACCAAGGCGAAGCCTCACGAAACCAACTCCACCGGTTGTTTACCAAGTCTACTGAAACCCAAAAGCAGAACCCAAAAGAAGGGTGAGTCCTAAAAAGGACCCGTAAGGGATTTGGGGTAAGATAAGTATATGTAACCTGCAAAACAGAAAGATAGCAATATACGCAATGTAATACGAATAACATGCATGTACCAGAAACAAATCGGAATCCCGAAGGATGTGCGATTCCAAATCGCCATAAACCTTATAACAAATCGGAACGACAGCCTCCCACTAAGGGGAGTCAGAAGCCGAAGCTATTACGGAAGCATGGTGCACCAGCTGGGGTAGCGAACCCACAACCTGTCGTAGTGTTACTGCATGCAGTATGCCATAAGGCATACTCCTACAAACGTAGGATTAACAGACAGAGTATGCCATAAGGCATACTCCTACAAATTACAGAACGTACCTTAAAGCACAGATTTCCGAAATACCCGCAAAACAAATGCAACAACACATACACCTACAGACTACGAATATGCCCTAGGCATATAATACCGAAATACTTGCAGAAAGTGAAACTAAACATACACCTATCTTACCAAAAATAGCGAACCAAACCCTTACCTCACAATTCCAGTATTAGACCGATTTGGACGATTTCCAAACCACGACCGAAACCCGAAACCTCTCTTTTCTAACCTCCGGACCTCGAATCTGTCATTTCAAGCTGAATTAGCAACCTTACCAAACAAACTACCAAACTACACCCCCGACCCCAAAACCGAAAATCCTGAAGAATTTCTGTAAAATTCCAGATTTTCACGTAAAGCGTCGAATTCAGAACCAACCTAGACAATGCAAGATTATACATTGACAAACATCATACAACAAGCGAACTGATCAAATCCAACCTTAAACCCTTCATTACCCGTCATTTTCCGATAATCCCGCTTAAATGTAACTTTTTCATTTCTTAACCGAATTCAACGATTCAAACTTCCATCCACTCCTAAATTCAACCCCAACACCATAATAACATCCAATTTAACCAAATTGAAACTCCAACATTGAAAAAGAATCATTCTAAAATTCGGTTCTTAACCAACTTTTATCCAACTTCCAATTCAATCCATTCAAGCTTCCAATTAATCATTCCAACCTCCAATTCCACTTCTAAACCAAGAACACTATCCAATTGCATCCAAACAACAAAATCCAACACAAACATACACCTAAACAAATCGGCCAAAAGGGGTTTTCACCTCAACTTGTTTTCCATCAAATTGAATCCATACATAAGCTTAGAATCATGCTAGGACTAACATACTTGAAGCATGAAACAAGATAACAAACACACACCATTTTGGCAAATCTTCCATAAATTCGGCCAACACTAGTTCTTCATCCAAGATGTGTTTTCCAAAATCCAACACTTGATTAACACTCTCCTACAACCCAAGAACAACATACTAAAACATGGGAGGAAGAGAATCATCCTAGCTTATAGCTAAGAACAAACCCATCATTTGCCAAAACTCTTCTTTTCTTCACTAATCTACCAAACTAATGAGAAAAGAGAGCTTAGGGAGGTACTTACCACATAAAGCACCAAATCCCTCTTTGATTCCAAGCAAGGAGAAGGATTTCAAGCTTGAGGTTGAGCTCCTCAACCATGGCGGCAGCAGACTTCATGAAGAAGAAGAAGAAGAAGAAATGAGATAATAATATCTCATTTAGGAAATTATATGCCATATATAATTTTCTTCCCTTTACCCATACCTTCCCACTTAAATAACACAAAGACATGTGTCCCTCATGTCTCCCAATACTGCCGAATTAAGCTGCTGCTGCCCATACCCTTTACTTTTTATTTTGTAACCAAATACAAATTAACTCCCCATTTTTCCGAAAGTTCCAATTCTTTTTGCCCAAAAATAATTACCGAATTCCAAAATTAATGAAACTTGGACACAACCCTCAGAATATTATAACATTCACAGAACATTTTTCAGAAGTTCATTTACCATTCCAGTGTCCTACGAGCTCGCTGAACCCGAACCAAAACCCGAGCGTGCGGCGTGTCAACACGAACCGAAATTCCGTCACTCCAAAATTCTATAAAAATACCCATAAATTCCATCTTAAATTATAACACAACTTACCCCAGAGCCGTCAGAAAAATTCCATCCCGAGCCCGGGATTCCGTCCCGGGAGTCGCCCGAACCGAACGTCCCGTCCCAAATATTAAACTCCACAACCATCACCGGGACGTTTCCACGACTCCAAAACTGCAAACGGCTTCCCAAACTGAGATCTCGAGAGTGCTACCGAGCCCGCTGTACGTCCCGAGACGACCCCGACAACCCCCCGGCGCCAGAAAAATATTTTCGGCGGAAACGTCCGGGGGACCCACACGACCTCAAATACGGAGGGGTTCGCCAAAATGATACTCGGATAGGGCTCGGGAGTCGTCTGAACGCCGAAAAACGTGACCCGCAGGCTAAAACCGGAGCCCCGGGTCACCCGGTCGCAACCCGCTCGGGGTGACCGTAACACTTAAGCCACCGCTCGCCATAGTTTTGGGATCGGTAAGTGAGTGACTCGACGAGGGTGGTCACTACGACACCTAGACTTCTCGTCGGTCCTATTAACGACGAGGAGATGCAGGGGCACCGGCTGGCGAGTCGGACTTTGGAGAGGTTTTAGAGTTTGAACCCCCCGAGGTTCAATGACCGAGAAAGTGCAGGGTAGTAGAGATTTGGTTTGCAGGAGTTGACAAACTCCTGGGAGGCTACATTTTCCCAAAGGTGCGGCGGGGATGTAGCCAGGATCTGCGTCGAGCACGGTTCGATGAGCTTCATCGGGAGACAAGATTGTCGGAAAGTTTGAGTGAGAGTTTGATCGGCTGGTTTACTATGTACCGTAGTATCAAGGTATGGAAGAGGAGAAGACCAAGAGGTTTATTTCGTCATTGCGCCCGAGTACAGTGGGTTTTGAGACCTTTAGACATTACTTTGTTTCGGGAAGCGGTTATTGGGCTCAACTCCTCGAGCAAGAGGAGGTTGAGAGTCGTCTCACCTTGCAATGAGGTCGGGGAGTACGGAGGGGTTCCATACTGGCGGGGACCCGGCAGATTCTGGATGGCCGAGCAGGCACGGGCGATTTAGTAGAGGTAGAGAGGAGCACCACCGGCCACGACCTTGTCTGATTTGCAGTAGGTATCACTCCGGTCGACTTTGTTACTGGCGGGAGGGCCGATGTTTACGTTGCAGTCCGACACTCTTTGGGTACGGGATTGCCCTCTTCTTGTAGGGCGGGGTTTTGGCAGTCTTCGGCGTCCATAGTCTCGGTACAGCCCACGCGCCGCGGCGTGGGTTTGAGATGGGTGGCCCGAGACCTCGGCGGCGACAACGGCTTCAGCCACCCCTCCGTCACAAAGCAACCGAGCGGGACGAGTTTTCCTTTTTCTGAAGGTAGGCCCTGGTTATCATGGAGGACCTAGTCAGCGGTCAGGTACCAGCCAGCAGGGAGGCTCGAGTCGGCGGGGAGTTTTGCGGGTACTTTATTTCGAATGAGATATCGGTTCATGCGGTATTGGATACGGGAACATTTATTCCCATTGTAACACCGAAATGTGTTACATCTCTCAGTATCATTGTTAGTACTTTGCCTCAAATGTACTTAGTAAAAGCTCTTTGGGAGTCGGTTCTGTTTTCCAATGACATGGTTCGGGGTTGTACGATATCTGTAGGCAGACATATGATAGTATCGGATTTATTGGTTTTAGACACGCCGAACTATGATATTATTCTTGGGATGGACTGGCTATCCAAGAATTCTGTGCACATTGGTTGTGCAACCCGAACCATTATGGTTTCTGGAGAGGTACTACCTCTCACGGCTCCGACTGGTGTGACTATCGCACAGCACGGTACAGTGTTGCAGATTCTGGATCATCTGTCGATAGTCGGTGTTGGGGGAATGTTATGGTCTGAATGAGGCTGGTACTAGGTTGAAGTTAGATAGTATACCTTGGTTCGAGATTTTCCGCAGGTATTTCCGGAGGAGTTGCCCGGATTACCACCAGAGCGGAAAATTGTGTTTGAGATCTACTTGCAGTCGGGTACTGCTCCGATATCTATTCCTCCTTATCAGATGCTTATTTCTGAGAGGCAGGAGTCGAAGAAAGCGATTGGAGGAATTACAGCAGAAGGGCTTTATCCGACCGAGCACTTCACCGTGGGGTACTCCGGTTCTGTTTGCTAAGAAGAAAGATGGGACACTCCGACTTTGCATTGATTACAGACGGTTGAATGCACTTATTGTGAAGAATAAGTATCCGTTGCTAAGGATTGACGATCTTTTTGATCAACTTCGGGTTCAAGAGTTTCCTCTAAGATTAATTTCCGATCTGGGTATTTTCAGCTTAGGGTGAAGGATGAGAACATACCTAAGACTGCTTTCCGCACCCGATTTGGACACTTTGAGTTTACGGTCATGCCGTTCGGGCTGACCAATGCTCCATCGGCATTAAGGGATCTGATGCATCGGGTGTTCCGACCGTACTTGGACTCATTTCCGGTGGTTTTTATTGAAGATATTCTGATATATTCTCGGGATGAGAACTCGCATCGGGAGCATCTGAGGATAGTTCTGCAGACACTTTGGGAACATCAGCTTTATGCTAAATTCTCAAAGTGTGAGTTCTGGATTCGGGAAGTCACTTTTAAGGACACATTATTTCGAGCATGGTGTGTCCGTGGACCCAGAGAAGGTGAGGGCGATTCGGGGCTGGAAACAACCTACCACGGTACGGGAGATCAGGAGCTTCCTGGGGTTAGCAGGATATTATCGGAGATTCGTACCGGGGTTTTCTATTCTGGCATCTCCGCTCACGCAGTTGACCAAGAAGGGTCAACCGTTTATCTGGTCTGATAGGTGTGAGCAGAATTTTCAGGAGTTGAAGCGGCAGTTGACTAACGCTCCGATTCTGACTCTTCCAGATCCGAACTTACCGTATGTGATTTATTCGGATGCTTCCACATCCAGTTTGGGGTGTGTTGGCGCAGGAGCGTTTTGTGGTAGCTTATGGGTCGAGGCAGCTGCGACCGCATGAGCTGAACTGACTGACACATGATCTGGAGTTGGCTATAATAATTTATGTGCTGAAACATTGGAAGTGATATCTGTTTGGTAATAAATTTCAGATTCTTACCGACCATAAGAGTCACAGCCACCCCGCCCGGTTGCGGAGGCGGAGCCGGCCGCGACGTCGGAAACCCGCACGTGGTACTGCTGCTGCAACCCAACCTCAAAAATGAAGGAAGCACCGCGGAATCTCTACTCCGCCGGTTGCTTATCAGGACGGCCTGAAAGTGGTAAACAGATAAAAGGGTGAGTCCTCGAAAGGACCCAGTAAGGGCTTAAGGTAATAATGCGGTTGCCGTGGCAACAACTGAACACAAAACAGATTAGCACAACATATACATATACATACGAACATAAAACATAAAGCAAGTCAGCATCCACCATATGCGGTCCAACCGCCGAAGCGACCATGCGGCGGCCCTCCGCAGAGGTCGAATATACTGATCGAGCAGAGCAGATAGCGCGGTACCGGCTGGGGTCGCGAGCCCCAAACTGTCGTAGGGTCACGCGAGAAGTATCGGCACTCTGGTGCGGATACGCGAGAATGTCGGCACCCCGGTGCGGACACGCAGGCGAAATATCGGCACTCACGGTGCGGATACGCAGAACAGAATCAAGGAGTACCCGTGGTCTCTTCAACCATACGGGCCTCGCCACAGAATCAGAACATATAAATAAAGCATACAAACACAGCAGAGATATCGTACCTGATAACACATATGGAGCAGAACAAACGTACATTTTACCAAGTTAAGCCCTTACCTCTGAAACGCTGCCCCGCAGCCCAAAACTCGGAAAATCCCGACTTCCGACCCGTAATGCCCAACTTGGCTCCTAAGGTTCCACGCTACTCCACCAATACAGAATCAAGCTGGATAACCATAGTTGAGTCAGAACACATCCAAATAATCCCAGAAAGAAATTCTCGCACAAACCCGCACTTTCCCGAAAAATTCCACAGAAAGCTCGGTTTTACAAACCGAGCTGAACATTGTTATTCATACACTACCAAACCCATTTCAACCTTTAAACCCGCATTCCGGACACCTTTCTGGAAAACCCCATAAACCTAACTTTTCCTACCATTGTCCGAAAATGATGTTTCAACCAAAATTAGTCTTCCCCTTCATCGAAACTTACTTCTCTTCATATCTAAGTTCTTCTTGGGTGAGTTTTGGCATGTGCACAACCTGTGCGCCTGTGCGCAAGGCTGTGCGCTGCGCACAAGGCTGTGCACAATGCGCTTTGTGTTGCAAGGCTGGCTGCGCACAAGGCTGCACAACCTGTGGCGTTAAGGTTACACAAGCAAGACAAGGCTGCGCAAGACAACCCGTCATGGCAAGCAAGCTCGTGGCACGCGCACAAGCCTGTGCACAACCTGTGTAACATCAGCACCCCTAGGGCTTTGCCCTCCATGGAGTTTTTCCAAAGTTTAAACCATGATTCCTACTCCTCTCCTACCCAAGAAGAACATACCAAAAGATGGGAGGGAGAGGATCACTCTAGCATGTTGACAAGAACAACCCATGAATTTCGAATTTCTCCTCTCTTCTCCAACAAAACTTGTTTTCAATTTGAAAAGAGAAGAAGGAATGAAGCTTACCAAAGATTGGATCCAAAACCTTGAAGAAATCAGCCAAGAAGAAGAACATCAAGCTTAGGAGAGAGCTCTAATGGTGGCGGTTAGCTTAGGAAGAAGAAGAGAAGAAGAAAGTGAATTAATTCACATTTTATGAAATAATAAACCTTATATATCCCTTCCCCTTTCCAAGTTAAATGAAATTTGGCCATGTGTCCAGCCCAAAAGGCTGCTGCCGACTCCAGGCCCAGCCCAGGCCCAAATTATTTTTAACCTTTGGGTTAATTACCATTTAACCTCCCGATTCTCCAAATCTTTGTAATTAAACCCCAATTATAGGTAACGAACTCCAAATGAACCCAAAATTGACCAGAATCCTCAGAATATCATAACATTAATAAAATATTTTCCAAATATTTATTTACCATTCCGTAGCGTCCTACCGAGCTCGCTGATCCTGAACAAATCCCAGCGTTGCCGCATAAAAAACCTGAACCTCAACCCGTCACCACAAAATTCCACAAAAATATCCATAAAATCCACTTTAAAAAATAACATGACTTACCCCAGAGCCGTCGGAGAAATTCCATCCCGAGCCCCGGGATTCCGCCCAGAGCCCCGGGAGTCGCCCGAACCGAACGTCCGTCCCAAACATCAAACTCAACAACCACCTCCGGACGTCACCACGACTCCAAAACTACAAACAGCTTCCCAAACTGAGCTCTCGGGAGTGCTACCGAGCCAGTATGCGTCCCGAGGCGACCCCGACAACCCTCCGGCGTCAGAAAAATATTTTCGGCGGAAACGTCCGGGGGACCCACACGACCTCAAATACGGAAGGGTTCGCCAAAATGATACTCGGATAGGGCTCGGGAGCCGTCTGAACGCTGAAAAACGTGACCCGCAGGCCAAAACCGGAGCCCCCGGGTCACCCGGTCGCAACCCGCTCGGGGTGACCGTAACAATAAGAGTCTGAAATATCTGTTTACACAGAAGGAGCTTAGCATGAGGCAGCGCAGATGGCTCGAATACATTAAGGACTATGATTGTAGCATTGAGTACATCTCTGGCAAGGGCAACACGGTTGCCGATGCTCTGAGCAGGAAGTATACCGGCTTAATTAAGGGAGGAAATGTTGGTGACCGATCTGAGGAGAGTGATTTGATATGCCTTTGGCACAGGGTGCGCGAGGCGCAGGGTAGAAATCCGGGGTTGAAGGAATTATCTGGGGTGGATAAGAGTTCTTTGTTACCGACGTTTCTGTATGGCAGGGATTGCTATACTTCCGAGACCGCCTTTGTGTACCAGAGGATCAGGAGTTCTGGATTGATATTTTAGAGGGCACACTCGGCGGTGTGAGCATCGAGGAACCGGCGGGGACACTGCGAGACTTTGCCCATTCCAGTCTGGAAGTGGGGTAATGTTATGGTGGACTTTACCGCTTTGCCCACGACACGGTTTCATCATGATGCTATCTGGGTTTTTGTGGATCGGCTGACAAAGTGCGTACACTTTCTGCCTATTCGGGTCACAGACCCTCTGGAGAAGCTTGCCCGGCTTTACATCAGGGAGATTGTACGTTTACATGGAGTACCAGGCTCCATTGTGTCTGACCGTGATCCGCGTTTTATAACACGGTTCTGGAGAGCTTTTCATGAAGCACTGGGTACGCGACTCCATCTGAATACAGTTTATCACCCACAGACGGACGGGCAGTCGGAGCGGTGATTCTGATACTGGAAGATATCTTTGCGAATCTGTACTTTGGATTTTGGAGGAGATTGAGACCAGCGATTACTTTGATAGAGTTCTCATACAACAATTGCTTCAGGACTACGTTTGACATGGCACCATATGAGGTGTTATGCGGGAGGTGTACGACACCATGCTTGTTGGACAGATGCGTCGATGGGGTTAAGTGGGACCCGAGCTTTTGAGGAGACTACGGCGAAGATCAGATTATTATAGGCGCGGATTGAAACCGCGAGCAGCACTGCGCTTATACGAACCGTCGCCGTAGGATTACGGAATCGAGTTTGGTGGCGAATTTTGGAGGTAGCACCGATCCGAGGGACGATAAGATTTGGTAGGCGGGGCAAGTTACCCGAGTTATATCGGTTCTCATGAGTTTCGAGTAAGTTGTTAGGTTGGCCTTACCCCCAATTTTGTTTTATGTGATATCTTCGGGATAGCACATTACGGATCGGTTAGATTTAGGTTCGATCTTATGCAGGGTTGTCTGGTAGAAATACCGGCAAGCTGACTCGGGTGCAATAAGATGCACCGGAGGGTGGGACGCCGTGAGGCTCTGTATGGTAGTCTAAACTACCACTCCCGCCGCACCAAACACGGTGGTCCGATTGTTGCAGGTTAGAGGAATGGTTATATTTTACGGTTGGTAGCGACACTGTTTAGATGGTTCGAGCTACTCTTGGAGGACCAAGAGTTCTAAGGGGGAGAATGTTACGGTCACCCCGAGCGGGTTGCGGCCGGGTGACCCGGGGCTCGGTTTTGGCTGCGGGTCACATTTTTCAGCGTTCGGGCGGCTCCAGAGCCCTATCCGAGTATCATTTTGGCGAACCCTTCCGTATTTGAGGTCGTGTAGGTCCCCGGACGTTTCCGCCGAAAATATTTTTCGGCGCCGGGGTTGTCGGTGTCGTCTCGGGACGTCTGGCGGGCTTGGTAGCACTCTCGAGATCTCGGTTTGGGAAGCCGTTTGCAGTTTTGGAGTCGTGGAAACGTCCGGAGGTGGTTGTGAAGTTTAATATTTGGGGCGGGACGTTCGGTTCGGGCGACTCCGGGGCTCGGGGCGGGAATCCGGGGCTCGGGATGGAAATTTTCTGACGGCTTTGGGGTAAGTTCTGTTATAATTTAAGATGGAATTTATGGGTATTTTTATAGAATTTTGGACTGACGGAATTTCGGTTCAGGTTGACACGCTCGCACGTCGGGTTTTGGTTCGGGTTCAGCGAGCTCGGTAGGACACTCGGAATGGTAAATGAACTTTTGAAATATGTTCTGTGAATGTTATAATATTCTGAGGGTTGTGTCCAAGTTTCGTTAATTTTGGAAGTCGGTAATTATTTTTGGGCAAAAAGAATTGGAACTTTCGGAAAAATTGGGAGTTAATTTGCATTTGGTTGCAAAATTAGTAAAAATCAGCATGGGCAGCCTTTGTTCTTTCGGCAGACTTGGGAAAAGAAATAGGACACTTGTCCTATTTTCATTTAAGTGAAAGGGTATGGGTTATAAAGTTAGGAAAATATAATTGGACTTATATTTCCATAAAATGAGTTATATTTCATTTCATTTCTTCTTCTTCTTCTTCTTCCTCTATCCGCCACCATGGGAGCTCACTTCCAAGCTTTGTGATCTTCAAATCTTGGCTCAAATCAACAAGGAAATGGATCATTTTTGTGATTCTGAGGTCCGGAAGTTAGAAAAAGAGAGGTTTTCGGGTTTCGGGTCGTGGTTTGGAAATCGTCCAGAATCGGTCAAATACTCAGGATTTGTGAGGTAAGGGTTTGGTTACGCTATTTTTGGTAAGATAGGTGTATGTTTAGTTTCACTTTACATTCTGCAAGTATTTACGTATTATATGCCTAGGGCATATTACATGTCTGTAGGTGTATGTGTTGTTGCATACATTTTGCGGTATTTGGAAATTTACGCTTTAAGGTACGTTCTGTAATTTGTAGGAATATGCCTTATGGCATACTCTGTCTGTTAACCCTACGACAGTTGAGGGTTCGCTACCCCAGCTGGTGCACCATGCTTCTGTAATAGCTTCGGCTTCTGACTCCCTTAGAGGGAGGCTGTCGTTCTGATTTGTTATAAGGGTTTATGGCGGTTTAGTATCGCATATTGTTTCGGGATTACGATCTGTTTTTATTACATGCACGATATTACATTTTACATCGTATATATTCGTATATTATTATCTTTCTGTTTTGCGGGGTTACATATGCTTATCTTACCCCAAATCCCTTACGGGTCCTTTCGAGGACTCACCCTTTTTGGGTTTGTTTTTGGATTTCGGGTAGGTGCAGTAGCGAGCCCGGCGGGGTAGGTTTCCGCGAGGCTTACGCTTTGGTTGTGTTGAGCAGCGGTACCTTGCGAGCTGGGATTTTGTCTACTTGGTCTGAATCCCGCGAGGTATTTTGATGTTTAGGCCTAGGGTTGGCTCTGTAGCTGCATGTGCATATTTTACGGTTTCTTTGTGATGATTGTATATTGGTATATACTTATATATTCTGTTCGGTGCATGTTACGAGCGCTTGGCGCTTGGCGCTTGCTAGACACCTTAGGTTCGGTGAACTCTGTATGTATCTATGTTTGGTGCGTAAGCACTCGTCCACGGAGGCGAGGCTTACTCGATTCTTTGATGCATGAATTATATGTTTTGATTTTATTTTAGTTATATGTATGAAGATTTCAGGTTGCTTCCACAATCGCTTTTGGTCCGCTACGCGCGCGGTCCCAGGGACCTGCCTTCTGTATCATTCCGGCTTCCGCTTCCGATGTCCGGCGCCCCGCCTCCATGGCCGGGCTCGGGTGGCGTGCGGTGACAGGGGGTTGGTGTGCACATCCACGAAGAAAAGGGATTCCCAGCGAAGGCCACTGGATGGCTGCAAGTAGGCGGGCTTCCTCCCAGATTGGGGACTTGAATTGATTTCGCACTGAAACGCTGAATACTCCCGAGTGGCTCATCTTTCTTTTGTCGAATCTTGAGGAGGTGTCCCGCCATTTTGGAGGAGGCTTAGATACTACGAAATGATTGGAGAAGTTGCGGAGAGCTCTTCAAAGGAGTTAAATCGTTTATCGCGGAGTGTGGTATACCGGTTATTTCGCTGCCCGGTGAGGGTAGAGCTGAAGGCCCTACAAAGGGTGTTGTCGTCCGCCCTCGCGATAGCCATCACGGAGACGTAACGTTGTAAGTGAATATCCGGATCTGTCAACCCGTCGTAAGCATCCAGCTTGGGCTGGCGAAACTGATCTGGGTGGGGGTCTCCAAGACCCGTTGAGTGAAATGTTGGGTCCAGAGGTGGTCCAAACCCATCCTGGAGATGTTGTGAACACTGGCCCTCTCTTCCCTCTTTTCCATTTCCTCTAAGCGTCTAGTACGCGCGATAAGTATAGACGAAGGAGGGTCGGGATCACTTACTTGTTGAGGCGGTGTGATGGGACGCTCGGGTTGGTGGGTTCGCAGCGTTCCCGCATTATCGAACTCCACGAGAGTATTAGCAAGCGTTTCTCGTAAGTTATTGGCCACAGCCTCGGCGATTGACTGCGGGGCGGCCGGATCAAGGCACTGCTGCTTTGGAGAATTTGGTGGTGGAGTGGTGCGCTCTGCGGCATGTTACGGTTAACATGGGAGGAGCTTTCCTCCGTGGAATGAGCAGAGAGTTCCCCGTTGTGGGGAGCGTTGTTTGGGAGGCTTCCGACCGTGGAGTGGGTATTTGTGACCGTCACGGTGATTCCTCCTCCCTTGGCGTATGTCTGCTCGTGCTCGGGTAGCCGGCATGACTTACTTGTGGTTTGTGATATGGGTTTTGGATGAGAACTTCGTTTCCCATAGGCAGCCTTAAACTGATAGCCGCGTTCCTAAGATAGGAGGCGAACTCTCAGTTGAATGATGGATGGTGTTGTGTTCTTGAGAGCTCCAAGCTTGCTGTTCAGAGTAATCTATGGAAGACAAAGAGAATACTCAGAAGTAGCAAGAGAGGAGTGGGGGGCGTGTAGTAGCTTACCAGTTTAAGGTGGACCTCCACGGTTGGAGCCTTGGACCGGCTGTGAGACAAGCTGACAAGTCTGTCAGATTTAAGGAGATAAAGGCGGCTGTGATGATGAAGATCTCGGCAAACCGCCTTAGAAGATTCTATTCACGGTCACCCCAGGCGGGTTGTGACACAGGTGGCCGAGGCTTCGGTTTTGGAGCTGCGAGACACGTTTTGGGCGGTCAGATGGTTCCCGAGACCTATATGAGTATTATTTTTGGGAATCCTTCGGGTTTTAAGGTCGTGTGGGTCCCCGGACATTTCCGCGGAAAATATTTTTAGTAGGGGGTTGTCTCGGGGCGTCTGAACTCGGTAGCACTCCCGGACCTCGGATTGGGAAAGCTGTTTGCATATTTGGAATCGTTGGAGCGTCCTGCATCTTTTTACAGTATATATTTTCAAGGCGGGACGTTCGGTCGGCGACTCCGGTGCTCGGGGCGAGGATCCCGAGGCTCGGGATGGAATTTTCCGGCGGCTTGGGTGTAAAGTATGTTATATTTTAAGACGGATTTTATGGTAATATTTGGGGAATTTTTGCGTGACGGGATTTTGGTTCTGGTTGACACGCGCGCACGTCGGGGTTTGCGCGGGTTCAGCGGGCCCGGTAGGACACTCTGGATGGGTAATTGATCATGTGAAAGATGTTTTATGAATGTTATGATATTTCGAGGATTGTGTCCAATTTTCGTTGCAATTGGAGTTCGGTAATGGCGGTTGGACCAAAATTATAACTTTTGGAAGAGTTGGGGGATTAACATGTAATTCAGCCATAAGACAGCAATAATTGGAAAAAGAAGGGCTGAAGTCAGCTGGAAAGGATGAGATAAGGGACACTTGTCTATTTTTGGTTAAGTATGAAAAAGAGATGGAAAAAGGAAGAAATATTTAAAGGGATTAATGAAATAATTTCATCACTTTTCTTCTTCTTCTTCCTCCTCTTGGTCCGCCATTTTCACTATTCATTGAAGCTTCAAGTTCTTCAAATCTTGGCTGAAATCAACAAGAAATTGGGTTCTAAGTGTGGTAAGCTTCCTCCCTTTCTCTCTTTTCAACTTGGAAACAAGAAATTGTGGGGAAAAGAGAAGGATTTATGGAAATTAGGTTTGTTCATGACTACCATCTAGGATGATTCTCTTGCTTCCAAATTTAAGTATGTTGATCTTGGGATGGAGGGGAGTAAGAATCTATGGTTAGATTTTGGAAAAACATCATGGAGGATAGAAACATATTTTGGCGAAAATTAGGGTTGTTTCTAAAGTTGATCATTTGTTGTGTTCTTGGATCATGCGTTGGATATATGGTTCCTAGCATGATTCTAAGGCTTTCTATGGTTTCAATTTGATGGGAAATAGGTTGAGTAGAAAAGCCCCAAATTGGGTGAATAGTGTAATTTGGGTTCATGTTGAATTGTGGTGATTAAGGTGTAATTGGATAGTAATCAAGCTTAAGAAGTGTAATTGGTGATTAAAGTGAGTAATTGGAACCTTGAATGGATTGAATTGGAAGTTTGGTGAAATTTTGGTGAAGGGCCGAAATTGAAAATGGAAACTTTATCTATGTTTGGGTTGTGTTATGGATGAATTGGATGGTAAATTAGTATCGGGGTTGGATTTAGGTGCGGTATGGTATTTGAAAGGTCATTTTCGGGTAATGTATGGAAAAGTTACCTTTATGCGTGATTAAGGGTAAAAGAGTCTGGAATGTGGAGTTAAAGGTTTGAAAATGTTTGTGGGTGTGTGAATAAAAATGTTCAAGCAAGGTTCGGGAAAACGAGCATTCTGTGGATTTTTGCGGGAAAGTGCGGGATTGTGCGGGTTTGGTTTCTGGGGGTTTGTTTTGGTGAGTTCTAACTTGATTGTGGTTGTTCAGCTTGTTTACTGCGTTGGTGGAGTTGCGTGGGACCTTAAAAGGCAAGTTGCTACGTTTGGGCAGGGCGGGATTTCCGGGGTTGGTCTTTGCGGAGTGGTATTTACGAGGTAAGGGTTTAACTTCTCTCGTTATACATACCTGGTATGGGACTTCATGTATACGGGTTTAGTTGAGGTGGGTTCCCGGGTTGAGGACGGTGGTTCGGTGATCCGGGACTGTCATATATTCTGTTCTGTTTTGCATATGCATTATTATTATGTGGTTTTGTTACGTGACGAGACCGGATGGTCTTAGAGGCCTTGGGTGCTCCTTGGTTACGATGCGATTATGCACCGAGGGTGCCGACATTCTATTGGTATCCGCGGAGTGCTGATATTACATTACGTATTACGGTCACCCGAGAGGGTTGCGGCCAAGGTGACCGAGCTCTCGGTTTTGGCTGCGGGTCACGTTTTCAGCGTTCGACAGCTCCGAGCCCTATCCGAGTATCATTTTGGCGAACCCTTCCGTATTTGAGGTCGTGTGGGTCCCCGGACATTTCCGCCGAAAATATTTTTAACGCAGGGGTTGTCGGGGTCGCCTCGGGACGTACAGCGGGCTCGGTAGCACTCTCGAGATCTCAATTTGGGAAGCCGTTTGCAGTTTTGGAGTCGTAGAAACGTCCCGGTGGTGGTTGTGGAGTTTAATATTTGGGGCGGGGCATTGGGTTCCGGGCGACTCCCGGGGCTCGGGATGGAAATTTTCTGACGGCTTTGGGGTAAGTTGTCTTATAATTTAAGATGGAATTTATGGGTATTTTTATAGAATTTTGGAGTGACGGAATTTCGGTTCAGGTTGACACGCTCGCACGTCGGGTTTTGGTTCGGGTTCAGCGAGCTCGGTAGGAGACTCCGGAATGGTAAATGAATTTCTCAAAAATGTTTTGTGAATTTTATAATATTCTGAGGGTTGTGTCCAAGTTTCGTTAATTTTGGAATTCGGTAATTATTTTTGGGCAAAAAGAATTGGAACTTTCGGAAAAATTGGGAGTTATTTTGCATTTGGTTGCAAAATTAGTAAAAATCAGCATGGGCAGCATTTGTGTTTTTCGGCTGGAAGTGGGGATGATTAATAGGACACTTGTCCTATTTTAATTTAGGAAGAGAGGGATGGGCTTAAAGTGAGGAAAATATAATTGGACTTATATTTTCATAAAATGAGACTTACCTCATTTCTTTTCTTTTTCATCTTCTTCTTCTTCTCTTTCTTTCTTTGCTCTGCCGACTCCATAGGAGAGCTCACCTCCAAGCTTGAACTCCTTCTTCTTGGTAGAAATCAAAGAGAAATTGGATGCTACTTGTGGTAAGCATCCTCCTACTCCTCTTTTCTTGTTAGAATTGGAGATTAGTGAAGAAATTTGGATTTATGGTGAATGATGGGTTTGTTCTTAGCCACTAGCTAGGATGATTCTCTTCCTCCCAACTTTTAGTATGTTGTTCTTGGGTTGTAGGAGAGTGTTAATCAAGTGTTGGATTTTGGAAAACACATCTTGGATGAGGAACCCTATTATGGCCGAATTTTTGGAGATTTTCCAAAATGGTGTGTGTTTGTTATCTTGTTTCATGCTTCAAGTATGTTAGTCCTAGCATGATTCTACGCTTATGTATGGAGTCAATTTGATGGAAAACAAGTTGAGTTGAAATCCCCCAAATGGACGAATTTTTGATTTGATGTTCAATGATGGATTTTGTTGTTTTGGATGCAATTGGATAGCATTCTTGGTTTAGAAGTGAAATTGGTGGTTAGAATGATTAATTGGAAGCTTGAATGGATTGAATTGGAAGTTGGATAAAAAGTGGGTTAAGAACCGAATTTTGGAATGATTCTTTTTCAAGGTTAGAGTTCCATTTTGGTTAAATTGGATGTTAATATGGTGTTGGGGTTGAATTTAGGAGTGGATGGAAGTTTGAACTGTTTAATTCCGAAAAGAAATGGAAAAGTTACAATTAAGCGGGATTATCGGAAAATGGCGGGTAATAAAGGGTTTAAGGTTGGATTTGATCAGTTCTGCTTATTGTATGATGTTTGTCAATGTATAATCTTGCTTTGTCTAGGTTGGTTACGAATTCGACGTTTACGTGGAAATCTGAAATTTTACGGAAGTCTAGGATTTTCGGTTTTGGGGTCGGGGATGTAGTTTGGTAGTGTGGTTGATAAGGATTTTAATTCAACTTGGTTTGGCGGATTCGAGGTTCGGAGGTTAGGAAAGAGAAGTTCTAAGTTTCGGGGCACGGTGTAGGAGTTGTCAGAATCGGTCTAATACTCGGATTTTGAGGTAAGGGTTTGGTTACATTGTTTTGGTAAGCTAAGTATATGTTTTGGTTTCATTTTACATTACTGCTAGTATTTGGAATTTTATGCCTTTGGGCATATTACGTAGTTGTGGGAGTATGCCTTATGGCATACTGCATGCATTAATATTACGGCAGGTTGTGGGTTCGCTACCCGGTGGTGCACCATGCTTCTGTATTAGCTTCGGCTTGACTCCCTTAGTGGAGGCTGTCGTTGCCCGATTTGTTATAAGGGTTATGGCGATTTAGAATCGCACGTCCTTGAGGACTCCGATCTATTTTACTGTACATGCATGTCATTCCGTATTACATTGCATATATTGCTATCTTTACATTTTGCGGGGTTACATATACTTACCTTACCCCATATCCCTTACGGGTCCTTTTAGGACTCACCCTTCTTTGGGTTACATTTTTGGGTTTTGGTGGGCGATAAGCGGCCTGCGGAGTAGGTTTCCGTGAGGTTCTACCTCGGTTGTGTTTTGCAGTGTTTGCACCTTGCGGGCCGGGATTTTATCTACTTGGTCGGAATCCCGCGAGATATTTGATGCTTAGGCCTAGGTTTGGCTCTGTAGCTGCATGTGCATATTTTACAGTTTCTTTGTGACGATTGTATGCTGTATATATTTATACATTACATTACTGTATATGTTACGGCGCTTGGCGCTTGCTAGACACCTTAGGTTACTGTGAATTACTGTATGTATATATGTTTTGGTGCGTAAGCACTCGTCCCACGGAGGCGGGGCTTACTCTGTTGTTAATGCATGAATTGTATGTTTGGATTTTACTTTCGATTATAAGCACGAAATTTTTGTTAGGTTTCTTCCATAATCCTTTCGCTCTTTGGGTCCGCTACGCGCGGCGGGTCTCGATGGACTTGCCATTCCTTTCCATTCCGGCTTCCGCTTTGGTGTCCGGCGCCCCGCCTCCGCAACCGGGTTCGGGTGGCGTGCGGTGACCTTTGTGTCCGCCTTGGAGGGTGCCGACACTTTACGTGAACACGCCCGGGAGTGCGGGTATATACGTGACCCTCCGACAGTTTGGGGATCGCGACCCTAGCGGTACCGTGCTACATTACATTACGTATATTCGACCTCTTAGAGAGGCTGTCGTTTTTGTCATTCGGCGGTTGGACCGCGTATGATGGGTTCCGGCTTACCTCGACTTTGCATACATGCATACGTATATATATATATATATATATATATATATATATATATATATATATATATATGTGTGTGTGTTTGTGTTTGTTACATTTTGCGAGTTCGGTTCAAGTGACACATCTGCAAGCGTATCTTACCTCAGCCCTTCTGGGTCCTCCCGAGACTCACCCCTTCTGTTTACCACATTTCAGGCTGGGTGACAAGGCTGTCGGCGGATTAGAGATCCGCGGTGCTTTTGTTGTTTTGGTTTTCAGCAGCAGCAGCAGTACCTCGTGCGGGAATCTTCTGGGCGAGAGGTTTTCCGGATTCCGCACCTAGGTATTCTAGGGTTTACTTTGGTGGCTCTGTAGCTGTAGCTGCATGCATGTAGTTCAGATCATGATTTTGTATATGGTGCATATTCTGGGATATTTGATGATTCTGTATCTGTCTTCTGAGTCGAGGCGGAGCCGACTTGCGTATATTGGATGTATGTATGAAATGATTTCGATGGTTTGGTTATCATGAGTAATGAATTGTATTCCATGAATTGCATGTTTGATTGTTAAGTTATTTTGTATACTTGCCATGCATGTATGGATTACATGTAGGTTGCAGGTCGTGGTACGACCCATACATTATTGTGGGCCGGGTCATGGGACCCCTTTGCACGTAGCGAGTTTCAGTAGTACCGTTACCGCGCAACCGGGCGGGGTGGTCGTGACAGATTCACTTGTCAGGGAATGTTTGGCGTGTAAATCTGGTGAAGATCACTCAGGCTCGTGCTGACCTCCTCATTGGCTGCTCAATGTCAGATGACCAAGTGGCCTATCTTCTAGTGGGGCAAGTAGCGTGCGACGCTGCAAGGCGAAGCCCGGATAAAGTATAGCCAATAAAGGTGTAAGGGTCGCACGAACACGAGTGCGGGGCCTTATGCAGGCGGGGCCAGTATAGGCGTGAGAGCCCTCGAAGGCGAGTTGAGAAGCGAAAGTGAGACCCGCGAAGGCGAGTGAGATCACAAGGCGAGACACGAGACCGCAAGGGTGACCCGCGAAGGCCTAAAAGACTCGCGAAGGCGAGACTTGAGACCCGCGAGGGCGAGACTTGAGACCCGCGAGGGCGAGACCTCGCGAAGGCGAGACTGGAGACCCCGGGAAGGCGAGACTGGGGACCGAGAGGAGTAAGACCTCGTGCAAGCGGTATTAGGCACTGCGAGGGCGGGCTCTGCGGGGCCTTGTGTGACTCTGATGCGATGCGAGGACGCATTTGCTTGGGTAGTGTACCAAGACAAGACCCACAACTACCGTGGAGAGGAGTCCGCGCGGAAGGTCTCTTTGTAGCGCACGAGGCGACATATACATAGACCTCCACGAAGAAGCCAAAGGGGATTACCCTTTCGCACCGCATGAGGATTACCCTTGGGGCGGGGCGAGTTGAAGGTCAGTTAGGGTTTGTAGAGGCAAGACCCGCATGTCACCGTCGCCACCCGAGCCCGGTTGCGGAGGCGGGGGCGCCGGGACGCCGGAAGCGGAAGCCGGAATGATATTGTATGGCAGGTCCATCGAGACCCGCCGCGCGTAGCGGACCCAAAGAGCGAAAGGATTGTGGAAGCAACCTAACAAAAATCTCGCGCATACAACCAAAAATAAAATCCAAACATACAATTCATGCATTAGCAACAGAGTAAGCCCCGCCCTCCGTGGACGAGTGCTTACGCACCCAAAACATAAATTCATACAGAGTTCACAGAAACTAAGGTGTCTAGCAATCGCCAAGCGCTCAGAACATGCAGAGAACAGAATATATAATTATACACACATATACAATCATCACAGCAATACAGAAAGTGTGCATATGCAACTATAGAGCCAGCCTTAGATCTAAGTGTCCAAAATACCTCGCGCGGGATTCAGACCGAAAAGACAAATCCCGGACCGCAAGGTGCAGCTACTGCAAAAACACACCCAAGGTAGAAACATCACGGAAACCTACTCCATGAGTCGCTTATCAGTCTACTCGAAACCCAAAAACAAAACCCGAAAAAGGGTGAGTCCTAAAAGGACCCGTAAGGGATTTGGGGTAAGGTAAGTATATGTAACCTGCAAAACAAAAAGATAGCAATATATGCAATAGAATACGAATATCATGCACGTACGGAAAATAGATCGGAATCCCGAAGGGCGTGCGATTCTAAATCGCCATAACCCTTATAACGAATCGGAGCAGCGACCTCCACTAGGGAGTCGGAAGCCGAAGCTAATACAGAAGCATGGTGCACCAGCTGGGGTAGCGAACCCACAACTGTCGTAGGGTTAACAGACAGAGTATGCCATAAGGCATACTCCTACAGACTACAAAATATGCCCTAAGGCATAAAATTCCGAAATACTAGCAGAACAGAAAATGAAACCAAAACATATACTTATCTTACCAAAATAACAGAACCAAACCCTTACCTCTCAAGTCCAGAGTATTAGACCGCTTCTGGACAACTTCCACACTACGACCCGAAACTCAGAAAACCCCTCTTTTTCGAACCTCCGAACCTCAGAATCTGTCAAACCAAGTTGAATTAGAACCCTTATCGACCACACTACCAAACTACACCCCGACCCCAAAACCAAAAATCCGTGAGAATTTCCGTAAAATTCCAGATTTCCACAGAAATGTCAGAATTCAAAACCAACCTAGACAATGCAAGATTATACATTGACAAACATCATCCAACAAGCAGAACCGACCAAACCAACCTTAAAACCCTTCATTACCCAACATTTTCCGATAATCCCGCTTAATTGCAACTTTTCCATTTCTTAACCGAATTCAACGTTTCAAACTTCAAACCATACCTAAATTCAACCCCAACACCATTTTAACATCCAATTCAACCAAAATGAAACTCCAACATTGAAAAAGAACCATTTCAACATTTCGGTCCCTAACCCACATTTTATCCAACATCCAATTCAATCCATTCAAGCTACCAAACAACCATTCTAACCACCAATTTCACTTCTAAACCAAGAATGCTATCCAATTGCATCCAAAACAACAAAATCCAACATTGAACATCAACTCATAAATTCGGCCTTTTGGGGTTTTTACCTCAACTTGTTTTCCATCAAATTGAATCCATACATAAGCTTAGAATCATGCTAGGATTAACATACTTGAAGCATGAACCAAGATAACAAACACACATCATTTTGGAATTTTCCAAGAAATTCGGCCAAACAAGGGTTCCTCATCCAAGATGTGTTTTCCAAAATCCAACACTTGATTATCACTCCCTACAACCCAAGAACAACATACTAAAAGATGGGAGGAAGAGAATCATCCTAGCTTATAGCTAAGAACAAACTCAACATTCTCCAAAATCCTCATTTCTTCACTAAACTTCAATTCTAATGAGTAAAGAGAAGAAGGAAGGATGCTTACCACTCAAAGCACCCAATTCCTCTTTGATTTCACCCAAGGAGAAGAACTTCAAGCTTGGAGGTTGAGCTCCCATGGTGGCGTCGGCAAGAGGTTGAAGAAGAAGAAGAAAAAGAAGAGAGAAATGATGAAAATATAATAAGCCATATTATGAAATATATATCCCAATATATTTCCTTCACTTTTCATCATAAATAAGAACAAGCCAAGTGTCCTCTATCTCTCTCCCTTTCCAGCCGAAAATCAGATCTTGCCCATACCCAAATATTTTTGTTTTACAACCAAATACAAATTAATCTCCTAACTTTTCCGAAAGTTCCAATTCTTTTTGCCCAAAAATATTTACCGGGTTCCAAAATTAACGAAACTTGGACACAACCCTCATAATATTATAACATTCATAAAACATGTTCCAAAAGTTCATTTACAAATCCAGAGTGTCCCACCGAGCTCGCTGAACCCGAACAAATCCCGACGTGCGGCGTGTCCATGAGAACCAAAATCCCATCACACCAAAATTCCACAAAAATACTCATAAATTCCATCTTAAATTATAACACAACTTACCCAAAAGCCGTGAGAAAATTCCCGTCCTTTGCCCGGGAGTCGCCCGGAATCGAGCGTCCGCCCCAAATATTACTCTCCATAAAAACCTCAGGACGTTTCCATGATTCCAAAACTACAAGCGGCTTCCCAAACTGAGGTCTCGAGAGTGCTACCGAGCTGCTGTACGTCCCGAGGCGACCCCAACAACCCCGGCGCCGAGAAAAATATTTTCGGCGGAAAGCGTCCGGGGACCCACACGACCTCAAATACGGAAGGGTTCGCCAAAATGATACTCGGGTAAGGCTCGGGAACTACGAACGCCGCGTGACCGCGAGGCCAAAGCCGAGCCGGGTCACCGGTCCGCAACCCGCTCGGGGTGACCGTAACATCCTCCCCCTTAGAACTCTTGGTCCTCCAAGAGTAGCACTGAACCAACCAGACGGGCGTCGCTACCAACCGAGAAAATATAAACATTCCTCTAACCCGAACAATCGGACCACCGTCTTGGTGCGGCGGGAGTGGTAGTTTAGACTACCATACTGAGCCTCACGGCGTCCCACCCTCCGGGTGCATCTTATTGCACCCAGTCGATTGCAGTATTTCTACCAGACAACCCCAGACAGACCGAACCTAAATCTAACCGATCCACAACAGGCTATCACGGAAGACATCACGTAAAACGAAATAGTTGGGGGAAAGACCAACCTAACAACTTACTCTAGAAACTCATGAGAACCGATAAAATTGGGTAACTTGCCCCGCCTACCAAATCTTACTGTCCCTCTGAATGGTGCTACCTCCAGTCAAACTCTGTCACCAATCTCAAACTCCAGAGCCCTACGGCGGCGGTTCGTATAAGCAGTGGTGCAGTCGTTCGCGGTTTTGATTCGCGCCTGTAGCAATCTGATCTTCGCCGTAGTCTCCTCAAAAGCTCGGGTCCCAGCTCGGCCCCATCGACGCATCTGTCCCAGCGGTATGGTGTCATACACCTCCTCCCGTACAACGCCTCAAATGGTGTCATGCCAATCGTAGTCCGGGAAGCTGTTGTTGTACGAGAACTCTATCAAAGCAATTGCTAGTCCCAAACTCCTCCAAAATCCAAAGTACAGATTCGCAACATAACCTCCAGATCGAATCACCGCTCCATTGCCGTCCGTCTGTGGGTGATAAGTGTATTCGGATGGAGTCGCGTGCCCAATGCTTCATGAAAAGCAATCGAACCGTCTTTGTAAAACGCGGATCACGGTCAGATTCAATGGAGTCTCGGTACTCCATGTAATCGTACAATCTCCACGATGTAAAGCCGGCAAGCTTCTCCGGAGGGTCTATGACCCGAATAAGCGAAAGTGTGCGCACTTTGGCAGCCGATCCACAATAACCCGAGATAACATCATTTCGAGACCGTGTCGGCGGGCGATCGAGAAAGTCCATAGTAACATTGCCCCACTCCCGAACTGGAATGGGCAAAGTCTGCAGTGTCCCTGCCGGTTTCTGATGCTCAAACTGCTCAAGTGTGCCTTCTCTAAAATTTCATTCAGAACTCCTGATCCTCTGGTACTTAAAGGCGGTCTCGGAAGTATAACAATCCTGCCTATATCAAACGTCGGTAACAAAGACCCCTTGTCTTCCCAGGACAACTTCTTCAACCCCGGATCTCTACCTTGCGCCTCGCGCACCACTGTCAAGCCACTCGGAATGTATGGTAAGTGTGTACATCGAGCACGCTCCCAGCTGCCACTGTGCCAAAGGCATGTCAAATCACTCTCCTCGGATCGGTCACCAACATCTCCTCCCTTGACCAACCCGGTATACTTCTGCTCGGTGCATCGGCAACCATGTTGCCCTTGCCGAAGATGTACTCGATACTACAATCATAGTCCTTAATGTATTCGAGCCATCTGCGCTGCCTCATGTTAAGCTCCTTACTGCGTAAGCAGATATTTCAGACTCTTATGGTGGTAAGAATCTGAAATTTGTTACCAAGCGAGATAATGCCTCCATTGTTTCAGCGCATAGATCACTGCGGCCAACTCCGGATCGTGTGTCGGATAGTTCAGCTCATGCGGTCGCAGTGCCTCGACCCATAAGCTATCACATTACGATCCTGCATCGGCACACACCCCAAACCGGACGTGGAAGCATCCGTATAAATCACATACGGTAAGCTCAGATCTGGACGAGTCAGAATCGGAGCGTTAGTCAACTGCCGTTTCAACTCCTGAAAATTCTGCTCACACCTATCAGACCAGATAAACAGTTGACCTTTCTTGGTCAACTGTGTAAGCGGAGATGCCAGAATAGAAAATCCCGGCACAAACCTCCGATAACATTCTGTCAACCCCAGGAAGCTCCTGATCTCCCGTACCGTGGTAAGTTGTTTCCAATCCCGAACTACCCTCACCTTCTCTGGATCCACAGACAGACCATGCTCAGATATAATGTGTCCCAGAAAGACGATTTCCCGAATCCAGAACTCACACTTTGAGAATTTAGCATAAAGCTGATGTTCCCAAAGTGTCTGCAGAACTACCCTCAGATGCTCCCGATGCGAATCCTCATTCCTAGAATATATCAGAATATCATCGACAAAGACCACCAAAAATGAGTCCAATGCAGTGGAACACCCGATGCATCAGATCCATGAATGCCACCGGAACATTGGTCAGCCCGAATGGCATGACCGTAAACTCAAAATGTCCATATCAGGTGCGGAAAGCAGTCTTAGGTATGTCCTCATCCTCCACCCTAAGCTGAAAGTACCCAGATCGGAGATCAATCTTGAGAAAACTCTCGAATCCCGAAGTGATCAAAAAGATCATCAATCCTCGTAACGGATACTTATTCTTCACGGTAAGGGCATTCAACCTTTGTAATCAATACAAAGTCGGAGCGTCCCATCTTTCTTCTTAGCGATGTAACCGGAGTACCCCACGGTGAAGTGCTCGGTCGGATGAAGCCCTTCTGCTGTAATTCCTCCAACTGTTTCTTTAACCCCTGCATCTCAGAATTAGGCATCCGATAAGGAGGAATAGATATCGGAGCAGTACCCGACTGCAGGTGGATGTCAAACACAATTTCCCGCTCTTATGGTAATCCGGGCAACTCCTCCGGAAATACCTGCGGAAAATCTCGAACCAACGGTAAACCATCCAACTTCAACCTAATACCAGCTTCATTCAGATCAAAACATTACCCTACACCAACTATCGGCAGCTGAATCCAGAATCTGTAACTCCTTGCATGCATGCGATAGTCAAACCGATAAGCCGTGAGAGGTAGTACCTCTCCGAGAAATCATAGTGGTACGGTTTGCACACCCAATGTGCACAGAATTCTTGGATGGCCAGTCCATCCCAAGAATAATATCATAGTTCGGCGTGTCTAAAACCAACAGATCCGATACTATCATGTCCGCCTACTGATATCGTGCAACCCCGAACCATCTCATTGGAAAACGAAACTTACTTCTGCAGTTTTTACTAAATGCGTTTGAGGCAAGGTACTAACAGACAGATGCAGAGATGTAACACATTTCTATGTTACAATGGAAACAGATGCTCCTGTATCAAGTAATACATGAACCGACACCTCATTCAGAAATAAAGTACCCTACAGAACTCCCTGCTAGCTAGTACATGACCGCTGACTAAGTCCTCCCCGATAACTAGGGCCTCCCCCCTCAAAATGAAAAACTTATCCTACTCTGAGCTGCTGTGACGGAGGGGGTGGCTGAAGCTGCTGTCGCTGCTGAGGTCTCGGGCCACCCTGCTGAAACCCACGCCCTCGCGGCGCGTTGGGTTGCCCCCGAGACTGTGGACGCTGATAACTGCCAAAAACCCTGCCTTACAGTCAGAGGGCAATCCCGTATCCAATGAGTGTCAGAACCGCAACGTAACCATTGGCCCTCCTGCCGGTAACTAAGTCAACCGGGGTGATACCTACTGCAAGTCGGACAAGATCGTGCCGGTGGTGCTCCCTCTACCTCTACTAAAGCGCCCGGGCACTGTTCGGCCGTCCGAGAGATCTGCCGGGGTCCTTGCCGTATGGAACCCCTCCGTACTCCCCCGACCTCATTGCAAGGTGAGACGACTCTCAACCTCCTCTTGTTCGAGGAGTTGAGCCCTAATAACCGCCTCCCGAAACAAAGTAATGTCTAAAGGTCTCAAAGCCCACCTGAACTCGGGGCGCAGTCGGCGAATAAACCTCTTGACCTTCTATTCTTCCAGTCCATAGTACTACGGTACGTAGTAAACCAGCCGATCAAACTCTCACTCCTACTCTCCGACAGTCCTGTCTCACCGATGAAACTCATCAAACCGTGCCTCGACGCAGATTCACGGCTACATCCCCGCCGCTTTGGTGGAAAATGTAGCCTCCCCCAGGAGTTTATCAACTCCTGCAGACCAAATCTCTTACTTCTGGCCATTCTCGGTCATTGAACCTCGGGGGGGGTTCAAACTTTGAAACCTCTCCAGAAGTCTGACCTCGTCAGACTGGTGCCTCAGATCTCCCCGTCGTTAAAAGGACCGACGAGAAGTCTAGGTGTCGTAGTGACCATCCTCCTGAGTCACTCACATACCAATCCCAAAGCTGTGGCGGCGGTGGCTAAAGTCTCGCTATCACCACTTGATCAAAATGCCCTTCTTGTGGCATAATCAGATCTTCCCCGCCTATTGCCGCCCCTAAACCAGCTAGGCTGGCGGGTAATACCAAATCGAGAGAGGGTCCCTACGACCGCTAAACCTCGGGCGGTGAGTGTGGTTGTTCGGACCACAGGTTACGCTGAACCCGTATCCTATTCCACGGAGGTGTGGGATCTCAGTCCCGCCCCTCCGGTACCAAAACACGCTGTCTACGCGTGTTAACCAAACCTGAGACATTTCAGACCAAACAGAGTCCAGACAAATCGGTCACTCCTAATCCCTACAGAAGCTAGCAGCAGTTTCCTAAGGCTCTGTAGTGCAATGCAGTACTTGACTCAGAAGTTATTTCGCAAAATGATAAAATCATGCATTTCACAGAATCACAGAAGCAGTTCATGCTTATTTCACCAAATCTTTTCCTAACACACAATTTTACGTACCTGAAACTTTTCCACAATCCTTTACTTGTAACACTTTTACGAAATCCGAAATTCGGATTCCGTACTCTGCAACTACCAGGATAACTTGAAGGACCTAACTTTGCTCCACAATTTTATTTTGTAGTTGTTCGAGTAAGGAGGTGGTCAATGTCCGTACCAAACCATTCTAAAACAAAATGTACAACATTAGTTGTCACTACAATTCACCACTGACGACCAATACGGTCACTTACCTGCTCTGATACCAACTTGTCACCGTACGCCACCCGAGTCCGGTTGCGGAGGCGGGGGCGCCGGGACGCCGGAAGCGGAAGCCGGAATGATATGGTATGGCAGGTCCATCGAGACCCGCCACGCGAAGGACCCAAAGAGCGAAACGATTGTGGAAGCAACCTAACAAAAATTTCGCACATACAACCAAAAATAAAATCCAAACATACAATTCATGCATTAGCAACAGAGTAAGCCCCGCCCTCCGTGGACGAGTGCTTACGCACCAAAACATAAATACATACAGAGTTCACAGAACCTAAGGTGTCTAGCAAGCGCCAAGCGCTCAGAACATGTACAGAACAGAATATATAAATATATACAAATATACAATCATCACAGCAATACAGAAAGTGTGCATATGCAACTACAGAGCCAGCCTTAGATCTAAGTGTCCAAAATACCTCACGCGGGATTCAGACTGAAAAGACAAATCCCGGACCGCAAGGTGCAGCTGCTGCAAAAACACACCCAAGGTAGAAACCTCACGGAACCCTACTCCGCAGGTCGCTTATCAGTCTACAGAAACCCAAAAACAAAACCAGATAAAGTGTGAGTCATAAAAGGACCCGTAAGGGATTTGGGGTAAGTTAAGTATATGTAACCTGCAAAACATAAAGATAGCAATATATGCAATGAATACGAATATCATGCACGTACGGAAAATAGATCGGAATCCCGAAGGACGTGCGATTCTAAATCGCCATAACCCTTATAACGAATCGGAGCAGCGGCCTCCACTAAGGAGTCGGAAGTCGAAGCTAATCTGAAGCATGGTGCACCAGTGGGGTAGCGAACCCACAAGCGTCGTAGGGTTAATGCAGCAGTATGCCATAAGGCATACTCCTACAGACTACAAAATATGCCCTAAGGCATAAAATTCGAAATACTAGCAGAGCAGAAAATGAAACCAAAACATATACTTATCTTACCAAAATAATGAACCAAACCCTTACCTCTCAAGTCCAGTATTAGACCGCTCGGACAACTTCCGCACTACGACCCGAAACTCGAAACCCCTCTTTTCACATCTCCGAATCTCGAGAATCTGTCAAACCAAGTTGAATTAGAACCCTTATCGACCACACTACCAAACTACACCCCGACCTCAAAACCGAAAATCCTAGAATTTCCGTAAAATTCCAGATTTCCACAGAAATGTCAGAATTCAGAACCAACCTAGACAATGCAAGATTATACATTGACAAACATCATCCAACAAGCAGAACCGACCAAACCAACCTTAAAACCCTTCATTACCCAACATTTTCCGATAATCCCGCTTAATTGCAACTTTTCCATTTCTTAACCGAATTCAACGTTTCAAACTTCAAACCACACCTAAATTCAACCCCAACACCATTTTAACATCCAATTCAACCAAAATGAAACTCCAACATTGAAAAAGAACCATTTCAACATTTCGGTCCCTAACCCACATTTTATCCAACATCCAATTCAACCCATTCAAGCTACCAAACAACCAATCTAATCACCAATTTCACTTCTAAACCAAGAATGCTATCCAATTGCATCCAAAACAACAAAATCCAACATTGAACACCAACCTAAACTTTCTGCCAAAATGGGGTTTTTACCTCAACTTGTTTTCCATCAAATTGAATCCATACATAAGATTAGAATCATGCTAGTATTAACATAGTTGAAGCATGAACAAAGATAAAAAACACACATCTTTTTGGAATTTTTACCAAAAATTCGGCAAACATAGAGTTCCTCATCCAAGATGTGTTTTCCAAAATCCAACACTTGATTAACACTCTCCTACAACCCAAGAACAACATACTAAAAGATGGGAGGAAGAGAATCATCCTAGCTTATAGCTAAGAACAAACTCAACATTCTCCAAAAATCCTCATTTCTTCACTAAACTTCAATTCTAATGAGTAAAGAGAAGAAGGAAGGATGCTTACCACTCAAAGCACCCAATTCCTCTTTGATTTCACCCAAGGAGAAGAACTTCAAGCTTGGAGGTTGAGCTCCCATGGTGGCGTCGGCAAGAGGTTGAAGAAGAAGAAGAAAGAAGAGAGAAATGATGAAAATATAATAAGCCATATTATGAAATATATATCCCAATATATTTCCTTCACTTTTCATCATAAATAAGAATAAGCCAAGTGTCCTCTATCTCTCTCCCTTTCCAGCCGAAAATCAGATGCTGCCCATACCCAACTATTTTTGTTTTACAACCAAATACAAATTAACTCCCAATTTTTCCGAAAGTTCCAATTCTTTTTGCCCAAAAATAATTACGAATTCCAAAATTAACGAAACTTGGACACAACCCTCAGAATATTATAACATTCATGAAACATTTTCCAAAAGTTCATTTACAATTCCAGAGTGTCCTACCGAGCTCGCTGAACCCGAACAAATCCCGACGTGCGAGCGTGTCCAACAGAACCAAAATCCCATCACACCAAAATTCCACAAAAATACTCATAAATTCCATCTTAAATTATAACACAACTTACCCAAAAGCCGTCAGAAAATTTCCATCCCGAGCCCCGGGATTCCCGTCCCGAGCCCCGGGAGTCGCCCGGAACCGAACGTCCCGCCCCAAATATTACTCTCCATAAAAACCTCCGGGACGTTTCCATGATTCCAAAACTACAAACGGCTTCCCAAACTGAGGTCTCGAGAGTGCTACCGAGCCCGCTGTACGTCCCGAGACGACCCCGACAACCCCCCGGCGCCAGAAAAATATTTTCGGCGGAAACGTCCGGGGGACCCACACGACCTCAAATACGGAAGGGTTCGCCACAATGATACTCGGATAGGGCTCGGGAGCCGCCTGAACGCCGAAAAACGTGACCCGCAGGCCAAAACCGGAGCCCCGGGTCACCCGGTCGCAACCCGCTCGGGGTGACCGTAACACCGCAACTACCATTGGCGCGACCGCAATGGGCTTCCACGTGTGTGGGTGCGCGAGTGGGACTGACAAGGTTTGGTGCCGTAATTTAGGCAAGTGGCCAGTCTGACCGGTTGGGTGCGGAGGGTAGTTGTGTTGCCGTGTAATGTTTGTAAGAGAGGAAGAAATACACTAGTATTTTATTGAATTGAAACATGAAGCTAACGACTTACACGTACTATGGGCGTAAGTCATCCGTATGAAAGTTGCGGGGAGAAGACGACCATCATGGTCTTGTAATTCATAGACTCTGGCGGACTTGTTTATGAACAATGTAAGGTCCGTCCCAATTGGGTCGCAAGACACCTGTTTGGGGTTGCAAGCGGTGAGGGCGGATTTTAGCGGTGCGAGGCCCCCTTGTTGTAGCTCCTTGGATTTGACCTTGCCATTATGATGAAGATTGAGCCTCTGTTTGAGGACAAACATGCGGAGGAGAGCGCCTTGGCGCAGTTCCTCGAGCAGGTCGAGTTTGGCGCGAAGCCCGTGAGTGTTGGCTTCGTCAATGAAGTTGATCATGCGGATCGTGGGAAGGTCTGCCTCAATAGGTACAAGCGCGTCTGCACCATAAACCAGGGAGAAAGGCGTCTCGCCTATTGGGGTGCGAGTTATGGTGCGGTAGTCCCACAAGACACTTGGGAGTTCGGAAACCAAAACCTATATATATATATATACCTATTGTGCGGAATCGGAAACTTTCTCACTCGGGAGATTTTCCGCCCGTGGCACTCTCTGCTGCTGAAACCCAAGAAATCCGAAAGCACTGCGGACCTCTATTCCGCCAATTGCTTTTCAGAACAACCTGAAAGGTGTAAACAAATGAAAGGGTGAGTCCTCGAAAGGACCCAGTAAGGACTAAGGTAAAAGTGTAGTTTGCCCATATGGCGCGAACTGAACCTGCAAAACAGGCGAGATACAAGCACAATCGCATATATACATGTATGCAAAGTCGAGGTGAGTCGAGAATCCATCGTATGCGGTCCAACCGCGAGCGACCCAAAGCGACAGCCCTCTCTAAGAGGTCGAAATATCTGAGCGTAAGCGAGCAGAGCAGAAAGCACGGTGCAGGTGGGGTCGCGATCCCCAAGCGTCGTAGGGTCACGAAGTATATCGGCACCCCAAGTGCGGATATACGCGAGGATGTCGGCACCCTTGGTGCGGACACGAACAGCAATGTCGGCACTCCGGTGCGGATACGAAACGAATCAAGGAGCACCCGTGGCCTCTGCGACCATACGGGTCTCGTCACGAGCGAGCGAATAATAATAATAATACACAAACACAAAAGCAGTATCATTACACGATAAACATATACGGAGCAGAATAGGAACCCGGGCCTCTAAGGTCATCCGGGCCTTGAAAGCAGAACAAGCGTACATTTTTACCAAATTAAGCCCTTACCTCGGAAAGCGCGCCCGCAGCCCAACACTCGGAAAAACACTACTCCCGACCTGAAATGCACAACATGGCTCCTACGGGTCCGCACTACTCCACCAACGCAGAATCAAGCTGAACAACCATAGTTGGATCAGAACACATCCAAACAAACCCCGAGAAAACAATTTCCGCACAAACCCGCACTTTCCGGAAAATTCCACGAAAGCTCGGTTTACGAACCGAGCTAGAACCTTGTTATTCCAACTCCCACAAACGTATTCCAACCTTTAAACCCGCATTCCAGACACTTTTCCCGGTAAACTCGTATAAAACTAACTTTCTCATTTCTAACCCGAAAATGGTATTTCAAACACCATAACGCACCTACTTTCACCCACATTACCAATTTAGCATCCAATTTAATCAAAACACAACATCCACATGGAAAAAGAATCTCTCAACAATTCGGCCCTAACCCAATTTTCCACCACACCTCCAAATCAACCCATTCAAGCTTCCAATTAATCCCACTAATCACCAATTTCACTTCCTAACCAAACTTACTAACCAATTGCATCAAAACAACAAAACCTCTTCACATTATAATTTCGGCCAACTTGGGGGTTTTCTACCCAACATGTTTTCCTTCAAATTGAAACCATAGATAGTCTTAGAATCATGCAAGGAACAACATACTAAGAGCATGATTCAAGAACACAAACACACACAATTTTAGAATTTTCCATTCAAATTTCAGCACCCTAGGTTTCCATCTTCCATGGAGTTTTCCAAAATCTAACCATAGATTCTTACTCCTCTCAAGCCCAAGAACAACATACTAAAAGATGGGAGGAGAGGATCACTCTAGCACATAGCCAAGAACAAATCAATTTTTCAAAATCCTCTCTTTTCCAACATTTTCTTGTTTCCAAACTTGAAAGAGAAGAAGAAAGGAAGCTTACCAATCTTTGGAGCCTAAACCCATGAAGTTTCAGCCAAGATTTGAAGAACTTAAAGCTTGGATGAACAGTAACCATGGCTGAAACGTTCTTTGGAAGAAGAAGAGAAGGAAGAAGAAAGAAAAGAAAATGAATTTTCTTCATTTTAATTACTACTTATCCCTTATATAATATCCTTTCTTTTTCCACTTAAATTATAAAGGGACAAGTGTCCCAGCCCAAAGGCTGCTGCCGCCTCAAGCCCATGCTCCAATTATTTATTTTGCAACCAATTTCCAATTTATCTCCCAATTTTTCCGAAAGTTCCAATTTTTTTGCCCAAAAATATTTACCGAATTCCAAAATAAACGAAACTTGGACACAACCCTCAGAATATTATAACATTCACAGAACATTTTTCAAAGTTCATTTACCAGTCCAGAGTGTCCTACCGAGATCGCTGAACCCGAACAAAAACCCGACGTGCGAGCGTATCAACCTGAACCGGAAATCCGTCACTCCAAAATTCTACAAAAATACTCATAAATTCCATCTTAAATTATAACACAACTTACCCAAAAGCCGTCAGAAAATTTCCATCCCGAGCCCCGGGAGTCGCCCGGAACCGAACGTCCCGCCCCAAATATTAAACTCCACAACCACCACCGGGACGTTTCCACGACTCCAAAACTACAAACGGCTTCTCAAACTGAGATCTCGAGAGCGCTACCGAGCCCGCTGTACGTCCCGAGGCGACCCCGACAACCCCGGCGCCCGAAAAATATTTTCGGCGGAAACGTCCGGGGGACCCACACGACCTCAAATACGGAAGGGTTCGCCAAAATGATACTCGGATAGGGCTCGGGAGCCGTCAACGCCGAAAACGTGACCGCGAGGCCAAAAGCGGAGCCGGGTCACCCGGTCGCAACCCGCTCGGGGTGACCGTAACATTCTCCCCTTAGAACTCTTGGTCCTCCAAGAGTAGCCTAAACCAACCAGACAGGTGTCGCTACCAACCAGAAAATATAACCATTCCTCTAACCCAGAACAATCGGACCACCGTACTGGTGCGGCGGGAGTGGTAGTTTAGACTACCATACAGAGCCTCACGGCGTCCCACCCTCCGGGTGCATCTTATTGCACCCCGAGTCAGTTGCCGGTATTTCTGCAGACAACCCCGAGACAGTATCGAACGTAAATCTAACCGATCCACAACAGGCTATCACGGAAGGTACCACATAAAAGCGAAAGCTTGATTGGGGAAACCCAACCTAACAACTTACTCGGAAACTCATGAGAACCGATAAAATTGGGGTAACTTGCCCCGCCTAACAAATCTTCTTGTCCCTCGATCGGCGCTACCTCCAGTCTAATGCGTCACCAAACTCAGATTCCGAGCCTTACGGCGGCGGTTCGTATAAGCAGTGGTGCAGTCGTTCGCGGTTTTAATCCGCGCCTATAACAATCTGATCTTCGCCGTAGTCTCCTCAAAAAGCTCGGGTCCCAGCTTAACCCCATCAGACGCATCTGTCCAACAGTATGGTGTCATACACCTCCCGTACAACACCTCATATGGTGTCATGTCAAACGTAGTCTGAAAACAATTGTTGTACGAGAACTCTATCAAAGTAACTGCTAGTCCCAAACTCCTCCAAAATCCAAAATACAGATTCGCAACATATCCTCCGATATCAGAATCACCCGCTCCGACTGTCCGTCCGTCTGTGGGTGATAAGCTGTATTCAGACGGAGTCGCGTGCCCATTGCTTCATGAAAAGCAATCCAGAACCGTCTTTGTAAAGCGCGGATTACGGTCGATTCAATGGAGTGCGGTACTCCATGCAAGCGTACAATCTTCCCGATGTAAAGCCGGCAAGCTTCTCTAGAGGGTCTATGACCCGAATAAGCGAAAGTGTGCGCACTTATCAGCCGATTCACAATAACCCGGATCGCATCATGGCGAGACCGTGTCGAGCGGTGCGGTCGAAAGTCCATAGTAACATCACCCCACTTCCAGGCTGGAATGGGCAAAGTCTCGATGTCTCTGCCGGTTTCGATACTCAAACTGATCGGGTATGCCTACTCGAAAATCTCATTCCATAACTCCTGATCCTCTGGTACATAAAGCGATCTCGAAGTATAGCAATCCTGCCTATCTTGAAACGTCGGTAACAAATAAACCCTTATCTTCCCGGATAACTTCTTCATTACGGATCTCTACCTTGCGCTTCGCGCATCCTATCAAGCCACTCGGAATGTATGGTAAGTGTAATAACTGAGCACGCTCCCAGCTGCCCCTGTGCCAAAGGCATATCAAATCACTCTTCTCGGATCGGTCACCAACATTTCCTCCCTTAATTAAGCCGGTATACTTCACCTTTCGAGCATCGGCAACCGTGTTGCCCTTGCCAGAGATGTACCCGACACTACAATCATAGTCCTTAATGTATTCGAGACATCTGCAATGCCTCAAATTAAGCTCCTTTTGCGTAAACAGATATTTCAGACTCTTATGGTCGGTAAGAATCTGAAATTTACTACCAAACAGATATTACTTCCAATGTTTCAGCGCATAAATTACTATAGCCACTCCAGATCATGTGCCAACCAGTTCAGCTCATGCGGTCGCAGCTGCCTCGACCCATAAGCTACCACATTACACTCCTGCACCAACACACACCCCAAACCGGATGTGGAAGCATCCGTATAATTCACATACGGTAAGATCGGATCTGAAAGAGTCAGAATCGGAGCGTTAGTCAACTGCCGTTTCAACTCCTGAAAATCCTGCTCACACCTATCAGACCAGAAATACGGTTGACCCTTCTTGGTCAACTGCACAAGCGGAAATGCCAGAATAGAAAACCCTGGTACAAACCTCTGATAAAATCCTGCTAACCCCAGGGAGCTCTTGATCTCCCGTACCGTGGTAGGTTGTTTCCAATCCCAAATTGCCTTCACCTTCTCTGGATCCACAGACAGACCATGCTCAGATATAATGTGTCCCAGAAAGGTGACTTCCCGAATCCAGAACTCACACTTTGAGAATGTAGCATAAACCTGATGTTCCCAAAGTGTCTGTGAACTACCCTCGGATGATCCCGATGCGAATCCTCATCCCGAGAATATATCGAATATCATCAATAAAAACCCACCGAGAAATGAGTCCAAGTACGGTCGGAACACCCGATGCATCGAGATCCAAGAATGCTACGGAGCATCGGTCAGCCGAATGGCATGACCGTAACCTCAAAGTTTCCATACCGGGTGCGGAAAACAGTCTTAGGTATGTCCTCACCCTTCACCTAAACTAGAAGTGTCCGGATCGGAGATCAATCTTTGAGAAAACCCTCGAACCACGAAGTTGATCAAAAAGATCGTCAATCCTCGGCAACGGATACTTGTTCTTCACGTTAAGAGCATTCAACCGTCTGTAATCAATACAAAGTCGAGTGTCCCATCATTCTTCTTAACAAAGCGAACCGGAGCACCCCACGGTGAAGTGCCCGGTCGGATGAAACTCTTTTGCTGTGATTCCTCCAGTTGCTTCTTCTACTCCTGCATCTCAGAAATAGGCATCCGATAAGGAGGAATAGATATCGGAGCAGTACCCGACTGCAAGTAGATCTCAAACACAATTTCCCGCTCTGGTGGTAATCCGGGCAACTTCTCCGGAAATACCTGCGGAAAATCTCGAACCAACGGTAAACCATCCAACTTCAACCTAATACCGACTTCATTCGGATCATAGCATTCCCTACACCAACTATCGGCGGCTGATCCTGAATCTGTAACTCCCTTCGTGTCTTTGTGCGATAGTCAAACCAATCGGAGTCGTGAGAGGTAGTACCTCTCCGAAACCATAATAGTACGGGTTGCACAATCAACGTGCACGAGTTCTTGGATGGCCAGTCCATTCCAAGAATAACATCGTAGTCCGGCGTGTCTAAAACCAACAGATCCGATACTATCATGTCCGCCTACTGAGATATCGTACAACCCCGAACCATCTCATTGGAAAACGAAACTGACTTCCTGCAGTTTTTACTAAATGCGTTTGAGGCAAGGTACTATGACAGATACGAAATGTAACACATTTCGGTGTTACAATGGGAACAAATGCTCTGTATCGAATAACGCATGAACCGGTATCTCACTCGGAAATATAGTACCTTACAGAACTCCTGCTGACCCACCTACAATAAGAGGGCAATACCGTACCCAAAGAGTGTCGGACACTGCAGCGTAACATCGGCCCTCCTGCCGATAACAAATTCAATCGGAATGATACCTACCGCAAATCAGATAAGATCGTGCCGGTGGTGCTCCCCTCTACCTCTACAAAAATGCCCGGGCCTATTTGGCGGTCAGAAATCTACCGGGGTCCTGCTGCGTGGAGCCCTCGTACACCCTTAACCTCATTGCAAGGTGAAGCGACTCTCAACCCCCTCTTACTCGAGGAGTTGAGCCCAATAACCGCTTCCCGAAACAAAGTAATGTCTAAAGGTCTCAAAACCCACCTGAACTCGGGCGCAGTCAACGAATAAACCTCTTAGCCTTCTATTCTTCCATTCCATAGTACTACGGTACGTAGCAAACCAACCGATCAAACTCTCACTCATACTCTCCGACTGTCTGTCTCACGATGAAACTCATCAAGCTGTGCACGACACGGATTTACGGCTACATCCCCACCGCACTTGCTAGTGGAAAATGTAGCCTCCCCAGAGTTTATCAACTCCTGCAGACCAAATCTCTACTACCCCGGACCCTTCTCGGTCATTGAACCTCGGGGGTTCAAACTCTAAAACCTCTCCAAGAGTCGACCTCGCGCATGGTGCCCCAGATCTCCTCGTCGTTAATAGGACCGATGAGAAGTCTAGGTGTCGCAGTGACCACCCTTGTCAGAGTCACTCACTTACCGATCCCAAACTATGGCGAGCAGTGGCTTAAGTCTCGCTATCACCACCTAATCAAAATGCCCTTACCGTGGCATAAACAGATCTTCCCACGCCTCGCCGCCTCCGAACTGCTTTGTCTTTGGCGGTAAAGTACCAAGACACTGTACATGGTCCAACACCAATACCAAGCAGAAAGGGTCCCCTGTGACTACTAGAACCCGGGGTGATGATTGTGATTGTTCAACCCCGAGTTACGTTGAACCCGTATCCCATTCTTCGGAGGTGTGGGATTCCAGTCCCGCCCCTCCGATGCCAAAACACGTTGTTCGCGTGTAGTAAACATTCCCTTAAACCAAGTCCAACCAAAGCCAACTTATCCCATATCCACAAGTCCAAATCAACTAACTCTTCCCCATCTATCCAAAAGCCAGCAGCAGTATTCTAAGGCTCTGTAGTGTAATGCAATGCATGATGCAGAAATTCATTTTAGAATCACACAACCAAATATCAAATCCTCAAACACAGAATCAGTTCATGTTCATATCACAGAATCACACCATATACCAAACAATGAATTAAAGTACCCGGATCATACCAGAAGTCCAACTTCTAAACCTTCAAAAATGCTCCAAAGAACCGCCCGCTGCTCCACATCCATTCCGAAACGGTTCAAATAAGGAGGTGGCCAGTCTCCGTACAGAACCGCCCCACAATGAAACGTAGAACGGTGGCTTGCACTTCGAAGTCATCTTCCGCAGGTACTTAACCATGAACAGACTTAACTTACTCCAAAAGTCCACCCTCGGACTTGTATACTTGCCTTCCACGTTTCATATCAAGACCAAACATACTTTACCTTTTGGGTCAATCCGACCCAACCTGCTCTGATACCAACTTGTCACAGCCACCCCGCCCGGTTGCGGAGGCGGAGCCGGCCGCGACGTCGGAAACAGGAATTACGGCGGAAAACGCGGCAGCGGAGCATCGAGCTCAAGTAACACACAGCCAAGTGGCAACTAGCAACCTAGATACTCAATCAAGGCAAGCATACTAGAAAAATCCAACTTCTACCAAACATGCGGTTCATGGTGTCAAACATCAAACATCGCCACGAGCAGAAGCACCAAACCCCATGATATAACCACAACTCCAACATAAGCAAGTCGGGCTCCGCCCTTGACTCGAGAAGACAATAAAGGCGAGTATGTCTCAGATTATACGTCTTATACAAATACATGAACTAAACTACATGCATGCGGCTACACACTGAGCCATTAAACCAAAACCTATATATATATATATACCTATTGTGCGGAATCGGAAACTTTCTCACTCGGGAGATTTTCCGCCCGTGGCACTCTCTGCTGCTTGAAACCCAAGAAATCCGAAAGCACTACGGACCTCTATTCCGCCAATTGCTTTTCGAACAACTTTGAAAGGTGTAAACAAATGAAAGGGTGAGTCCTCGAAAGGACCCAGTAAGGACTAAGGTAAAAGTGTAGTTTGCCCATATGGCGCGAACTGAACCTGCAAAACAGAGCAGATACAAGCACAATCGCATATATACATGTATGCAAAGTCAGAGGTGAGTCAGAATCCATCGTATGCGGTCCAACCGCCAGAACTACACAAAACGACAGCCCTCTCTAAGAGGTCAGAAATATACATAACAGAACAGAACAGAAAGCACGGTACCGGCTGGGGTCGCGATCCCCAAACTGTCGTAGGGTCACAGAAGTATATCGGCACCCCAAGTGCGGATATACGCAGGATGTCGGCACCCTTCAGTGCGGACACGAGCAATGTATCGGCACTCGGTGCGGATACGAAGCGAATCAAGGAGCACCCGTGGCCTCTACGACCATACGGGTCTCGTCCACAGAGCGTAACGAATAATAATAATAATACACAAACACAAACAAGTATCATTACTCGATAAACATATACAGAGCAGAATAGGAACCCGGGCCTCTAAGGTCATCCGGGCCTTGAAACAGAACAAACGTACATTTTACCAAATTAAGCCCTTACCTCGGATACGCTGCCCCGCAGCCCAACACTCGGAAAATCCCAACTCCCGACCCGAAATGCACAACTTGGCTCCTACGGGTCCGCGCTACTCCACCAATGCAGAATCAAGCTGTACAACCATAGTTGGATCAGAACATATCCAAACAAACCCCAGAAAACAATTTCCGCACAAACCCGCACTTTCCGGAAAATTCCACGAAAGCTCGGTTTTACGAACCGAGCTAGAACCTTGTTATTCCAACTCCCACAAACGTATTCCAACCTTTAAACCCGCATTCAGGACACTTTTCCCGGTAAACTCGTATAAAACTAACTTTCTCATTTCTAACCCGAAAATGGTATTTCAAACACCATAACGCACCTACTTTCACCCACATTACCAATTTAGCATCCAATTTAATCAAAACACAACATCCACATGGAAAAAGAATCTCTCAACAATTCGGCCCTAACCCAATTTTCCACCACACCTCCAAATCAACCCATTCAAGCTTCCAATTAATCCCACTAATCACCAATTTCACTTCCTAACCAAACTTACTAACCAATTGCATCAAAACAACAAAACCTCTTCACATTACAATTCGCCCCAAAGAGGGGTTTTCTACCCAACATGTTTTCCTTCAAATTGAAACCATAGATAGTCTTAGAATCATGCAAGGAACAACATACTAAGAGCATGATTCAAGAACACAAACACACACAATTTTAGAATTTTCCATTCAAATTTCAGCACCCTAGGTTTCCATCTTCCATGGAGTTTTTCCAAAATCTAACCATAGATTCTTACTCCTCTCAAGCCCAAGAACAACATACTAAAAGATGGGAGGGAGAGGATCACTCTAGCACATAGCCAAGAACAAATCAATTTTTCAAAAATCCTCTCTTTTCCAACATTTTCTTGTTTCCAAACTTGAAAGAGAAGAAGAAAGGAAGCTTACCAATCTTTTGGAGCCTAAACCCATGAAGTTTCAGCCAAGAATTGAAGAACTTAAAGCTTGGATGAACAGTAACCATGGCTGAAAGCGTTCTTTGGAAGAAGAAGAGAAGGAAGAAGAAAGAAAAGAAAATGAATTTTTCTTCATTTTAATTACTACTTATCCCTTATATAATATCCTTTCTTTTTCCTCTTAAATTATAAAGGGACAAGTGTCCCAGCCCAAAGGCTGCTGCCGCCTCAAGCCCATGCTCCAATTATTTATTTTGCAACCAATTTCCAATTTATCTCCCAATTTTTCCGAAAGTTCCAATTTTTTTGCCCAAAAATATTTACCGAATTCCAAAATTAACGAAACTTGGACACAACCCTCAGAATATTATAACATTCACAGAACATTTTTCAAAAGTTCATTTACAAGTCCAGAGTGTCCTACCGAGCTCGCTGAACCCGAACCAAAACCCGACGTGCGGCGTGTCAACTCGAACCGAATTCCGTCACTCCAAAATTCTACAAAAATACTCATAAATTCCATCTTAAATTATAACTCAACTTACCCAAAAGCCGTAAGAAAATTTCCATCCCGAGCCCCGGGATTCCCGTCACTAGCACCGGGATTAGCCCGGAACCGAACGTCCCGCCCCAAATATTAAACTCCACAACCACCACCGGGACGTTTCCACGACTCCAAAACTACAAACGGCTTCTCAAACTGAGATCTCGAGAGCGCTACCGAGCCCGCTGTACGTCCCGATGCGACCCCGACAACCCCCCGGCGCCAGAAAAATATTTTCGGCGGAAACGTCCGGGGGACCCACACGACCTCAAATACGGAAGGGTTCGCCAAAATGATACTCGGATAGGGCTCGGGAGCCGTCTGACGCCGAAAACGTGACCCGCAGCCAAAACCGGAGCCGGGTCACCCGGTCGCAACCCGCTCGGGGTGGCCGTAACACTGGCCCCCTCAAGGCGTTTCTTGAGGCCCTCCTTGAGGGTACGGTTGGTGACCTCAACTTGGCCATTGGACTGGGGGTGCGCCACTGGGGCGAAAAGCATGCGGACGTTGTTGTCCTGGGCCCATTATTGGACGCCATGGCTGGCGAACTGAGTGCCATTGGCTGTAATGATGGCGCGGGGGCTGCCGTACCGGCAAACAAGATTCTTCCAGAGAAACTTGATTATCTTGGCGGAGGTGATGGAGACCAAGGGCTCTACCTCGACCCATTTAGAGAAGTAATCAACTGCGACCACATAGAAGCGGTACTGACCTGGCGCGGTCGGCATTGGACCAATGAGATCAAGGCCCCACAGGGCAAAGGGCACTGGGTTTGTCAGTGCTGGAGACTCCGTAGATGGCAGTCGTTGGATGCGAGAGTTGATCTGGCACTGGTGGCATGTTTTGACCAGTGCGGCGGCGTCCTTTTTCAGGGTGGGCCAGTAGTATCCTTGGCGGAGGGCCTTGTGGGCAAGTGCCTCCGCCGCTATGCGTGCGCCACGGTTGCCTTGGTGGAGGGTGTCCAAGACGGAGTGTCCTCGAGAGTCTTTGAGGCGGCGTTGGAGGGTGCTGCAAATCCGCGATGCCATAGTTGTTCATTAATTAGAACAAAGCGGATGGCCCGCTTGCGAGTTTGGAGGTCCGCGGTGGTGGCCTGAAGCTCGGCGATGATGGGTTCTCGCCAATCCGTACTCAGATCTTGTGTTTCCGGTGAGACAATATCGGCGTGCTCTGCGATCGAGGGCTCGCGAGTGTGGTCAAGGCGGAGGGTGTCTTTCCCTTGGACAGCATGTCTGCTGTGGTGTTCTCAGAGCGAGGAATATGGATGAAGATGGCCTCCTCAAAGTTGGTCCGCAAGGTGTTCACCAATTTGAGGTATTTGCTTAGGGTGGCGTCTTTGCATTCAGCGCACCCTTGGACCTGGTGGATCACCAGTTGCAAGTATTTGTGGACATGGATGCGGCGAATGCCTGCCCTTATGGCGAGTTTGAGCCCGCGATGAGGGCCTCATACTGCAACATTGTTATTTACTTGAAACTGAAAAGAGACGCGAAGGAAGCTTCCATACCTAAGGGTGCTCGTAGATATACGCCTCGCGGGGATCCAAGTTTGGATGAGCCATCCACGAACATGTCCCATTACGGGGAATGGGTTGTGGCGTGAGGCCCTGCTCGAGGGCGGGGATGATGTTGACATCTGAGAATTCCGCAATGAAGTCGGCGAGGGCACGGCCCTTAATCGCCTTCTGGATTCGTAGTTGATGTTGAAGCCACCAAGTTCGATACACCATTTGGCGAGGCGCCACGAATGTTCGGCCGTGCGAGGATCTCTGAATTGGTAAGTCCGTCCGGACTATAATTGTGTGCCCTTGGAAGTAGGGCTTGAGCTTCCGTGCTGCGTACACCGGAGATCGAGATAGCCTTTTGAAGAGGAGGATACCTTGTTTTCGTAGCACTGGAGGGTGTGGCTGGTGTAGTAGGCTGTCCATTGCTTGTGCCTTCTTCCTTGATAAGGACAGAGGCGACTCTCTTATCAGAGGTGGCAAGATAGAGGTCCAGGTCATCGCCTGGCCTAGGACACTTGAGTGCAGGCAGATCTTGCAAGTGTTGCTTGATTGAGTCATATGCGTCCTGGCATTCCTCTGTCCACTTACAAGCCTTCTTCTTGTGGATTTGATCGAAGAAAGGTCTGCAGCGGTCGTTGAGTTTAGAGACGTATCGTCCCAAGGCCACCAGCTTTCTGCCGATTCTTTGTACTTCTTTGAGCCCCTAGGGTGCGAAGATTGGTGATGGCTTCAATCTTCTTGGGATTCGCATGAATCCCTCTTTTGAGATTTGATAACCCAAAATTTGCCTTCGCCGACGCCGAAGATGCATTTTTGGGTTCAACCGCATGTTATACTTGCGAAGTTGGCGAATGTTTGCTCAAAGTCTGCTAGGTGCGTCCTGGTGGCCTTGCTTTTGACCACTATGTCATCAACATACGCCTCAGATTTCGCCAATCTGATCCGCGAAGACCTGATTCACAAGCCTTTGAAAAGTGGCCCCACATTTTTCAAACCAAAGGGCATCCGAATATAGTGGTAAACTGCTTCGCCAGTGGTGAAGGTAGTTTTGACCGCGTCTTCTGGGTCCATAAAAACTTGATGGTACCCACTATATGCATCGAGGAAAGAGAAGACTTAGTGATGGATAGTTGAGTCCACTAACTGATCAATAGAGGGTAGGGGATAGGGATCCCTAGGGCAGGCCCTATTAACCCCTTTGTAGTCTACACAAAATCGCCACTGGCCACCTTCCTTATCTGCGAGGACTATATTGGCGACCTACTCGGAGTAGTAAACTTCCTTGATTATATTTGCCTTAAGCAATTTTTGCACTTCTGTGCATACAAAGTCCTTACGATCAGGGCTCAAACCCATAGTTTTCTGTCTAACCGGGCTAAAGTACACTCAATTTATGAAAAAGACTAGCATGATCCACACCTGGTAAGTCGTCAGGACTCCATGCGAAGACGTCGCTATTGGCATGGAGAAGATGAATGAGTGCTTGGTGGTCTTGTTCCTCAAGGTCTTTTCCAACCCGAGAAAAGTCGGGAGCGGCCTCGCTGCGGGCCCGATCTCCTCCCGGGTGCCTTTCTCTTAGGCTCCGATGGCTTGGGGAGCTGAGGAGGTCCTACAAGGGCAGAGACGTAATTGCCTCTGGCCACGTTTTGATTGACGAAAATGTAGGCATCTCCCGCCACTGTGTGGAAAACCAGAGTTAGGGCCCGCACATCGCAGCGGACGTGGAATTTCGTCTGGGTGTGAGCCCAATGATGGCGTGGGAGATCAAGGACAATGAAGTCCACAAAGGCTGGAGTGGCATACTTGCTTCGCTCCATGTTGGCGGGGGTTGGTGTGCACATCCACGAAGAAAAGGGATTACCGGCGGAGACCACAGAATGGCCGCGAGCGGCGGGCTTCCTCCCGCATTAGGGACTTGAATGGACTCCACTGGAAACGCTGAATGTACTCACGAGGGCTCATCTTTCTTGTCGAATCTTGAGGAGGTGTCCTGCCGTTTTGGGGGAGGTTTGGACACCACGAAATGATAGGAGAAATTGTGAGAGAGCTCCTCAAAGGGGTCAAATCGCTTATCGCGGAGGGTGGTATACCGGTTCGCCGCGGCCCGGTGAGTGTGGAGCTGAAAGCCCTACAAAGGGTGTTGTCATCCGCCCTCGCGATTGCCATCGCGGAGACGTAACGTTGTAGATGAATGTCGTGGTCCGGCAGGACCATCGTAAGCATCCAGCTTGGGCGATCGAAAATGATCTAGAAGAGGGTCTCCTAGACCCGCTGAGTGTAAGGTTGGGTCCAGAGTTGGTCCAAATCCATCCTGGTGATGTTATGGACACCGGCCCTCTCTTCCCTTTTCTCCATTTCCTCTAACCGTCTAGTAAGTGCTGGTGGCAAATCAGTGCGCGTGATCGCCACGTTCCGGTTTGACTTGCGTGTCACGACATTGACGGAAGCCATTAGGTCGACTTTGCGTAATAGAGCGCGATTGTCGAGGAATAGGGAGATCCTCTGAGGTCGTGATTTGACGAGTCGCGTTGAGTGGTTGTAAAATGTTACCCCTTTAGGTATGAATAGTGAATATATTTATAGTTACGTGTCTTAGTGGCATAGCTGTAATATCTCAATATTATGTATTTTAGGTCATATATGCACTTCGGGAAGTATGGTTCGGGAACGTCCTCTAGCTTTGTTCGGGTTACGTGCTAGTTTTTAATGGGGCCCTTATTAGGGCTTATGGTGGGCCTTTTGTTAGGCCTTTTATGCATATTGGGCACAGCGGCCATCAAGTGCTATAAGTATAGACGAAGGAGGAGGATCGGGATGACTTACTTGTTGAGGCGTGGTGGCGGGGACTTTCGGGTTGGTAGTTCGCAGTGTCCCCGCGCTGTCCAAAACACTCCTGAGAGTATTAGCGAGTGTTTCGCGTAGATTTTGAGCCACCGCCTCAGTGATTGATTGCAGGACGGCCGGATCAAGGCCTGTTGGTGGAGGATTTAGTGGTGGAGTGGTGCGCTCCTGGGGCACGTTACGGTTAACGTGGGAGGAGCTTTCCTCCGTTGAATGAACAGAGAGTTCTCCCCGTTGTGGGGGAACGTTGTTTGGGGAGGCTTCCGACTGTGGGTCGTTATTTGTGACTGTCACAGGTGGATTCCTCCTTCCTTGGCGACTATGCCTACTCGTGCTCTGGGTAATTGGCATGGCTTACTACTTGTGGTTTTTGATATGGGTTTTCGATGAGAACTTTTCATTCCCACAGACGGTGCCAAACTGATAGTCGCTTTCCTGAGGCAGGGGCGGACTCTCAGTTGAATGGTTTATGGTGTTGTGTTCTTGAAGACTCCAAGCTTGCTGTTCAAAGTAATCTGTGGAAGGTAAAGAGAATACTCAGAAGTAGCAAGAGAGGAGTGGGGGCGTGAAGTAGCTTACCCAGTTTAAGGTGGACATCACCCTATTTATAGGGTGATGCCAGGAGGAAGCCTCCCAGGTTGAAGCCTTAGCCAGTGTGAGACAAGTCTGTCGGACTTTTGGAGATAAGGCGGCTGTGATGATGAAGATCTCAGCAAACCGCCTTAGGTGATTCGTTTGTCGAGAATGGCGTGTGAATCTGGTGAAGATTACTCAGGCTCGTGCTGACTTCCCTATTGGTCGCTTAATGTCAGATGACCAAGTGGCCTATCAAGTAGCGGCGAAGGCCAGAAAAAGGGGCGAAGGCCCAGATAAAGCGAAGCCAATAAAGGTATAAGGGTCGCACAAACCGTGAGCGCAAGGGCCTTGTCTGGCGGGGCCTGTATAGGCATCAGAGACCTCGCGAAGGCGAGTTGAGACCGCGGGGGCGAGACCCGTGAAGGCCTAGGAGACTTGCGAAGGTGAGTGAGACCGCGAAGGCAAGTGAGACCGCGAAGGCGAGTGAGACCGCAAGGGCGAGACTTGCGAAGGCGAGACCTGAGACCGCGAGGGTGATACGCGAAGGCCTAAGAGGCTCGCGAAGGCGAGTGAGACCGCAAGGGCGAGACCTGCGATCTGGCGAGGGCGAGACCTCGCGCAGGCGAGACTTAAGACCTTGAGGGTGAGACCTCGTGAAGGCGAGCTGGGAGACCGTGAGGGCGAGACCTCGCGCAGGCGAGACTTGAGACCGCGAGGGTGAGACCTCGCGTAGGCGAGACTGGAGACCGCAAGGGTGAGACCTCGCGCAGGCGAGCTGGGAGACCGCGAGGGCGAGACCTCGCGCAGGCGTTATCTGATTCTGATGCGATGCGAGGACGCATTTGCTTGGGTAGTGTACCAAACCTCTTGGAGAGGGCTGTCGTTGTGCGATATTATAAGGGTCAGCGGTTGGACCGCATGTGATGGGATTCCGGCTCACCTTGTTATTTATGGTTGTGTATGTATATATATATATATGTTTGTGCTGTTCTGTTTTGCAGGTTCTGCTTGCTACCGCTTAAGCAAGCGGTATCTTACCTCGATCTTTCTTGGGTCCTCTCGAGGACTCACCCCTTTATTTGTTTACTATCTTTCAGGCCGTTCGGCAAGCAACCAGCGGAGTAGAGATCCGCGGTGCTTCCTGACATTTTGGGTTCTGTAGCAGCAAGTACCACGTGCGGGAATCCTTGAGCGAGAGGCTTCTGATTCCGCACTTAGGTATTTATAGGATTTTGTTTGGTGGCTCTGTAGCTATAGCTGCATGCATGTATTTAAGATCATGGGTTTGTATATGTTATATGATCGGAGATATATTATGCCTTTGTTGTTTTCTGAGTTGAGGGCGGAGCCCCGACTTGCCTATATTGGATATGTTATGAAATGAATTCAGTGTTTCTGTGTTTGTTGCCATGAACTGCATGTTTGGTAAAATGTTGAGTTACCTTGTATACTTGCCAGATAAGAGTTTTGTAGGTTGCTAGTCGTTGCTCGACTATTCTGTCTTTGAGCAAAATGCTCCGTTGTCACGTTTTTCGCCGTTGTTTCCGGTCCCGACGTCGCGGCCGGCCCCGCCTCCGCAATCGGGCGGGGTGGTCGTGACAAGTTGGTATCAGAGCAGGTCAGGTCGGAGTGACCCAAGAGGTAAAGTATGAGCGGTTCGGCATGACTGGTGGAAGGCAAGTATGCAAGTCCAGTGGAGTAAGTTACGCTAGTTCATGGGTAAGTTCTGCGGGAAGTGACTTCGAAGTACAAGCCACAGTTCCACGTTTCAGTCTAGGGCGGTTCAGTATGGAGCCTGATCAACTCTTTACTTGAACCACTTTGGAATGGATGTTAGCGGGGCGGTTCGTTGGAGCCCTCCGGAGGGTTTGGATACCTTTATATTATTGGGTGTGATATGATATGATTATGTGTTATGAACATGAACTGATTCTGTGTTTAAGGTTGAGAATTGTTTGAGTGATTCTGAAAAGAATCCTTGCATCATGCATTGCATTACACTACAGAGCCTTAGAATACTTCTCCTGGCATCTCCCTATAAATAGGGGATGTCCACCTTAAATTGGGTAAGCTACTACACGCCCCACCACTCCCCTTTTGCTACTTCGAGTATTCTCCTTATCTTATCGCACTTACTAGACAATTAGAAGAAGTGGAAAAGAGGGACGAAAGAGCCAGTGTTCATAATGTTTCAGAATGGGTCTGGACCACCTTTGGACCCAACCTTTCACCCAACAGGTTTTGGAGACCCCTCTTCCAGAACAGTTTCGCCAGCCTAAGCTGGACGCTTATGACGGTCTCTCAGACCCTGATATTCATCTCCAGCGTTACGTTTCTGCGATGGCCATCGCAAGAGCGGACGATAACACGCTCTGTAGAGCCTTCAGCTCCACGCTAACGGGAGCCGCCGCCAACTGTTATACCACCCTCCGTGATAAACGGTTTAACTCCTTTGAGGAACTCTCCGCAACTTCTCCAACCACTTTGTGGTATCTAAACCTCCCCCAAAATGGCGGGGCACCTCCTCAAAATACGGCAAAAGAAAGATGAGCCCCTCAGGGAGTATATCCAGCGTTTCCAGGCAGAATCCATCCAAGTCCCTAATCTGGGGGAGGAAGCCCGCCTACTTGCGGCCATTCAGGGCCTCCGCTGGGAATCCCTTTTCTTTGTTGATGTGCACACCAACCCTCCCACCAATATGGAACAGTTCTTGAGAACTCCCTAATGATTTATGAATACGGAAGAGGTTACTCGACCACTCGCCATGGCCGCCACGGCGGATGAAAAGGGACAACCCTCACGACCGGACTCTAGGTCCCAGAGACAGTATCCTACGCCATCCAACAGAGAGGGGGCGTATTTTACTCTTCCCCACTAAGGGAATCTCGCACCAACATACTCCATGCCTGGAGCAAGAGGGAGGTTTCCAAGTGGCCCCCCCCCTCTCCCGGGAGGTCGTGTGTCTAGCACCAAGTATTGTCGTTACCATCGCGACAAGGGACATGACAACGAGGACTGTTTTGAGCTTAAACGCATGATTGGGGAAATGCTCGCTCAAGGCAAACTCGGGAGTTCTTACTCCACGATGATGGAGATCGCAGGTGGGAAAACAACCGGGAGGACCGCCGTCGGGGACCGAGGCGGGTCGCTCCCAGCAGAACCCGGATCGAGAAGGTCTGGTCGAAATTCCCCACCAAGGGGGCACATCAGCGTAATCATGCAATGTGAAGGCGCATCGGCGAGGCGTCGTCATATGAGACAGATCTACCAGGTCAATCACTCTTCTACTCACTTATCGCATCGCCGCGATGGCACCTCGGTGGCGGTACCACCTGTGAGACCCTTTGGTCTACATGGACACCGGGGCGAATGCCAACATCATCTACAAGCACACTGGTTGAGGCCAAGGTGCCTTTGTCACAAATTCAACCTGCCAAAGGGGCTACTTTTGGAGTGGGACGGGATGAAATCCCAACTTTGGGGTCAATCACGCTCCCCTATATGATGATGGGAACCACCAAGGAAAAGAAGCAAGTGTGCCACTCCAGCTTTGTAGACTTTATCGTCCTGGATCTCCCTACACCATACAACGCCATCATCGGGCGCCACACTCATACTGAGTTTCACGTCCGCTGTGATGTGCGGGCTCTAACTTTGGTTTTCCACTTTGCGGCGGGGATGCCTATATCTTTGTCAGCAAAATGTAGCCAGGGGCAATTATGTCTTTGCCCTAGCGGGACTTCCCCGCTCCCAAGCCGTCTGAGCCTAAAGAAAGGCGCCCATGGAAGAAACTGGACTGCGGGCGAAGTCGCTCCTGACTTATCTGGGGCCTTTGAGGAGGTTGAAATCTCCCCTGGCAAGAAATTCCGGGTAGGAAAAGACCTTGAAGAGAAAGACCAGCAAGCACTCATCCATCTCCTCCAGGCCAATGGGGATGTCTTCGCATGGACTCCTGAGGACTTACCAGGTGTGGATCCTGCTATCATTTCTCACAAGTTAAGTGTACTCCCCGGCTTTACCCCGGCTAGACAGAAAACAAGGGGCATGGCCCCTGACCGTAATGTCTTTGTACTCACAGATGTGCAGAATTTTCTTAAGTCAAATATAATCAAGGAGTTTCACTACTCTGTGTGGGTTGCTAATATATTACTCTCCGATAAAGAGGGTGTTCATTGTCGACTTTGCGTAGACTACAAAGGGGTTAATAGGGCCTGCCCAAGGGACCCTTATCCCCTGCCTTCTATCGATCAAGCTGGTTGACTCAACCGTTCATCACTCTGTCTTCTCCTTCCTCGATGCATACAGCGGGTACCATCAAATTTTTATGGACCCGGAAGACGCGGTGAAAACCGCCTTCACTCTTTGGCGAAGCCGTCTACCATTATATCGAATGCCCTTCGGTTTGAAAAATGCAGGAGGCTACTTTCCAAAGGCTTGTAAATCAGGTCTTCGCCGACCAAATCGGCCGAAATCTTGAAGCTTATGTCGATGCCATTGTGGTCAAAAGCAAGGTCACCTCCACACACCTCGCAGACTTTGAGGAAACATTTGCCAACTTCTGCAAGTATAATATGCGGTTGAACCCAAAGAAGTGTATCTTTGGCGTTGGCGAAGGCAAGTTTCAGGTTACCAGATTTCCAAAGGAGGGATTCACGCAAATCCTAAAAAGATTGAAGCCATCACCACTTTGCGCACTCCTAGAGGGCTCAAAGGCGTTCAGCGACCGGCAGAAAGCTGGTTGCCTTGGGACGGTTTGTCTCCAAACTCAGCGATCGCTGCAGACCTTTCTTCAATCAAATCCGCTAGAAAAAAGCTTGCAAGTGGACGGATGAATTCCAGTAGGCATATGATTCAATAAAGCAACAATTAAAAGAATTGCCTACACTCAGGTGCCCTAAACCAGGCGATGACCTGGTCCTTTACCTCCCCACCTCGATAGGAGGGTCGCCTCTGTCCTTATCAAAGAAGAGGCTGCCAAACAATGGCCGATCTACTACCCCAGTCACACCCTCCAGGATACGGAAACAAGGTATCCTCCTCTCCAAAAAGCTATCTTATCTCTTGTATATGCGGCAAGGAAGCTCAAGCCCTACTTCCAAGGGCACACAATTATAGTCCGAACGGACTTACCGATCCAGGATATTCTGAGGCGGCCCGAACACTCAGGGCGCCTTGCCAAATGGTGTATAGAGCTCGGTGGCTTTAACATCAACTATGAGCCTAGAAAGGCAATCAAGGGCCAGGCCCTCGCCGACTTCATTGCGGAATTTTCGGATGTCGACGTCATCCCGGCCCCAGAGCAGGGTCCCGCACCACAACCCATTCCCAGTGGGACATGTTCGTGGATGGCTCATTCAAACTTGGACCCCTCGGCTGGGGCGTATATCTGCGCGGACCCCTAGAATATGAGGCCCTCATCGCGGGACTCAAGCTCGCCATAAGGGCAGGCATTCGCCGCCTTCATATCTACAGCGACTCGCAACAGGTGATTCACCAGGTCCAGGGGTGCGCCGAATGCAAAGACGCCACCCTGGCCAAGTACCTCAAATTGGTGAACACCTTGCGGACCAACTTTGAGGAGGCTATTTTTCTCCACATTCCTTGTTACTGCGAACACCACGGCGGAACATGCTATCCAAGGAAAGACTCCCTCCACCATGGCCAGCCCTTCCATTTGGAGGTTATTGATATTACCTCATTGGCAACACAGGATCCGGTCGTAGACTGGAGAGACCCCATTATTGCTGAGCTGAAAGCCAGTACAACGGACCCCCAAGCTCGCACAAGGGCCATCCGTTTTGTTCTCATTGATGACCAATTATGGCATCGCGGGTTCGCAGCACCCCTCGGCGATGCCTCGGCACCCTTGAGGACACTCTGTCTGGATACTCTCCACCAAGGCAATTGTGGTGCACACATTACTGCGGAGGCACTTGCTCACAAAGCCCTTCGTCAAGGGTACTCTTGGCCTACCACGAAAAGGATGCGCTGCCTTTGGTCAAAACATGCCACCAGTGCCAGATCAATTCTCGCATCCAGTGACTGCCATCTACGGAATCTCCAGCACTGACAAACCCGGTGCCCTTCGCCCTGTGGGGCCTTGACCTCATTGGTCCACCGCCGACCGCTCCAGTCGCACCGCTCTGTGTGGTTGCGGTTGATTATTTTTCTAAATGGGTCGAAGTAGAACCCCTGGCCTCCATCACTTCCGCCAAGATCATCAAATTCCTCTGGAAAAATTTTGTCTGCCGGTACGGTAGTCCTCGTGCTATTATTACAGATAATGGCACTCAGTTTGCTAGTCACAGCGTCCAACAATGGGCCCAGGACAACAATGTCCGCATGCTTTTCGCTTGATGGCGCACCCCGATCTAATGGGCAGGTTGAGGTCACCAACCGTACCTCAAGGAGTGCCTCAAGAAGCGCCTTGAGGGGGCCAAAGGCCGCTGGGTAGATGAACTCCCAAGTGTCTTATGGGACTATCGCACCACAACGCGAACCCCAACGGGCGAAACGCCTTTCTCTCTGGTATATGGCGTAGATGCGCTCCTGCCTATTGAGGAGGACCTCCTTACGATCCGCATGATCAACTTCACCAGCGAGGCCAATGCTCAAGGGCTTCGTGCCAAGCTCAACTTAATCGAGGAATTGCACGAAGGCGCTCGCCTTCGCATGTTCGCCCTCAAACAAAGGCTCAGTCTTCGCCATAATGCCAGTGTCAAGCCCAAGGCACTGCAACAAGGGGGCCTTGCCCTGCTTAAATCGGCCCTCACCGCTCGCGACCCCAAATAGGGTGTCTTGCGACCTAGCTGGGACGTACCTTATATTGTTCATAAACAAGTCCGCCCGAGTCTATGAACTACAAGACCATGATGGTCGTCTCCTTCCCCGCAATTTTCATGCGGATGACTTACGTCCATATTTCGTGTAAGTCCTCAGTCTTACGTCTTCAATTCAATAAAATACATGTGCATTTCTCCCTCTTTTGTAGCATCATATGGCATTACAGTTGCCCTCCCAATCTCCCTCTGCACTCAACCGGTCGGACGGGCCACTTGTCAAAATCACGACATCAGACCTTGTCAGGTCTCACTTGTGCACCCACACAAAGGGAAGGCCCCTGCGGTCGCGCCAGGTAGTTGCAGGTCTCATCCCCAACTGACCTTCAACTCGCCCCGCCCCAAGGGTAACCCCCTTGCGCTGCGGAAGGGTAACCCCCTTTTGGCTCCTTCAGGGAGGTCCCTGTGTAAGTCGCCCTCGCGCCCCACAGCAAACCTACCGCACGGACTCCTCCACACAGGTAGTTGCGGGTCTCATCCCCAACTGACCTTCAACTCGCCCCGCCCTAAGGGTAACCCCCTTGCGCTGCGGAAGGGTAACCCCTTTTGGCTCCTTCAGGGAGGTCTATGTGTAAGTCGCCCTCGCGCGCCACAGCAGACCTTCCGCACGGACTCCTCCACACAGGTAGTTGCGGGTCTCATCCCCAACTAACCTTCAACTCGCCCCGCCCCAAGGGTAACCCCCTTGCGCTGCGGAAGGGTAACCCCCTTTTGGCTCCTTCAGGGAGGTCTATGTGTAAGTCGCCCTCGCGAGCCACAGCAGACCTTCCGCTCGGACTCCTCCACACAACTATGGGTCTCACTCCCCGAGCTCTACTTGGCTCTCCACTTGTCTCAACAAGTACTCCACGCCTTCGCCATCGCGCGACTTCGAGCTCAAGGTACGGTGAGTTTTCCTCTCTCCTTATCATATAAATGATGAACGTTACTGCGGTATCTTCTACTTGGTACACTGTACACTACCCAAGGGCTTACTCACTGGAAAATCGCCAAAGTCTCCGAGAGAGCCGCCTTCACGAGCCCCACTAGACGTACACTACCCAAGGGCTTACTCCTAGAAAATCGCCGAAGTCTCGAGAGAGCCGCCTTCGCGAGCCCCACTAGACCTCCACTTGGGAAGTCTCATCCATGGTCTTCAAGGCCATCGCCTCTACAAGCCCGAAAAGGGCCCTTAACTTTTCCCAACAAGGGGTCTCTATCTCAGCTTGTCCCAATAAGCGAACCCACAAAATTATCTGGAAAGATCTGTGTGGCTCCGCCGTTGCGGACTTCAAGTGCCTCGTCACCGTGAACTCAAACCGAGTCTCCGGCTTCTTGACATGTGATCTTTGTGGCTTCGCCGTTGCGAACCCCATAAAGACTTCTCCCCACAAACGGGACTTAGCCTACGGTTGTTAACCTAGCTAACGTACCCTACACTGCTATCGCAAAATAAAAGCGAGACTACAAGACAATGAAGGTAAAATAAAATTTTACTTCATCTACTGTTTCCAAAATTATGCATGAATGCAGGTGTTCTTTATGCAAAAGAGGGGGCATCCACATGTTGGAGCCTCCACCCTAGTCCAGCAGGGCATACCAGGCTTCGCCCATCTTCTTTCCTTGCTCCCCCCAGTCGAGTAGGGCCTCCACTGTTGGATCGCTGGTGTTAGCGGCATCCACTTGGAAGCGGCATCGTAGCCAGCCTTCCTCATAGGCTTGCGCCCTGCCACACCTTGGGCTTGAATCTCACCAAGCTTCTCCATCGGTCGAGGCATCCGCCCGAGGATGGGCACCTTGATGGAGGAAAAGGACTCATGATCCTCATCTTCAAAGGGAGGAAGGTCCAAAGCCTTCTCCATCTCCCGGTGAGGCCACCGCCATCTCAAGGTCGGTGGCAACCTCCGGGCGTGCCTTCATGGCAGCCTCGGCGGCAAGCCTGCCATCCTCTACCTTCTTCTCTGCCAATCGCTGGGCACGGGCAACGGCCTGGCACTCCATTTCCTTGGTCGCAGCCTCTGCCTGCTCAACTTGGGCCTTCGCCACTTCGAGGGCAGCTTTGGTTTCTGCCTCCAAAGAAAGGAGAGACTCCTTCAAAACAGCATTTTCGAGCTGCTTAGCTTCCAACGTTGCTGCCTGCTGAAGGAAACGATGCTTTGCAACATCAAGCAGGCAGGCCTGCTCCCACCGGTACAGCCTACTGGTTGCCCGCTCCTTGTTGACATAATCACACCAACTCTCCAGTTGAGCCACGCGCTTGGCATGCTCCTCTTGGAGCTCCTTCTCCCTTCTTTTGGAAGCTTCGAGCTCCCTCCTAAGAGAGGCAATCTCTGTTATCTGGGCGTCATCCCGTTTGTTGGCATACTTCAGGAAGACATGCCATAGCTCCATAGCAGCGAATCCTTTGACGGCCCTTTGCACCACAGTTCTATTTAAACAAAGGCAGAAAGAGGCCAAGCTGAACTTACACATAGAGACCAGAAGTTGTCTTACCTGCAGACTTTGCTGAGCTACCTCCCTCATGAACTCAGCAGGGGAGTCCAAACTCCGCTCTGTCACCTCCCTGTCGTAAGGGGTGCGCAGCCCCTCCAGTCAAGATAGGAGGGTTTTCTCTCCTCCCCTTAGCAGTGAACTGTTGTTCCTAAGGAGGAAGACCGGATCCCATGCATCGCTCAGGAGCCTCCCTTGCTCCCTGTACACCCTGGCCCTAGTCTCATGCCTCTTGACCCTCAGGGTATCTGGCTCCTCAGACCACTTGGTGACTGTCTTGGCAGCTACTCGCCTTCGCTCCAAGTATTGGGACCAGACCCCAGTCTCCTCAAGGATCTCGGTCCTGGTCCCCGGATCTGCGGGGACCTCGGTCATGGTCCCTTGGTCAGCTGGGACCTCGCAAGGGCCAAGCTCTTGCGTAGAAGGGCTGCGCTGCAAAAGTTGCAGGTATCGGCAAGCGAGGAAAGCTGAAGTGCAAAACTCAAAACAAAGAAAAGCATGCTATCAAGTCAAAAACTTACCAGCAGAAGGACGCCCCCATCCACCGACCTCCGGTGGGGCTGGAGGGCTGGGCTATCTCCCAACCACTCGTCCTCGCGAGAGGACAAGTGCTACAGACCCCCTCCTGCAGGGCCTCATCATCGAAGAAGAGGAAGTTTCCGCAATCCTCAGGATCCTCTTCCCCTTTGTCCCAAGGGCCTTCTCCATTGCAGGAATCACTTCAGGGATCCCCTCCCTAGAAGGGGTCGCTGCAGGGGCCTCCTCTCTTGCAATGGTGGCTTCCACCTCCTCCTCCACAGGAGTGACCATTGCCTCCTGCTGGCAAGAACTGCCAATGGCCTTAGCGGCTTTTTGGCCCCTCCTCCTCATGGAGATCAGAATCTCCCCTGCTGACATCTTGCCCTTGGAAGGAGGCACCTTTCTTCTGGTAAGGATCTCTACCGCGACCACATGCCGGACGAGTCTTCACCTTGGGCTGGAGAAGGGCTCGCAAAGAGCCCAGACACGAAGGCTTCAGCAGCAGCCTCCTCAGAAGAAATTGGCTGCACCACTGAGATAGGCACAGCCTCTATGGGAGCAGCATTGTCTGCCTGCGTTCCCTCTGAGCCCTCTGCAGAAGGCATGGCCTCTTCAACAGTGGAAGGAACTTCCACCTCCACTCTTCTGGCCTCCTCAGCCGCAGGCTCCTCGGCCTCCTCTACAACACTGGGGGCTTCCTCCCAGTAAGCTCCTTAGCCTCTTCAGTTGGAGGGACTGCTGCAGGCCCTCTGCTTCGGCAGTCCCTTGGCCCCTCCGGCCCGGCCCCGCAACCCTGGCCTTCTCGGCAACAGCGAAGGCACTACCTTCTCTAGGCTGCGCGGCGCTCACTTTCCTCTTCTTCTCTGGTGAGAAGACACCGAGGGCTTGGTACCAGCCCTTTTCATGGGACGGCTTGGGGACAATGCGTCCCAATGCCTTGACAGCCCAGCAGGGGCATCCTTCCCAAATGCACATGCTATGTGCACTTGCTGGGCAATGCGCATAGATGCCCTCTTGCCCTGGCCTTCGCCAGACTCTGTGAAGGCATCTGCAGACATAAAGAAAAAGCCTCAGACCAGGTTCTACCAAACCTCTTACACTTAGACGATATGTATATATATATATATATACAAAACGTACCTTTAGTCCCTGCCAGTGCGGCATAGAAGGAATCTATCATCGTCCCGCGGTGGACGGGTGCCCATCCCTTGTACGACGGAGGCACCTCGGGGTCCAGCACGAAGCCCGTGCTTATCCCAGCCCACCTCGAGTGGTCTCGTCCGGTTGTACGAAGAAAAGGGGAAGAACTCATCACAAGTGCTCCTTGAGAGAACGTCGTCCAACCACCCCAATAGTTGGACATACGCCCGCCACCACACTCCCTCGTGAGTTAGTTCGGGCCTCCGCGCGATCTTTGTGCACGGGTAGCTGCGTCCTCGCGAGGAAAGTCCCATGAGTTGTCGCGGGCGGGAAGAAGAATGACCCGTGCCGGTTGTGGTAGGATTTGGGCGAGGCGGTGAAAGAAATGGAGTGGTTACCTCCGACGTTTATGGGAGTTACGTGAAAAATGCACTCCCACTCCTCAACTCCAACCGGTAGAAAGCGGTTGAAGGCGTCGACATAGGGCTTCACGCCAGCCATATAGCATGCAACAATGAACCTGCTATGGTTAGAAAGGTGTTGGCGCCAAGCTGCGTTGGTGGCATCCCCAATCGGCGCACAAATCTTGCACCAATTGCGGAAGGGGAAACCGCAACCCCGCCGCAAGCTGCGTTGTGTACAAACACAGCACCCGATTCTCCATGATCTCTTTGGTCTCGAGGCCAACCCTTCGCCCGGCAGACACACAGAGCGGGACGTGTATGCGAGCACTTGCCTCCACGAGCGAAGGCCTCCACCAAATCTGGTGGATCTTGTCGAACTTCACCGTGGCCTTCTCCACGGTGGCAATCACGGGGCGCACAGTTTCTTTGGATTCCATCTCTGCAAAAAGTGGGGCGACAGACATATAAATCGAAACGGCCTAACAAAGGCATTTCATCAAGCGCTCAGTACGCTCAGAAAACTTGAAGCACTCAGTGTGCCGGAAAACGAAATCTTACCTGATTCGCTACCGGTAAGTAAGGCGGACGGAGCAGTCGGCAAACGATCAAGTGACCGGCGGAATCTCAAACGGAAAATGGGGAACTACCGCAAGAAAACTCTCAACTGCCGATGAACGGTTCAAAAAACGCAAGAATGCGAAATCAGCTGCTCAGTGCGAAAGCAAGGAAATACGAGAATGAAGATGAAAAGCTTCAATCTTCTCGGATACGCTTTTATAAGCCCGCCAAAATGAAAAAGCGCTTTTAAGCGTAATTGGCTCCTGAGGTGCCACGTGCCAACATCCGGTTAGTAAACCCCTCACCTTCCGTGTGGAAATGAAGAAATGCTTTTCAAAAAGTGAAATCGGCTCCTGAGGCGCCACGTGCCGCACCCCACAACGGTTAGTAAACCTCCCATCTTCCATTATCTCTCCTGCTTTAAATGCTGAGGAGACCCTTGATGCCATTGCACCCAAGCGGCTCGCAAAGGCACGAGCGCCTTCGCCGATTCAAAGACTTGGAATATAAGCGAGTACGGGACCACCGCCCATACTCGCCTTCGGGAGGAGGCATCTTGGTACACTACCCAAGCAAATGCTCCTCAAAACTTACAAGGATCATGAAGGATCCAACACAGACTATCAGATCATGAAAGATCCTCACTTATGACTACTACAACAGTCCTCGGCAAACTACTTTCGAAAAGCGGAGTACGGGACCCTGCCCATACTCCGTTCACGGGAGGAGGCATCTTGGTACACTACCCAAGCAAGCGCGTCCTCGCGTCGTATCGAGAATCATACAAGGCCCTTTAAAAGGTCTCATCATTGTGGTCTCCAGTATCGCCTTCGCAAGGTCTCGCCCTTGTGGTCTCCAGTATGGCCTTCGCAAGGTCTCACCCTTGCGGTCTCCAGTATTGCCTTCGCAAGGTCTCATCCTTGTGGTCTCCCGATCACACCTGCGCGAGGTCTTGCCCTCGCGGGCCTCAAGTCTCGCCTGAGCGATGTCTCACACTCGCCTTTGCGTGTCTTAGGCCTTCGCGGGCCACCCTCGCGGTCTCAGGTCTCGCCCTTGCGATCTCACTCGCCTTCGCGGGTCTTACTCCCACAGTCTCGGCTCGCCTTCGCGAGGACTCTCTTGCCTATCTTGGCCCCGCCCGAATAAGGCCCTTACACTCGAGTTCGTGCGACCCTCACTCCTTATTTGGCTATATTCTATCTGGGCCTTCGCCCCTTGCAGGCCTTCGCCTGCCACTTGCTCCACCTGGAAATAGACCACTTGGTCAATCTGACATCAATCAGCCAATGAGGAGGCCAGCACGAGCCTGAGTGATCTTCACCAGATTTGTACGCCAAACATTCCCTTGCAGGTGAATCTTCTAAGGCGGTTTGCTGAGATCTTCATCATCACAGCGCGTTATCTCCAATCGATCGACACAGACTTATCTCCTTACATCGGCAGACTTGTCGAGTCTGTCTCACACTGTCCAAGGCTTCAACTGGGGGAGGCTCTTCTCCTGGAATCTCCCTATAAATAGGGGGATGTCCACCTTAAACTGGGTAAGCTACTACACGCCCCCCCACTCCTCTCTTCCTACTTCTGAGTATTCTCCTTATCTTTTGCAGATTACTCCGAACAGCAAGCTTGGAGTCTCAAGAACATCATCTTCTCCACCACATCAAGCGAGAGTCGGGCCTTCCTTAGGAGCAGAGACTATCACATATCATCGGTGAGCACGGTTTGGCGGTGGACCCCGAGAAGGTCAAGGCGATACAGAGTGGAAGCAGCCAACCTCGGTGCACGGGAGATCGGGAGTTTTACGGGATTAGCGAGGCTACTATCGAGGTTTGTGCGGGGTTTTCCATTTTGGTTTCCCCACTTACACAGTTGACCAAGATGGGGCAGCCATTTGTGTGGACGGATAAATGTGAGGAGAACTTCCAAGAGTTGAAGCGGCAGCTGACCCACGCGCCGATCTTGATCCTACGACCCGAGCCTACCTTATGTTATCTACACGGATGCATGTAGGTCCGGGTTAGGATGTGTATTGATGCAAGGGCGGAATGTGATAGTTTATGGGTCGAGACAGCTTCGACCACATGAGCAGAACTATCCGACACACGATCCGGAGTTGGCTGCGGTGATTTATGCGCTGAAGCGGTGGAGGCACTACTTACTCGGTAGTAAGTTTCAGATCTTCACGGATCACAAGAGTCTTAAAAATCTGTTCAATCAGAAGGAGTTGAGCATGAGGCAGCGCAGGTGGCTCGAGTACATCAAGGATTATGATTGCAGTATCGAGTACACCGCGGGCAAAGGCAATGCAGTTGTTGATGCTTTGAGTAGGAAGTATACCGGTGTGGTCAAGGGAGGCAGCGCTGAGGAGAATGACTTGGTATGCCCACAAGTGGGAGCGCTGGTAACACACTCAGGTATACACTTTGACCATTCATTACGAATGGTTGAGGAAGTTGTCCGGAGAGGACAAAAGAGCCTTACTACCGGCATTCCAGTACAGACAGGGATTGCTGTACTTTGAGGATCAATTATATGTGCCAGAAGATCAGACACTGCGGGAGGAGATTTTGACAGAGGCATATTCAAGCCGGTTGAGTATACACCCCGGTAGTGAGAAGATGTATCAGGATTTGCGTACCCACTTTTGGTGGCTAGGTATGCGGAGACACATTGCCACACATGTGTCTAAGTGTGCCACTTGTCAGCGGGTGAAGGTGGAGCATCAGAAACCTGGCGGGGGCGTTGCAGACTTTGCCTATTCCGGTCAGGAAGTGGGGCAACATCACGATGGATTTTCTGACTGCGCTACCCCTGACCCGGTCTCACCATGATGCCATCTGGGTTATCGTGGACCGTTTGACGAAGTGTGCTCACTTTCTGCCAATCCGGACGACAGACTACGCTGGAGAAGCTTGCCCATTTGTACATCGAGAGATTGTGTGGTTACATGGAGTACGAGACTCCATTGTGTCGATCGAGATCCGCGTTTTACCGCCTTTGTTTTGGGGTGCCTTTCATAAGGCTTTGGGCACGCGACTCCATCCGAGTACAGCTTACCATCCCCAAACCGATGGACAATCGGAGCGGGTGATTCAGATTGTAGAGGATATGTTGCGGAGCTGTACTTTGGACTTACGGGAGATTGGGATAAGCGAGTTGCCGTTAGTGGTGTTTTCATATAACAACAGCTATCGAGTACTATCGGCATGGCACCGTTCGAGGCCTTTGTATGGGCGACGGTGCATGACACCGCCTTGTTGGGTAGGCGTCTGGCAGATTGAGCTGGGTCCCGAGCTTATTGACGAGACCACAGCCAAGATCAAGAATATTCAGTGCAGCTGAAAACCGTGAATGACCGTACCACCTCGTATGCGAACAAGCGTCGCAGAGATTTGGAGTTTGAGGTCGGCGACAGAGTTTGGCTGAAGGTAGCGCCGATTCGAGGGACAGTCAGATTTGGAAAACGGGGTAAGTTGGCCCCAAGGTATATCGGTCCCTACGAGATTCGGAGCGAGTGGGCAGATTAGCCTACAAGTTAGCTTTACCTCCGAGTATATGCTGCGGTGCACAACGTCTTTCATGTCGGTATGTTGAAGAAGTGCATCCTGGATCCGGTGCAGATGGTTCCGGTGGAGGAGGTTCATTTGGAACCTGATTTCTCATATCGGGAGGTACCGATAGCCTTTGCTGGCGCGTGATACTCGGAAACTCCACGAGAAATTGATTCCCATGGTCACATCATTCGGACCGGGAAGCAACTTGGGAAAGCGAGCCGGATATCGAGGAATGCTACCGCGAGCAGTATCAGCGGTTGATACCCCTCTTGGAGGACCAAGAGTCCTAAGGGGGGGAGGATGTTACGGTCACCCAAAGCGGGTTGAGACCGGGCGACCCGGGGCTTCGGTTTTGGCCTACGGAATCGGGCTTTTGGCAGTTAGATGGTTTCTGAGCCTTGTTCCAGTTTCTTTTTGCCAAGCCCTTGCATATTTGTGGTTATAACTGTCCTCCTGAAGGGGACATGGTCCTCTCCCAAAGGGGACAATGTCCTCTCCCAAAGGGGGGCCGGGACTTGTCTCGGGGCGTACAGCGGGCTCGTAGCACTCCGGGACATCAGATTTGGAAACCGATTGTGGATTTGGAATCGTGGGAATCGTGGGAAACCGTTTGCTGATTCGGTCCAGGGCGACTCCACGGGCTTGGGATGAAAATCTTCCACGGCTTTGTGGTATGTCATGTTCTATTTTAAGGCGGATTTTATTGTTATTTTTGCGTATTTTTATCATTTCGGGATTTTGTTTTTGTTTGAGCCTCACGTAAGTCGGGAATTGTGAGGGATTCGTTGGCGCGGGATTGGCGCCAATGACTTAGCCAAATTTCAGATTGTTGGTGGCTAAGGGTGAGTCATAAGTGTTGACCAAGGGGTAAGGACACTTGTCAAGTGCATATTGAAGATGGAAAGGAAAGAGGTTTAAAAGGATTTATGAAATAATTATTACTTCATTTTCATCTTCTTCTTCTTCGTACGCTTCTCCATCCACCATAGCCTCCATCTTCTCCAAGCTTTGGGTTCTTCATCTCTTGGCTGAAATCAACAAGGATTTGGACTCCATAATTGGTAAGCTTCCTCTCTTCATCTTCTTACAAATTGGGAAGCTTGTTCTTGGTAGAAAAAGAAGGAAAAACCGAAAATGATTAACTCCTTGCTACTAGTTTGGGTGATTCTCTTGCTTCCAACTTTTAGTATGTTCATCTTGGGTAGGAACGGAGTAAGAATCAAGTGTTAAACTATGGAAAAACTCCATGGATGGGAAACCAAAGGGAGGATGATTTTGTGCTTGATTTTCTAAAATGATGTAGACTGGTGTTCTTGAATCAGGCTTGGGATATGTTGTTCCTTGCATGATTCTAAGACTATCCATGGATTTAATTTGATAGAAAGCATGCTACGGAAGAAACCCCTTTTGGCTGAAAATGTGGGTTAGGATTTGTGAATGTTCTTGGTTGTTAAAGGTGAAATTGGTTAGCATTCTTGCTTAGGAAGTGTAATTGGTGGTGAAAGTGAATGTTTGGAACCTTGAATGGATTGAATTGGAATTTGGGTGCAAAGTTGGCAAAGGGTCGAAACTAAAAGTGAATCTTTATCTATGTTGGTGTTGTGTTTTGGTTGAATTAGATGGTAATTTGGTATCGTGGATGGAATTCGGTGAGCAATGGTATTTGAAACGCCGTTTTCGGGTGTTGGGTGCAAAAGTTACCTTTATGCGGGATTTCAGGCAAAATGTCTCGAAAGTGGGGTTTAAAGGTTGGAATATGTTTGTGGGTGTATGAATAACAATGTTCTAGCTCGGTTCGTAAAACCGAGATTTACGTAGATTTTTGCGGGAATGTGCGGGATTGGTTATGGGGTCTAATTTGATGAGTTTCGATTAGTTTATGGTTGTTCAGCTTGTTTCAGCTTTGGTAGAGTGGTGCGGGACCGTAAAGGTCAAGTTTTACTTTTCGGGCGGGAGCCGGGATGTCCCGAAATTTGCACTCTGGGGCAGCTTTATCGAGGTAAGGGCTCAACTTCTCTCGTTATGCATTGCAGGAGTATTTGCATGTATATCGGCTTTAGTTGAGGCGGGTTCGGGTGAGGGCGGTGTTTCGGTGACCACGAGACCCGTCATAGTGTAAGATGCATGTTTGTTCTGTTACGTGACGAGACCCGGGTTGGTCTTTAAGACCACGGGTGCTCCATGGTTTAGTTGGTTATGTCCGCCTTTGGAGGGTGCCGACATTCGTGTATATCCGCCTTTGGGGGTGCCGATATACTTCTGTGACCCTACGACAGTTTGGGGATCGCGACCCCAGCCGGTACCGTGCTTCTGTATATTTCTGACCTCTTGGAGAGGGTTGTCGTTCTGCGATATTATAAGGGTCAGCGGTTGGACCGCATGTGATGGGATTCCGGCTCACCTTGTTATTTATGTTTGTGTATGTATATATATATATATGCTTGTCTTTGTTTTGTTTTGCGAGTTCGCTTGCTACCGCTTAAGCAAGCGGTATCTTACCTCAGCCCTTCTTTGGGTCCTCCCGATGACTCACCCTTTTATTTGTTTACCATCTTTGGGTTACGTGGTGCTTCTGACATTTTGGGTTACGTAGCGGCAATACCACGTGCGGGAATCCTTGAGCGAGAGGCTTCGATTCCGCACTTAAGTATTTATAGGATTTTGTTTGGTGGCTCAGTTTGTAGCTGCATGCATGTATTTAACTTGTATACTTCGGATAAGAGTTTTGTACGGTCATTCCCGAGCGGGTTGCGGCCAAGGTGACCGGGGCTCGGTTTTGGTCTGACAAGCGGGTCACGGTTCTTTTAACGGCGTTCAGCGGCTCCGTAAAGCCTTATCCGAGTATCATTTTGGCGAACCCTTTCGTATTTGAGGTCGTGTGGGTCCCCCGGACGTTTCCGCCGAAAATATTTTTCCGGCGCCGGGGGGTTGTCGGGGTCGTCTCGGGACGTACAGCGGGCTCGGTAGCGCTCTCGAGACCTCAGATTGAGAAGCCGGTTGCAGTTTTGGAGTCGTGGGAACGTCCCGGAGGTTTTTATGGAGGATAATATTTGGGGCGGGACGTTCGGTTCCGGGCGACTCCCGGGGCTCGCGAAGGGAATCCCGGGGCTCGGGATGGAATTTTCTGACGGTTTTGGGGTAAGTCATGTTATAATTTAAGATGGTTTTTATGAGTATTTGTGGAATTTTGGAGTGACGGGATTTTGGTTCAGGTTGACACGCTCGCACGTCGGGATTCATTCGGGTTCAGCGAGCTCGGTAGGACACTCTGGAATTGTAAATAAACTTTTGGAACATGTTTTACGAATGTTATAATATTTTGAGGATTGTGTCCAAGTTTCGTTTAATTTGGAGTTCGGTAATAGCGTTTGGGCCAAAATTGGAACTTTTGGAAAAGTTTGGAGGTTAATTTGCTTTTGGCCACAAAACAAAAATATCAAGGTATGGGCTGCAGTTTAATTCGGCAGAATTGGAGTCAATAAGGGACACATGGCTTTTTCTTATTTAAGTGGAGTGGTATGGGAAAAAAGAAAGGGATATATATATATATATATATATATATATATTTGGCTATTAATTTCTTAAGTGAATTATCTCATTTCTTCTTCTTCTTCTTCCTCACTTGCTATCCGCCTCCATGGGAGCTTTCTTCAAGCTTTGAAGTTCTTCATCTTGGCTTGATTCATCAAGGGTTTAGCTTCAATCTTGGGTAAGTTTCCTTCCTAAGCTCTCTTTTCTTATTGGAATTAAGATTGGAAGGAAAAAGAGAAGGATTTGTGAATTTTGGGTTTGTTCTTCACTACATGCTAGGATGATTCTCTTCCTCCCATCTTCAAGTATGTTGTTCTTGGGTTGTAGGGGAGTGATAATCAAGTGTTAGATTTTGGAAAAACTCCTTGGATGAGAAACCCCTTTTGGCCGAATTTATGGTGAAATTCTAAATTGGTGTGTGTTTGCTTTCTTGAATCATGCTTTAAGTATGTTGTTCCTAGCATGATTCTAAGCCTTTGTATGGATTCAATTTGATGGAAAACAAGTTGGGTAAGAAAACCCCAATTTGGCCGAATTGTATGTTGTTGTTCAATGTTGAATTTGGTTGTTTTGGGTGCAATTGGTTAGCATTCTTGGTTTAGAAGTGTAATTGGTGGTTAGTATGATTAATTGGAAGCTTGAATGGATTGATTTGGAAGTTGGGTAAAAATTGGCAAAGGAGCCGAATTATTGGATGATTCTTTTTCCATGTTGGGGTTTGATTTTGGTTGAATTGGATGCTAAGATGGTATTGGGGTTGGATTTAGGTGTGGTTTGATGTTTGAAACATTGATTTCGGGTATGGAATGGAAAAGTTACCATATTGCGGGTTTATCGGAAAAGTGTCGGGGGAGGAAGGGTTTAAAGGTTGGATTTGATCAGTTCTGCTTGTTGAATTGTGTTTGTCAATGTATAATCTTGCATTGTCTAAGTTGGTTCTGGATTCTGACGTTTCTGTGGAAATCTGGAATTTTACGGAAATTCTGCCGGATTTTCGGTTTTGGGGTCGGGGGTGTAGTTTGGTAGTGTGGTCGGTAAGGTTGCTAATTTAGCTTGAATTGTGATTCGAGGTCCGGAAGTTAGAAAAGAGAGGTTTTCGAGTTTCGGGTCGCGGTGTGGAAGTCGTCGAGAATCGGTCAAATACTGGATTTGTGAGGTAAGGGTTTGGTTCATTATTTTGGTAAGATAGGTATATGTTTTGTTTCACTTTACATTTGCAAGTATTTCGGGATTATATGCCTTAGGGCATATTCGTAGTCTGTAGGTGTATGTGTTGTTGTTGGTATTTCGGAAATTTGTGCCTTAAGGTACGTATTTGTAGGTGTATGCCTTGTGGCATACGTTAACCCTACGTTTGTAGGTGTATGCCTTGTGGCATACTGCATGCATTAACCCTACGACAGTTGTGGGTTCGCTACCCAGCTGGTGCACCATGCTTCTGTATTAGCTTCGGCTTCTGACTCCCTTAGAGGGAGGCTGTCGTTCCGATTTGTTATAAGGGTTTATGGCGATTTAGAATCGCACATCCTTCGGGATTCTGATCTGTTTTTATTACATGCACGATATTCTGTATTCTGTTGCATATATTCTGTATATTGCTATCTTTCTGTTTTGCAGGGTTACATATGCTTATCTTACCCCAAATCCCTTACGGGTCCTTTCGAGGACTCACCCTTATTGGGTTACGTCTTTGGGTTTCGAGTAAACACAGTAGCAGACTTTAGCTTTACCTTGCGGGCCGGGATTTTGTAGAGGTAGCGGTTTTGGTCTGGATCCCCGCGAGGTATCGACTTTTAGGCTTAGGTTGGCTCTGTAGCTGCATGTGCATACTTTCTGGATTGATTGTGATGATTTGTATATGTATATATACATATATTACATTACATTGCATGTTACGAGCGCTTGGCGCTTGCTAGATACCCTAGGTTCGGGAATTATGTATGTATCTATGTTGTGTGCGTAAGTACTCGTCCACGGAGGCGGGGCTTACTTTGTTGTTAATGCATGAAGCTGTATGTATGGTGATGGTGATGTGCTCGTCCGTTTCCGAGGCGAGACTCACCATGGATTTTATTTTAGTATATGTATGAAATTTTCAGGTTGCTTCCACCATCGTTTTGCTTTTCGGGTCCGCTACGCGCAGCAGGTCTCGATGGACCTGCCATTTTGTATTCATTCCGGCTTCCGCTTCCGGCGTCCCGGCGCCCCCGCCTCCGCAACCGGGCTCGGGTGGCGTACGGTGACAAGTTGGTATCAGAGCAGGTAAGTGACCATATTGGTCGTCAGTGGTGACTTGTAGTGACAACTATTGTTGTACATTTTATTTTAGAATGGTTTGGTACGGAGATTGGCCACCTCCTTACTTGAACCACTTTAAAATAAAATTGTGGAACAAAGTTTGGTCCTTCAAGTTATCCTGGTAGTTGCAGTTTACGGAGCTCAGGATTTCTGGATTTTGGTAAAACTATTACGAGAGAGGGATTGTGGAAAAGATCCGGGTACGTACAATTGTGTGTTAGGAAAAAGATTTGGTGAAATAAGCATGACCTGCTTCTGTGATTCTGTGAAATACATGATTTTAGCATTATGGGAAATAACTTCTGTGTCAAGTACTGCATTGCACTACAGAGCCTTAGAAAGCTGCTGCTAGCTTCTGTAGGGATTAGGAGTGACCGATTTGTCTGGACTCTGTTTGGTCTGAAATGTTTCAGGTATGGTTAACACGCGTAGACAGCGTGATTTGCGACCGGAGGGAGGGGATCGTAATCCCACGCCTCCGAGAGATAGGGTTTGGACTGTTGGTTATGGGTTGAGTTGGTATTTGGTTTGGAAATTTGGTTTGGGATAAATTGGTTTTTCTGGTTGGACTTGGTTTAAGGAAATGTGTACTACACGCGAATAGCGTGATTTGGTACCGGAGGCGGGATCGGGATCCCACACCTCCGTGGAATAGGATACGGGTTCAGCGTAACCCAGGGTCTGAACAACCACACTCACCGCCCCCGAGGTTTAGCGGTCGTAGGGACCCCTCTCTGATTTGGTATTACCTGCCAGCCTAGCTGGTTCAGGGGCGGCAGTAGTCAGGGGAAGATCTGATCATGCCACTGTAAGGGCATTTTGATTAGGTGGTGATAGCGAGACTTAAGCCACTGCTCGCCATAGTTTTGGGATTGGTAAGTGAGTGACTCCGAGGAGGATGGTCACTACGACACCTAGACTTCCCGTCGGTCCTATTAACGATGGGGAGATCTGAGGCACTTGTCTGACGAGGTCAGACTTCTGGAGAGGTTTTAGAGTTTGAACCCCCCGAGGTTCAATGACCGAGAAGGGCCAGAGGTAGTAGAGACTTGGTTTGCAGGAGTTGACAAACTCCTGGGGGAGGCTACATTTTCCACCAGCAGTGCAGCGGGGATGTAGCCAGGGATCTGCGTCAGGCACAGTTTGATGAGCTTCATCAGGGAGACAGGATTGTCGGAGAGTATGAGTGAGAGTTTGACCGGCTGGTTTACTACGTACCGTAGTACCATGGTATGGAAGAGGAGAAGGCCAAGAGGTTTATTCGTCGACTGCGCCCCGAGTACAGGTGGGCTTTGAGACCATTAGATATTACTTTGTATCGGGAAGCGGTTTTTAGGGCTCAACTCCTCGAGCAAGAGGAGGTTGAGAGTCGCCTCACCTCGCAGCGAGGTCAGGGGAGTACAAGGGGCTCCACACAGCAGGGACCCCGGCAGATTTCTGGACGGCCGAACAGGCTGGGCGACTAGTAGAGGCAGAGAGGAGCACCACCGGCACGATCTTATCCGATTTGCGGTAGGTATCACCCGGTCGATTTTGTTACCGGCGGGAGGGCGATGTTTACGTTGCGGGTCGACACTCACTGGATACGGGATTGCCCTCGGGTTGTAAGGCGGGGTTTTGGCGATTCTTCAGCGTCCACAGTCTCGGGGGCAACCAACGCGCCGCGAGGGCGTGGGTTTCAGCAGGGTGGCCCGAGACCTCAGTAGCGACAGCAGCTTCAGCCACCCCCTCCACCACAGCAGCTCGAGCGGGATAAGTTTTCCATATTGTGAGGAGGCCCTAGTCATCGGGGAGGACCTAGTCGGCGGTCGAGGCACTAGCCGGTGGGAGGCTTGAGTCGGCAGGAGTTCTGCAAGGTACTTTATTTCTGAATGAGGTGTCGGTTCATGCATTATTTGATACAGGAGCATCTGTTTCTATTGTAACACAGAAATGTGTTACATCTCTGCATCTGTCTGTTAGTACTTTGCCTCAGATGTTTTTAGTAAAAACTGCTGGGAGTCAGTTTCTGTTTTCCAATGAGATGGTTCGGGGTTGTACGATATCTGTAGGCGGACATTTGACAGTATCGGATTTGTTGGTTTTAGACACGCCGAACTATGATTTTATTCTTGGGATGGACTGGTTATCCAAGAATTCTGTGCACATTGATTGTGCAACCCGTACCATTATGGTTTCTGGAGAGGTACTACCTCTCACGGCTCCGACTGGTTTGACTATCGCGCAGCACAGTATAGAGTTACAGATTCTGGATTCAGCTGTCGATAGTTGGTGTAGGGGAATGCTATGATCTGAATGAGGCTGGTACTAGGTTGAAGTTAGATAGTATACCATTGGTTCGAGATTTTCCGCAGGTATTTCCGGAGGAGTTGCCCGGATTACCACCAGAGCGGAAAATTGTGTTTGAGATCCATCTGCAGTCGGGTATTGCTCTGATATCTATTCCTCCTTATCGGATGCCTATTTACGAGATGCGAGGAGTTGAAGAAGCGGTTGGAGGAATTACAGCGAAGGGCTTCATCCGACCGAGCACTTCACCGTGGGGTGCTCGGTTACATTTGTTAAGAAGAAAGATGGGACGCTCGACTTTGCATTGATTACAGGCGGTTGAATGCTCTTCTTGTGAAGAATAAGTATCCGTTGCCGAGGATTGACGATCTTTTTGATCAACTTCGGGGTTCGAGAGTTTTCTCAAAGATTGATCTCCGATCTGGGTACTTTCAGCTTAGGGTGAAGGATGAGGACATACCTAAGACTGCTTTCCGCACCCGATTTGGACACTTTGAGTTTACGGTCATGCCATTCGGGCTGACCAATGCCCCAGTGGCATTCATGGATCTGATGCATCGGGTGTTCCGACCGTACTTGGACTCATTTCTGGTGGTTTTTATTGATGATATTCTGATATATTCTAGGGATGAGGACTCGCATCGGGAGCATCTGAGGGTAGTTCTGCAGACACTTTGGGAACATCAGCTTTATGCTAAATTCTCAAAGTGTGAGTTCTGGATTCGGGAAGTCACTTTTCTGGGACACATTATATCTGAGCATGGTGCATGCGTGGATCCAGAGAAGGTGAGGGCAGTTCGGGATTGGAAACAACCTACCACTGTACGGAAGATTAGGAGCTTCCTGGGGTTAGTAGGATATTATCTGAGGTTTGTACCAGGGTGTTCTATCCTGGCATCTCCGCTTACGCAGTTGACCAAGAAGGGTCAACCGTATATCTGGTCTGATAGGTGTGAGCAGAATTTTCAGGAGTTGAAGCGGCAGTTGACTAACGCTCCGATTCTGACTCTTCCAGATCCGAGCTTACCGTATGTGATTTATACGGATGCTTCCACGTCCGGTTTGGGGTGTGTGTTGGTGCGGGAGTATAATGTGGTAGCTTATGGGTCGAGGCAGCTGCGACCGCATGAGCTGAACTAACCGACACATGATCCGGAGTTGGCTGTAGTGATTTATGCGCTGAAACAATGGAGGCATTGTCTGCTTGGTAATAAATTTCAGATTCTTACCGACCATAAGAGTCTGAAATATCTGTTTACGTAGAAGGAGCTTAATGTGAGGCAGCGCAGATGGCTCGAATACATTAAGGACTATGATTGTAGTATCGAGTACATCTCTGGCAAGGGCAACACGGTTGCCGATGCACTGAGCAGGAAGTATACCGGGTTGGTTAAGGGAGGAAATGTTGGGGATCGATCCGAGGAGAGTGATTTGACATGCCTTTGGCACAGGTGGCAGCTCTGGGAGCGTGCTCAGGTTTATACACTTACTATACATTCTGAGTGGCTTGATAGGATGCGCGAAGCGCAAGGTAGAGATCCGGGGTTGAAGAAGTTATCTGGGGAAGATAAGGGTTTATTTGTTACCGACGTTTCTGTATATGCAGTGATTGTTATACTTCCGAGACCGCCTTTATGTACCGGAGGATCGGGAGTTACGGAATGAGATTTTAGAGGAGGCACACTCGGCAGTGTGAGCATCAGAAACCGGCAGGGACACTGCAGACTTTGCCCATTCCAGTTCGGAAGTGGGGCAATGTTACTATGGACTTTCTGACTGCATTGCCCCTGACACGGTCTCGCCATGATGCTATCTGGGTTATTGTGGATCGGCTGACAAAGTGCGCACACTTTCTGCCTATTCGGGTCACAGACCCTCTGGAGAAGCTTGCCCGGCTTTACATCAGGGAGATTGTACGTTTACATGGAGTACCGAGACTCCATTGTATCGACCGTGATCCGCGTTTTATAGCACGCAGTTGCAGAGTGCTTTTCATGAAGCACTTTGGGCACGCGACTCCATCGAGTCTGACTTATCACCCACAGACGGACGGGCGGTCGGAGCGGGTGATTACGATCTTGGAGGATATCTTTGTGAATCTGTACTTTGGATTTTGGAGGAGTTTGGGACCAGCGGTTGCCTTTGATAGAGTTCTCGTACAACAACGGCTTCCGGACTACGTTTGACATGGCACCATATGAGGCGTTATGCGGGAGGAGGTGTATGACACCATCTTGTTGGACAGATGCGTCGATAGGGTTGGTGGGACCCGAGCTTTTTGAGGAGACTACGGAGAAGATCAGATTGTTACAGGCGCGGATCAAAACCGCGTATAACTCATGTGTGAATAGATGTCACAGGGACTTAGATTTTGAGATTGGTGACAGAGTTTGACTGGAGGTAGCACCGATCAGAGGGACAGTAAGATTTGGTAGGCGGGGCAAGTTACCCCGAGTTTTATCGGTTCTCATGAGTTTCTAGAGTAAGTTGTTAGGTTGGTCTTTCCCCCCCAACTGTTTCTGTATTACGTGATGTCTTCCAGGATAGCCTGTTGAGGATCAGTTAGATTTAGGTTCGGTCTTATGCAGGGTTGTCAGGTAGAAATACCGGCAACTGACTCGGGGTGCAATAAGATGCACCCGGAGGGTGGGACGCCGTTGAGAGGCTCTGTATGGTAGTCTAAACTACCACTCCCGCCGCACCAGTACGGTGGTCCGATTGTTCTTAGTAAGGGGAATATTTATATATTCTGGTTGGTAGCGACACCTGTATGGATGGTTCAGGCTACTCTTAGAGGACCAAGAGTTCTAAGTGGGGGAGGATGTTACGGTCACCCCGAGCGGGTTGCGACCGGGTGACCCGGGGCTCCGGTTTTGGCCTGCGGGTCACGTTTTTCGGCGTTCAGGCGGCTCCCGAGCCTTATCCGAGTATCATTTTGGCGAACCCTTTCGTATTTGAGGTCGTGTGGGTCCCCCGGACGTTTCCGCCGAAAATATTTTTCCGGAGCAGGGGGGTTGTCGGGGTCGTCTCGGGACGTACAGCGGGCTCGGTAGCGCTCCCGAGACCTCAGATTGAGAAGCCGTTTGCAGTTTTGGAGTCGTGGGAATGTCCCGGAGGTTTTTATGGAATATAATATTTGGGGCGGGACGTTCGGTCCCGGGCGACTCCCGGGGCTCGGGACGGGAATCCCGGGGCTCGGGATGGAATTTCTCCGATGGCTCCATGGTTGGTTATGTTATAATTCAAGATGGATTTTATGAGTATTTTTGGGGAATTTTGGAGTGACGGGATTTTGGTTCGAGTTGACACGCTCGCACGTCGGGATTTGTTCGGGTTCAGCGAGCTCGGTAGGACACTCTGGAATTGTAAATGAACTTTTGGAACATGTTTTATGAATGTTATAATATTCTGAGGGTTGTGTCCAAGTTTCGTTTAATTTGGAGTTCGGTAATAGCGTTTGGGCCAAAATTGGAACTTTTGGAAAAATTTGGAGGTTAATTTGCTTTTGGCCACAAAACAAAAATATCAAGGTATGGGCTGCAGTTTAATTCGGCAGAATTGGAGTCAATAAGGGACACATGGCTTTTTCTTATTTAAGTGGAGTGGTATGGGAAAAAGAAATATATATATATATATATATATATATATATATATTTGGCTATTAATTTCTTAAGTGAATTATCTCATTTCTTCTTCTTCTTCTTCTTCCTCACTTGCTGTCCGCCTCCATGGGAGCTTTCTTCAAGCTTTGAAGTTCTTCACCTTGGCTTGATTCATCAAGGGTTTAGCTTCAATCTTGGGTAAGTTTCCTTCCTAAGCTCTCTTTTCTTATTGGAATCAAGTTTGGAAGGAAAAGAGGAGATTTTGAGAATTTTGGGTTTGTTCTTCACTACATGCTAGGATGATTCTCTTCCTCCCATCTTTTAGTATGTTGTTCTTGGGTTGTAGGGGAGTGATAATCAAGTGTTAGATTTTGGAAAAACTCATTGGATTGAAAAACCCCATTTTGCCGAATTTAGAAGGGAATTCTAAAAAGGGTGTGTGTTTGGTTTCTTGAATCATGCTTCAAGTATGTTGTTCCTAGCATGATTCTAAGCTTATGTATGGATTCAATTTGATGGAAAACAAGTTGGTTAAGAAAACCCCAATTTGGCCGAAATGTTTGTTGATGTTCAATGTTGAATTTGGTTGTTTTGGATGCAATTGGTTGGCATTCTTGGTTTAGAAGTGCAATTGGTGGTTAGAATGGTTGTTTGGTGGTTTGTTTGGATTGAATTGGAAGTTGGGTAAAATGTTGGTTAAGAACCGAATTGTTGGAATGAAACTTTTTCTAGGTTGGAGTTTGGTTTTGGTTGAATTGGATGTTAAGATGGGGTTGGGGTTGAATTTAGGTGTGGTTTGATGTTTGAAACATTGATTTCGGGTATGGAATGGAAAAGTTACCATATTGTGGGTTTATCGGAAAAGTGTCGGGGAGGAAGGGTTTAAAGGTTGGATTTGATCAGTTCTGCTTGTTGGTTTGTGTTTGTCAATGTATAATCTTGCATTGTCTAAGTTGGTTCTGAATTCTGATGTTTCTGCGGGAATCTGGAATTTTACGGAAACTCTGCCGGATTTTCGGTTTTGGGGTCGGGGGTGTAGTTTGGTAGTGTGGTTGGTAAGGTTGCTAATTTAGCTTGAATTGACAGATTCTGAGGTCCGGAAGTTAGAAAAAGAGAGGTTTTCGGGTTTCGGGTTGCGGTGTGGAAGTCGTCCAGAATCGGTCAAATACTCTGGATTTGTGAGGTAAGGGTTTGGTTCTGTTATTTTGGTAAGATAGGTATATGTTTTGTTTCACTTTCTGTTCTGCAAGTATTTCGAGATTATATGCCTTAGGGCATATTCTGTAGTCTGTAGGTGTATGTGTTGTTGCACTTACATTTTGCAGGTATTTCGGAAATTTGTGCCTTAAGGTACGGTGTCTGTAGGTGTATGCCTTGTGGCATATAACCCTACGTTTGTAGGTGTATGCCTTGTGGCATACTGCATGCATTAACCCTACGGCGGTTGTGGGTTCGCTACCCAGTGGTGCACCATGCTTCGTAATAGCTTGGCTTGACTCCCTTAGAGGAGGCTGTCGTTCGATTTGTTATAAGGGTTTATGGCGATTTAGAATCGCACATCCTACGGGATTCTGATCTGTTTTTATTACATGCACGATATTCTGTATTCTGTTGCATATATTCTGTATATTGCTATCTTTCTGTTTTGCAGGGTTACATATGCTTATCTTACCCCAAATCCCTTACGGGTCCTTTCGAGGACTCACCCTTTTTGGGTTATGTCTTTGGGTTTCAGGTAAACACAGTAGCGGCGACTTTAGCTGTACCTTGCGGGACGGGATTTTGTAGAGGTAGCGGTTTTGATCTGGATCCCGCGCGAGGTATCTGACTTTTAGGCTTAGGTTGGCTCTGTAGCTGCACATGCATACTTTCTGGTTGTGATGACTGGTTTCTGATTTGAGGACTATGTATATATACATATATTTTGTTACATTGCATGTTACGGCGCTTGGCGCTTGCTAGACACCCTAGGTTCTGGAATTTTTGTATGTATCTATGTTGTGTGCGTAAGCATTCGTCCACGGAAGGCGAGGCTTACTTTGTTGCTAATGCATGAACTGTATGTATGGTGATGGTGATGTGCTCGTCCGTTTTTGAGGGGCGAGACTCACCATGGATTTTATTTTAGTTATATGTATGAAAATTTCAGGTTGCTTCCACAATCGCTTCGCTTTTCGGGTCCTCTACGCGCGGCAGGTCTCGATGGACCTGCCATTACGTATTCATTCCGGCTTCCGCTTCCGACGTCCCGGCGCCCCGCCTCCGCAACCGGGCTCGGGTGGCGTATGGTGACAGATCTCACCAAGCTTCTCCATCGATCGGGGCATCCTCTGGAATGGACACCTTGATGGAAGAGGGGACACGGGGTCCTCATCTATAAAGGGAGGAAGGCCCAGGCCTTCTCCATCTCCCACACCGACGCCACCGCATTCATAAAACTAGTAGTGACCTCCAGACGTGCCTTCGCGGCGTCCCCAGCGAGCCTGGTCTCTTGTCTTCTCCTTCGCCAAGCCAGGCACAGGCGGTAGCACTGGCGCTTCACTTCTTCGGTTGCAACCCTCGCCGGCTCAACTTCAGCCTTCGCACGATGTGGACATCAGCCCATTTCACCAATAAGGAACAACCATTCCTTCAGGAGACTTAGTGGGCCCTTGGCGGCGTAGGAGGAGGAAAGGTAGCAAACTAGGCCCCGGCAAAGCCCCAGAAAGGCCAAGTTCGCAAGGCTCTTGGCGAATCCTTGGCCTTGGCGAGGCCATGTCCCAGCGGCGAACCCGTTACCATTGGCGAACCCATGGCCCTTTTGGGCGAACTCAAGGCCATTTGCGAATCCATGGCTCTTTGCGACCCCATGGTCGTTGGCGAAGGCCCTGTGCCTCATTTCCGAGGCAAGCGAAGCCAGTGTTCGCCAAGCGAAGAAGAGGCCTCCATCGCAAGTCAGGCGGACCCTTCAACTTGAGCGGAGGCCCTCTTCCTCCCATTTCCCGCCAACTACAATTCACTGGGGGTGGGAGCCGCTAAAGCGGGTAGCCTACACTGTCACCACACCTGCCACCTCTCATTTCGCCTACCATAGATCCAGAAGCTGGTTCCCTTGTCCGATCATTCATTATTTTCCTTTACCATTTTATTCTATATAAGGCAACTTTTAAACATTGTACAGGCAGAACCTATATCTAAGAAATCAGAAATTCTCTAAGTGAGGTTTTGGCTTTCTTGTTCTCATTTCTTGCATTCCATCTCCTTAAGTGATCCGTGCAAGAGGATCCAACATAATATCTAGTATTGTTTGAACTTGTATTCAAAAGGTGCTAGATCCCGCTTCCTTTCCCAGAAATTTTCAAGGGCATTGCCTCACCTCGTAGTGAGGAGGTTCCCTTGGCCGACTTTGTTATTTACTTGTTCTTCCTCTGTTCTTCGTTTCCACTCTATTGGAAACCGCCTCCAACGAGCTAGATCCGAACTCGTGATCACTTACCCCCCCTGTGATCACATCATCGCCTCCCAGAGACAGCTTTGTATCAGCCTCCAGTGAGGAGTGACTCCTTGAGCAGCGGCCTCCATTTTCTTGGCTTCCGGCTCCGCATCTGTTGAAGGAAACAGCGCTGAAATGCATCTATAAGACTGGCCTGCTCCCACGAGCAGCTGCAAGCGATCCGCTCCTTGTTGAGATAATCACACCGAGGTCTCAGGTGGGCCACCCGCTTGGCCTGCTCCTCCTCCTTTTCTGGGCAGCGATCGGCTCCCTCTTGAGGAATGCAATCTCTGCAATTTGGGCATCGTCCGCTTGTTGGCATACTTAAGAAAGTCTTGTCATTGCTCCATGGCAGCATACCCTTGGACGGTGGCCTGCATCCAAAGTTATTCAGCAAGGCGAGAAAGGAAACAACAAAATTTACAAAACAAGGACCAAATGTCGTCTTACCCATGATTTTGCTTGGCTGACTCCTACGTGAGCACGGCGGGGAGTCAGGCTTCGCCTATTACCTCCCTGTCATAAGGGTGTGCAGCCCTTCCAGGCACGACAGGAGGGTGCTCTCCCCTCCTAACAACAAGGAGTTGTCGTTGTTAAGAAGGAAGACCGGGTCCCACGCCTCGCGCAAAGGCTTCCCCTCTTCCTTATACACTTTGGCCCTGAGGTCTTCCCTCATGAGCCTCAATGTAACTGGTTTTCGGGCCACTTGGGGGCCGTCACAGCAGCAACACGCCTCCGCTCCAAGTAATGGGACCACACCCCAGCCTCCTCTGGGACTTCGGACACTGGCCCCGAGTCCACCATGGCCTCGGGAAGGCCGCGCCCTTGGTCGAAGGCCCCACACCTACAGCAGATTAAAGATACCAGTATCACCGAAGATTGGGGCAGTCAAGATAAATGACTTACCGGCGAAGGTTGCACCCATCCACTAGCCTCTGGCTGGCTGCGGGGAAGGTTGGGCTGCTTCCCGGCAACTTGTCCTGCAGAGGTCTGCGCCACCAACGCCCCCTCCATAGGGGCCTCACTATCGAAGAAGTCTCACAGAATGCTCGAGACCTCATGCCCCTTCGCCACAGGGGCCTCCTCGTGACATCCTACCTGCTACCTGAGGGGGCGCTGTCCCCCGGAAACAATCCCTGCTGCAACCACGTGCCCAGGTAGGTCTTCTCCTTTGGCTTGAGGTGGGCTCGCGAAGAGCCCAGAAACGAAGGCCTCAAGGTTGGAAGGCTCCTCAGGGGAGACTGGCTCAACTACGCTTACAGGGGCGGCCGCTATAGGGACAGTGGTGTCCGCCCTCACCATCTCTAGGCCCTCCGCGGTAGGAGAGGCCTCTTCAACAGTGGAGGGGACCGCCTCAGACCCCTCTGCTCCTGTAGGCCCCATGGCCTCTTCAACAAAAATAGGAGCGCTCTCCTCTTCAGGCTGTGCTCCATCAGCAGTCACCTTCCTCTTTGCTTGTAGGGGTGCCGCCTGGCTTGTGGTACCCCTCTTTTTGTCGTGCAGAGGACAATGGGTCCCAATGCCTTGGCAGCGCCGGTGGGGGCATCCCTCCCAAATCGCGCAGGCCATGTGCACTGGCATGCGGCACGCATGGGCGCTCTCTTGCCCCTGCCCTCGCCGGACTCAATAGAGGCATCTGCAAGCAGAAAGGACATCAGACCGGTTACGCTAAAGCGATTTACATTTATACAACGCACTTATATACAACGTACCTGCAGGCCTGCCGGCGCCGTGGTAAGGGCATCCACCCTGCTCCACAATGGGTGGGGCCCATCCCTCGTATGGCGGGGGCATATCGAGTCTAGCGGGAAGCTAGTGCGATCCCAGCCCACCTCAATGTTGTCTCGTTGAGTTGGGTGGCAGAGAAAGGGAAGAGCTCATCACAGGCACTCCTCGCAAAGACATCATCCAACCATCCTAATAGTTGGATGTATGCCTGCCACCGCAGCCCATTGGAAGTCAGCTCAGGCCTCCGCGCGATGCTCTGCACTGATCGTTGCGTCCTCGCCACTGGAAAATTCCATGAGATGTCGCGAGGCAGGAAGAAGAAGGATCCCTGCCAAGAGTGGTAGGATTTGGACGCGGCGATAAAGGAGATGGAATTGTTTCCCCCAACGTTTATGGAGCTCACATGGAAAAACGTACTCCCGCTCCGCAATTCTAGCCGATAGAACCGCTGGAAGACATCAGCAAATGGTTTTACTCCGGCCATCCGGCAGGCAACGGTGAAGCCTGGTACACTACCCAAGCAAATGCCCTCAAAAGACTCACAAGGATCATGAAGGATCCGACACGGAAAATCAGATCGTAAAGGTCTTCACACTCTACACGAGCCCGGACTTGTGACTACTCTGTCCTCAACACGGTACTTTCAAAGCGAGTACGGGACCCTGCCCATACTCCACTCTCGAGGAGGCATCTTGGTACACTACCCAAGAAAACGCGTCCTCGCGTCGCATCAGAATCACACAAGGCCTCGAAGGTCTCGCTCCCACGATCTCCAGTATCGCCTTCACAAGGTCTCACCATTGTGGCCTCCAGTCTCGCCTGAAGCAAGGTCTCACCCTT